>VWZQ01010059.1:459593-492115 GCA_013397015.1 Myiagra hebetior | reverse complement strand
AAAAAAAAAAAAAAAAAGGTTGCTAAAGGATCAGGATGCTGGCAGGATTCACAGTTCACATTGCAGCATGAGTTTCCTCTCTGTCAAATGAAGTTAGTGTTTACTTATCTTAAAAAGTAAGTTTTTGTGGGGTTTGTTATCAATGGCTCCAAATCAGTGTGCTGTAAATAGCTTGATTCCACTCTGTTTTTTCAAACCATGCTTGTGATGGTGTCTACATCCTCTTTGCTGTGAGGCTGAAGGTAAGTGCATTAGACTGCAGACAGTAATCAGTACTCCTTCTGCAAAGTCTAAGCTGTGAGTGAGTCAATGTAAAATCACTCCCAATTCCAGGCATTTCTCAAAAATATTTTACGTACATTTTCCTTTAACTGCCAACTGATAATCCACAGTAATCAATAAAACTGCCCCATGTAGCCCCAGAGTTAGGGGGGCCACAAAGGGGCTGTGAGATGGAAGGAACATCATTCTGTGCTAGAAACTATGAATAGTCCTTCTCAAAATAATTCCTAAAATTCAGGGACAGGAATCCCTTTCTAGTTACTCAGATATATGATCAACTACTTAGAGGTAGTTAACAACTTGCAACAGATAAATGTAAGGTGTTGATCAGCTATGAAAATCAAGATAAACTTTTGGTAACAAAACATTTATCATGGGAGTTTTGAAAGCTCCCCAATGAAAGCACAAATCCCACTGAAATTGCTTTTTCCCCTCTCTTTTACTTTATTACTTTGAAAATATTTTCCTTGAGTGGGAGTTAAACTGAATAACACCACTTTGAACTTTTTTCCCTGTAATAATCAGAAAGCTGAGAAACTTAAATGCAACAGCTGAGAAGGTGTGAGGCTGTGATTCCTGTCCATTTGCAATGCAACTTCCTTTTCCGTGCAAAGTTCACTTCACATAAACATACACAAATGATGAGTGCTTTAGCACGCAAGAAAGGATGTTGACAGGAGAAGCCAATTACTGAAACATTGGCAAGCACTAAAAGTTTTCACTGGTTGAGATGGAGTTTCTATAGAGAATTATAACATTACCATGTAGACATTAACGAATTATCTTGAACCACAAAGTGATGTATCTGTGGTTGTGAAGGATCTCACTCTACATTCCTGATTCTCAATGATTAGAGCATCTAGCACTTAAAGTTTCTGGTTTTCCTCCGAGTGTGACTGAGCCCATGGAGGATGGTTTATATAAATTTACTGGATCTGATACTCATGGAAACGTTCAAGGAAGGGAATGCAAACGCTGAAGTTGACCTCGGTTTGCCCAAGTGAAGGCCTGGTCACACTGCACAGTTTCTGGGAAGGAGGGATGGCATTTGTCATGCTGTATGCTTGGAGGTATTTAAGAGATGTAGATGTGGTTCTTAGGGATACGGTTTTGTGGTGGGCTTGGCAGTGCTGCACTAGTGGTAGGACTCAATGATCTTGGAGGTCTTTTCCAAACTTAAGGATTCTGTGATTCTATAATTCTGTGGTTCTATGATTCTGTGACATGGGGAAATACCTGAACACTGATATTGCACTCTAATTAGTGAGTTTAGTGTATTGCTACTAGAGCAGGCTGGAACCCATGAGGCCCTCCAGCACCCTGTCTTCTGGCTTGCCTTGGGTCAGCCAGCAAGGCTGGGTGCAAGAGCCCTTTGTCACAGCATCCCTGTGTCTCACCTGGCCTTTCTGACTCCTCACAGGAGCAGGAACCTGCTCTTTTCTATGCCCACATGCAGATGGCTTCCTTCACTGCAGCAGCTTGGCTCCTCCAGCTGAGCTGTGGAGAGTGGAGAGCTGGGATCCCGGACCATCAACTCCTCAACCCTTCCGAAGTTTTTGCTGATGTCTCCTTGCACCTCATGAATTCCCTTTCTACTTGATCACAGGAAGAAATAGAGGTTACTAACAGTATCACTTCTCCATTCCTCAGTCCATGGTCAGGGCCACCCTTTCCTACTGTACCTGTACTTAGTACCTCACTGATCACATCATCTTGGGCTCTAAAAATTGTGCATTTCAGCAGCTGCTGTCTGTCGTGGCTCAGTTTTTTCCTTTGGCTGCTCAATATTTAAAATTTTACTTCACTCCCTGGTTTTTTTCCTGCTTTTTCCTTTCCGAGGTGAGCTGATTTCACGCAGGCTTAGTTTAGCAGAAGAATATTTTGGCCGTGAGCAGAGACACCTTGACCTGATGGGTCCCATGGAAGTCATACTTCAGCTGCTCTGAGGCTGGGCTTGTGTTTGCCTTCAAAAGTGAAAGCAGGGGATGTAGGTGTGTTTCAATGTTCAAACAAACAAACCTCAGGCCAAGGTCACCGAAAGGTTGGGCAGCCTGCAAAACCTGCAAGCAATCCATGTTTATTGCTTTTACCAGCATTGCTTCCTTTTCATATGAGGGAACAGGCTCATATGACTGATCAATTTCTGACTTATTTTTGACATTTTCCTTGATTCTTAAGGCATTTAAACTACTGCGGAGGGAAAGCAAAGTTAAAAACTATGCCTCGTACAAAACTTGGTGCCCCTCCTGCAAGTCAGACAGCAGTATGTGATTTTAATTCATACCATGGTAGACAGTAAGAACCAGCATATACATATCTTCCCTGTATGCATTGTAGTGGAGAGAAATCAGCTTTGTGTACTGCCAGAAAATTCTGGCTAATCCTGTAAAAGAGAAAGTACATGCTTGGATGGGAGGAGAGCTGCATGGCCCCTCTGAGGGTCTGCACATGGCTGGCTCCTCCTGCAGCACACGCACCTCTGCCAACTGCACAGAGATCTTGCCAGCAAAGGTAATATTTGCATCCAGCTGTTGGCCAGTCACTTGTGGCGTTTCCCAAGGCTCAGCACTGGGCCCAGTCCTGTTCAGTACCTTTATCAAAGGTCTGAATGAGAGTCTCAAGAACACCCTCAGTCAATTTGCAGATAGCACCAGGTTGGGTGGGAGTGCTGATCTGCTAGAGGTCAGGAAGGCTCTGCAGAGAGGTCTCGACAGGCTGGATCCATGGGCTGAGGCTGATGGTGTGAGGTTCAACCAGGCCAAGGTTCTGCCCTTGGGCACAACAACCCCCTGCAACTCCGGTCTAGGGCAGAGTGGCTGGAAAGCTGGGGGGTGGAAAAAAAACTATGGGGTGCTGGTCAACAGTGGCTGAACATGAGCCAGTGTGTGCCCAGGTGGCCAAGAAGGCCAGTGGCATCCTGGCCTGTGTCAGCAGTGGTGCGGTCAGCAGGACCGGGGCCATGACTGTGCCCCTCTCCTGGATACTGGTGAGGCCAGACCTTGAACTCTGCGTCCAGCTGGGCCCCTCACAGCAAGGAAGACTCTGAGGTGTTGGGGAAATGCCTGGAGCACAGGTCTGATGAGGAGCAGCTGAGGGAGCTGGGGGTGTTTAGTCTGGAGAAAAGGAGGCTCAGGGGAGACCTTATCACTCTGTACAAATCCCTGGAAGGAGGGTGTAGCCAGGAGGTGATCAGCCCCCGTTAACTAGAGAAAATGACCTCAAGCTGTGCCAGGGGATGTTCAGGTTGGCTATCAGGAAGAATTTTTTCATGGAAAGGGTGGTTAAGCATTGGAATGGGCTGCCCAGGGAGGTAGTGGAGTAAACATTACTGGAGATGTTCAAGAAACAAGTGTATGTGGTACTTGGTGCTGTGGTTTAGTTGGCACAAGGGTGTCCAGTCAAAGATTGGATTCAATGATCTTGGAAGTCTTTTCCAACCTTAATGGTCCCATGATTCTGTACTATTGTTCAGTGAGGTGAACAGCAAACCAAAAGCTCTTTCTCGGCCTACACTCCTCCCAGAGCAAGGAGCAAACCCTGTAATGCTGGAAGTGGGATCATCCCTTAATTTACAAGAAGCCATAGCTTCAGGGCCAGTGCATTCTGCACCATGCCTGTGTGCAGAGACCCAAAATTTGGTCAGGCTTTTTGATTTCCTTCTCTCTGTGACACTGGCTCCCATTCATGTGATACTGACACTGCACAGTTCCTGACAGACCTCTCCACAAGCACCAAGCTGGTCACTGAAAAGTTGTAAGATGGGTAGGACATCCCATTTTCCGTCACCTCATCCTGCTTTTGCTGCCCCTGCAGGCACTGAGAGCTATTTTACACTACAATTTATAATTCTCCTTTCAGTTTTGTTCTTCTATTCCCTCTATATAGGCAACATATCTCTTTAACTATATGCTGAAATTATACAGAATAATGACCCTTTCTTTGGTCATCAGAATCACTTTGGGTAATGTGTTCCCTAATGACACAAATTTAACTGTGGTGATGTCCATCCAGGCCATGCTGGACACCCCAGAGAGGCAGACAAAGAAGCAGAAAGGTTAATTGCAGTTTGTAGGGAAGGCATGTGAGCAAGGCAAGCAAGAGCCCCATGAAATTAAGCAATTAGTGTCCCAAGTGGACCTGACTAAAATAGGTGTGCCAAGCAGTAGCCTCACATTCCCAGAAGTGAAATTTTCTGTGTCATCGGGTCAATGTCTGCACTCACTCAGCCCTTTTATTAGATAAAGCTCTGAGTTTATGGGGCTAATGGTTCCAAAATGAAGTTAGGTAAGGCTGTGGCCATGTAATTCAGCAGGTGTTACCAGTAAATGCAGAACGAGTGTATAAGCACTAGAATGTGCAGAACTGCAGTGGTGACAATATCCCTCCACACAAGGATTAGCGAGACTCTTACTGAGAGTGTTGTGTCTGGCTCTGGGCACTTCAGCAAAAAGCTGAAGGAAAATTTCATGTCAGGAAGACCTGTTTTACTGAGTGAGACGTTTAAAGCCTTACAATTTAGTATGTGTTCAAAAACATGATAAAATTATAATTTCATTGTTGACTGCAATTAACTGTGTGAGCAGGAATTTCTAATAATTTATTTTTATAAACCAAAGTAGGCAAGGTCTGCTGTCTGAAAGTTACGTGTAGACAAATTTACAGGCATGCATTAATTCCTCTTTCACTTCAGGTCTTGAGAAGAAGCAATGTAATAACTCAGGCATCACAATCAGAACTGATAGAGAGTGATATTCTTTGGACAATGTTGTGCTGCATCAGGACAGTCTGTTCGACCTTGAAAATCCTCAGGTTACCTTCACAGCACACAGTGGAGCACATCTTGTCTGGATGCAGGGAGTGAGCAGCAGCGGTGATGCAGCTGTGCTGACAGAGTGCTCTGAGCCTACCTCTCAGTACAGCAAATTAGGGGGATCAGAGCTGTGTGCTAATAATGCTGTTTAGCCACCAGCTTTCATAACTACAGCATCTGAGGTGGTGTCTGTACCACCAGCCTTCACTGGACTAAGAATATTGCTGGGCCAGTTTACATATTGCATTGAAAGCTCAGCATATATGGGAGCAGGTTTTTGGTTGTACCATTCATTCACTCAGCTCTCCCACTCAGGTAATATGAAATTCTCACTTAATCAGATTACATTCTTTCTTACATTTTCTGCATTGATGTAGTGAAATTCCCTGTACATCTTTGGTCATTTTGCTGATGTACTTCAGTGTGAAGCAGTGGAGAGCTGGAAAGGCTTGTTAGTCCCATATGACCACACATTAGACACTCACTGTCACAGCAATCTCTCATAGAGAATTGTCATGTGGATGATAATAATATTAATAATAATGAGAATGAGAATAATAATGATGAGAATAATAATGATGATAATTATAATAATTATAATAATAATTAAAAATAATATGTCAAACAGTGTTCTGCTGTCCTGTATAGACCTGCTGGACCCCACACCTGAAGACTTCTGTTGAGCAGACACCGTGCTTTAGATTTCAGTCCTGGGCCACTTTTCAGTTTTTTACATTATTAACATGGACCAATTTAATCCTCTAGAGAAAGAAAGACTGTTCCTCCTCCGTTTGGGGATTTCACCTGCTTTGATCAGCATGGAGGAGGACACAGGTAAAAACAAATCAATAAATATGAAGCAAATAAGAATGTGTCCCTCAGGATTAGGGAGGTGTCCACTAGGTCTACATTTTCTCCATGGCTCATCATTTTCTTGTGAGTGGTTGAATAAAATTTTTTGTTCCCTGCCCTGGCAGAAGCAGGGCAAAGAAATGCCTGTTTGCCTTGTGGTGGTGGTTGTGAGACCCTGCCTTGGGGACATGGGAAGAGCAGTTCTGTCCCTAAGCCTGACCAAAGACAAATGTGGAGTGTGAGGCAAGAAGGGATGGGAGGAGTGGGAGTGAGAGAGTAAATGGGCATTTTGCAGCAGGAATATAGACAGCCAAAAGCAGCCAGGAGCAGGCTTTAACAGAAATTAAAAGAAAGCTGTTTCCCAAAGGGCACAGAAGGAAGAGTGGAGCCTGTTGCTGGTAGCTGGGCTGAGAGCCAGACTAAAGAATATGTCCTGTGTTATCCTGGACAGCCTTGAAATCTGATGGAGTTTGTGCATTTCCAAATGTGAAACCATCTCTGTGTGGCTTTTGAATGCTCTCTGTTATGACAAGATGACAGCACATCCTCATGACAGCTCTGCCAGATGGGCTCCTGCCACAGGCCTCTGAAATCAATGCCTTATCCCCACATTTCTCTTTCTCCTCATTACCCTGGCATTTGAATGGGGAGAAAATGTGTAACTATTTTTCCCTGTTATGGAGATTTCCCTACCCCCACATTCATAATTTAAATGGAGGATAATCTTTCAGGTAGATCACATATCCTTTCCTGTGATTCACAGACATCAATCAAATGATATCTCAAACATTACTTCTATATAATTGGTACAACATAAATGTAATTAATTTTGAACATCTAAACATCTCAGTTCATAAAACTTGGGCCAAACCAAATCACATGAAATATATACCTTTTCGTTACCTTTGACAATATCTGTTTATAATCAGTTGCAATTTCATTTTCCTGTCTGATTTTCTCAATTCCTCTACTTTTAATTAGGCTTTATACCAGGGAAGAGACTTTTTAAACACATTCAAATGTAAAAGCATTTAAATTATTACTCTCCCTTGTGATCTTTGTTGTCTTATGTTTATCTAGTGCTCATTTGCTTAAGGTAAATGTTTTTTAAAAAACAGTTAAAAATATTTTAGTCACTCCAGCCTTACCAACAAGGCTACATTCAACTATGGTGTATTTAACCAGCAAATTCAGTTATCCCTGTGGCTAACAGTGAGCATGGCTGTAGCTGCCTCTTCAGTGCTCCTTGCTGAGCCACTGGAAGCGTGGGATGTGCTGAGATGAGCAAAGAGAAGCAAAGGGAACCTATGCAGATATTCGAGGTTGCCTTCGGCAGCATGATCCACCCAAGCTGCTATCCAAGTCCTCTTCACATTCACCTAAACAGCACAAAACTTGGTTTAGAAAGCCATCACCCCCCTTAGCCCATCCCTGGAGGATTTGCCTCTCCATGAGGGCTCTCTGGGAGCAGGGATGAGGACCAGGACACAGTGGGGTTGGCATCTGAGGGCTGCAGCACTAGACCCATGGAAATGGTGTGAGGGGACAAACACTAGCAGGGGCAGCCTCTCATCAGGGCACTCAGCACAGCAGCCATGGTCCTTCCCATCCCACCTGTCCCCAGCTCCCTGGGGGCTGTGGGCACCCTGGCTTTGCCACAACACCTGCGCTCATCACCGGCTGCTTTTGCTGGAGTTTCAGTTCCCGCCCCTGTTCACCTCCACAACTGCAGGAGCTGCTGCTGGCAGTACTCACACGCTGGACTGTGCCAGGCAGATGTGGATCCTGTGCCTGCCCAGGTGGCAAAGGGGAGCAGCAAGGAAGTGCTGCCATTCCCAGTGTGAGCACACCATCCCCACCTCCCTCCCTCTCACCTGGGGGTGGGGAAGCCCCACATCCAGAGCACAATAAACATAAAAATTACAAACACTATTTCAGGTTCCTCTTGCTCTTTCACACACGCCACCAGGCTCAGCTTTCTCAAGATGGTTTCTGTCCATCTGTTCTGTTTTACAGGGATGTGCCATCATGTTGCCTCTGTTTGCTCTTTCTCTTTTTCCTCTTTGCTGAGGTCTATGCCTGTTTTTAATCTGAAGCTTACAAAAGAGTTCAGCTCTGAGTCATTAACTACTCATATATTGGAATTGTGCCTCCTACATTCCCTTGGCATTTATTTCTGGAATGGGGTCTGCATGCAGGAAGGCTATGGTGAGCTATTAAATATCCAAAAGCAACCACAGCTGGTGTGAACAGATTCTTAAAGAAAGTATTCAGACGAAACCAGATCAGTTTTTTGTAATTCACATTTTGAAACTCAAGGCAATTCTAAAAACAAATTCATTAAAAAAGGATGAAAAATCCAAACCTTTAAATTAAAAGTTGCAGGGGTCAGAATGAAGCATTTTACAGAATTAAAATACATTCACAAACTGTCTCATTGTCACCAAAAAGACAAGGTTTTGGCCCAATATTGTGTCTGAAAAATGTATATGAGCAAGTACAGGTGCTCTCCTGTGGCAGGTGCTCTCCTACCAGATCTCAAAAGTGAGTAATACATCTTGCAGATAGTGTTTTAGACCTAAAACAAATAATGGGGAAACAGTTTAAGCTTTCATTTCTTTATGCTTTAGCTCTGGTTGCTGTAGAGGATAGTTGAAAATAATATCCTGAGCCCCCTGAAGACTTAGAAACTAGAAAGTAAATGAAAGAAGCACAGAACTGTTAATATGACTGTTCTTGTTTCTGCTATTGCTGTATCTGCTAAGTAAGGAGAGGAGAAAAAAAAGTTCACTTTTCTCAGCCTATCCTGTTGTTTTTTAGTCTGATCTCAGAATATTTGAATGCCTAACCAAAGTGCACATCAGTTCCTCCTGCTTTACACTTCAACCAGCCGTGGTTTTCCAGTTTATTTGTATTTTCCTCTCAGTGTAACAATCCTCTTTGTTATACACTGCCAATTTATGAGTCCTGGGGAAGGAAGTTCAAAGCAATTTTAAGTGGCAAAACCTCAAAGACAAAGACAGTTCAAAAAACTTTCAAAATTTTCTTCCCTTTGTCACACAGGGCTCCATTCTTCAGGACCATTTGGTGACAAACTGTATCTTTCACTCTGCATTGCTCTCACACTCTGCAGACCAAAGTAATTTGGTGATAAGTGGAACACAATGTCTTGCAGAGTAAATCCATTTAATCTCAGGGTTTTGTTCTTCACCCAAGGTTTCAAGTTATGCTCATGATTGTGTTGCCTTAATCAAGACTGGCTCCCACATGCTCCTGCTCTTGGGCCAGAAAAACACTTCTAGAGCAGCCTGAGGCTAACCCACAGACCTTCAGGGGAGGAGCTGTCGAGAGATGCCTCTGCCAGGGAGAAGATATATGGAACAAGGTTTATGAAGCAGGCAAGGGCAAGAAACGTCAGGAAGCTACAAAAAAAAAAAAAATTCTGGACCCCCTTTTTTTTTTTAATGTTGAAGTCCTCCTCTTCACATCTGAAGCTGGCTGGAAGATTTCTGGTTCCTGGCATATCTGGTTAAAAAAATAGAAGTCTAAGTATGAAGTTTGTTTGAGCACTTACAAAATACAAGTGCTAATGAAACTCTATGATATAATGAAATAATTTATTAACAGCTCAGGGAACAGAGCAACCCCCATGCCTTAGAGAGGGCCAAGAAGCCCAACAGCTCCTGCCAACTATGACCAACATTTGAAAAACTACACCCTCCCCCCACCCAGTCCCAACTTGGACCATGGGTACCCGTGGGTATCTGACCAGGACACACCAGTTGAGCTCCTCAAACGTGAGGATGTCTGTATCCTCATCCATCCATCCATCCATCCATCCATCCATCCATCCATCCATCCATCCATCCATTCATCAGTGTACACATGTCCTGTGTCCAGTGCTGCACACAGGGATGTGTCTGGAGGATCCACTCCACTTGTCTCTCACAGAGGCTCTGGGAGTTCCCTGAACTGGACACTTCGAAAAGTGTTGTTGATAGAAGGAAGGGCTTTACTCACTTCATTTTTCTAAACATATACTGATAGCAGATTTAAATTTAGCGTGTGTGCAGAAGCCTTCTGCAATTTTTAAAGCCAAAGCAGAATCCAAAAATGCCTTTGTGTCCTCAGGAGAAAAAAAACCATGAGCGAACAAACGGTAGAAGAGGCAAAGATAGTTGTTAACTTGTGGATGACTTGCCCGGTTAGTCAATAGCTGCAACAAAAGTGATAATCCAAGAAAACACTGGAGGATATGTAGGGCTCAGCAGAAAATGCTGAGGGGCTGATAGGCTGTATGGACAGCGCATACCTATGCACCACAGGCCACTGAAAACACTTCTTTTTCACCCTCATTGAGGTGGTAACCGGGATTTTGTTAATAGCTAAAAATGTAAGACAGTCTAGGATGACTCAGAAGCTCCAAAACAGTGTTGGGACCCAAAGATAGCTGGCATACCAATGAAGCACAGGTACATTTTTGTTGGACCTTTAAAGGTTACCTGTTTAAACTGGAGGGGGTTTCATTGCGGGTTGGTTTCTTTGTTGGTTTATTGGGGTTTTTTTGTGGAATCTTCATCGAGGAGACAGAAACAGTGTAAATGTATTGCAAGTGAAAAGTAATTCTATCTCTTTTAGCCTCTTTGGGTAGTAACCCTTCAGCTGCCCTAAGATTTAGACTCATAGATTTCATTTCCTATGCCCCAGACATTAGAGGAAGGCAACCAACAAGGTGAGACAAATAGACTCAAATATCTTCTAGAAATCAAACAGCTTCTGAAGCCGAGGTGCAGAAGTAAAACAAAATGTACTTTTGCTTCAGGGTTTTCTCAATACTAGTTTTTTTCTTTGCATTGTGGTCCCTCATTTCCCCACCCAGACAAAATGCAGCCATGACAACATGGAAATCCCCTGAGCAGCAGTCTCTGATAATAAGATTATTCATGTTCAACAAAAATATTATGTCTGAAAGGACAGACTTTTTCTTTTGGTTTGCTCCAACTGAAACAGGAAAAAAGAAAAAAGAAAAAGATCAAAGTGATAGCCCACTCAATTATAAACAAGACAAATTTAAAGTGAGAAGGTGTCATTTCTGGGTAGTGACCAATTTGCACAGGAGAGCCCTTCTTTAATGACATTTCTGGCTGAAAATGAGGTAGAAATTACCTTGAGGGTTTTTAGAATAGTATGAGAGGGAAGATTATTAAGGAAAATGTTGAAATGCTCAACTAGTCTTTTCTAAAGCAAGCAAGGGGTAGGCCTTAGGGATGAGAAATCACCAGGACCCAATCTCACTAATTAAAGTTTGGCTGCTATGTACTTTGGTCAAGCACAGAAAACTTGGCATGAGAGATGAGGACAAATAACTGCTAACGTACCTCCAGCTGCCTCAGAAAGAGAGAATTTCTTGAAGGGATACAGTGTGAATTTGGCAGTGACACAAACAATTCTGTAAAAGAATTTAAGCTCTTAAGTTAGGGTCAATCAGCCCACGGGGGTGCCAGCTCCAGTGACTCTGTGGCCCCTGCACTGTGTCCAGCTCCTGCTTTGTGTGGGTGGCCAGGCAGGTCCCTCTCCTGTTGGTGGGTGGAAGGTATCATAGAGGTCTGCTCAGCAAACATCTATCCTGCCTCACCCTGGGCTCCCTCTGAACTCAGTAGAGAAAAATAAATTACTTTAAGGGTTTAGATTTCATCCTTTTAATGTCTATGTTAGGATGAGATGAGTCGTGCTCCTCCCTGGCCAGACAGAAGCAAAGCATGGGGAGTCCTGACACACCAACACACTCTGTAAATGCCTACACACTGGCCAAAGAGCCCAGACCCACCCTTCTCTACCTACCGAGGCTTGGTGCACCTGCAGGGAATGCTTGGGTGGGGAGCCCAGGGGAGGCTTCACAAGGGGGCCTTGATACAGATTTTGGAGATGTCCGTCTTCCAGTCAGCCTTGCTGAACTCTTGTGGAAAGGGGGCCATTTCTTCCTATAAAAACTGGGCAGGGAAGTCCAGAAACGGTGCCCTAACTAACCACTGCCCCTTGCCTAGGGCAGCAAGAGACACTGCAGGACAGTTCCTGATGTCCTGGAATGAAGGACACTTTTCTAGCTGTGAGACCTGAGCTTTTTTCACTTTGGTGAGCATTTTTAATTATTTCCTTGAAAACAAAAAAGCCGATGTGGCTTCCATATTGAGCCTCCTTATTATAGCGTCATCATTTTTCTGTTTGCTTGGTCACTGTTACCAATTTTGCCCTCAGTTTCCTTTACACCTCCAAGCTGAAGCTTTTTATGGTGCAGCCAGGGCTGTGCCAGAGCTTGCTCTTCTGTTTCAGGCCCTCAGCTCACCTGTAGTTATCCACATCAGTCAGCCCTGTGCATGGCACTGCTTTATGCTCCAGTGTGTGTCAGTGTATTCAGCCACAGAAAGTGTGCAAAGGAAATATTTAACACCTCTTTATCTTTCACTTTCCACCTTTGCTTTGTCCAAAGCCTGAAAAAATGTGAGATGTGCCACTTTGCTCTCAGAAGCCAGGTTTTGCAGGATTAGTCTTTTAAACCACAGGTTTTTCTGGGTCAGCATTGCCTTATGCAAGACTTCATAGAATCACAGAAGGGTTGGGGTTGAAAGGGGCCTTTGAAGATCAGCTTGTTCCAGTCCCCCTGCTATGGACAGGGACACCTTCCACTAGACCATGTTACTCAGAGCTCCATTCAGCCTGGCCTTGAACACTTCCAGTGATGGGGCAGGCACAGTTTCTCTGGGCAACTTGTACCAGAGCTTTATGACCCTCACAGGGAAGAATTTCTTCAGTATGCCCAACCTAAATCCACCTTCTTTTGATTTAAAATCATTGCCCCTTGTTCTGTCACTACAGGCCTTGGTAAATAATTTCTCTCCATCTTTCTTATAAGCATCCTTTACATACTGAAAGTCCACGATAAAGTCTCCCCAGAGCCTTCTCTTCTCTGGGATGAACAACCCCAACTCTCTCAGCCTCTCTGTGCAGAAGATGTGTTCCAGCCCTCTCCTCAACTTACTGGCTTCCTCTTGGCTTGATTCAACTTTTCTGTGTCCTTCTAATGTTGGGGCTGAATGGAGGTAGGGTCTCACAAGAGTAAAGAATTACCTGCTGGCAGTGCTGCTTTTGATGCTGGTAGTTAAAGAATAAACAAAAGCAATCATACCTAATATTTCATACCTGGAAGATTTTTCTCCTTTGGACCTGTATGCTTCTCCTGGGAGCCAAGGGGATGCCAGGACTAAGCCATGCTCTTAGGGAAACCAGCAGCACAAATCTCATGAGCCGAGTCAGGAGCACAGTCCATGAAACGTGCTCCCTTTCCCACTGGGCTTTAACAGGTTTGCCCAAACGAGCTGGCAGGCCTGACCCAGAACGTGCTCAGTGCTGAAGCGGGAAGCTGTTTCACAGTAAAAGCTCAGCAATTATCTTTACTTTGGCTTCCTGCCCGCTGCCAGCAGCCCGCTGTGCGTAGGCATGTTTACATTTCCCCTCGCTGAGGGCCCTGGCAGGCTGCGGGGCTGCTCGGGCCCAGCTATAAAGGAGCGGCGCGGCTTTCGCGCACACCCCCACTGCACACATGCAGCCTGCTCAGGATGACACAGCCCACTACAGTACTGAGCATTTTCGCCATGTTCCTTCACACCACTTTTGCGGAAAGTGGTTGCACCTCAGCAGACGGTGATGGTGAGTCATTTCGTCTTCATCTTTCCACTCATGTATGATCTTGAGAAACCTCAGTTAAGAGCTCCAAAATGCAACTGTCTGCTTAAATACATTCGTGTTTTAACATCCAGTCTCTCTTTAGTGCCAGTGACTGAGGTGGAGCTGGGGGATGCCTATTTAATTTAATCCCCAAGTTTGCTGTCCTTATGACATTCAAATCCATGTGAAATAAGGGAGACCACAGCTGTACGCACAGGGCATGCAGGGGCCAGACCTGTTATTCCTTGTTGTAGCTAGTGTTCCTGTGAGGAGTTATGCCTGGGTGCAGGGGTAACTTCACCCTTCTGCAGCCAATGGTCACTCTGAGCTGCCATTAGAGAGGAGTGAGGTACTGAGCCTCCTCCAAGTAAAATGTTTTGATGTAACTCAAACTTGTTCGGAACTGTTCCACATCAAAAGCCAAATTTTCATGTTTTCTTTAGGCAGTTTCATCAGCTGTGTCTGGGATATAGTCCCAGTCTCCCTTGTAGCACGGCTGATGCAACAACTCAGCCAGGGGCTTCTCGCAGCTCATCACTAACAGCATTCATCCCTTACTCAGCAAATAATAATAAATTAATAACAGTTTAAATTTAGCCTTTTTGTAGGTTTTATTATCTGATTCAGAGAAGTGAAAATTATTTAGCAGCATCAAGATCAAATATAAAAACATAATAAACAGAAATAAAACCACTGTTTCAGGCTGCCATTCCTTTTCTCAACAGGGAGGTGAAAAATTTGATTTAGAGATTCAGTCCCAGATCTACTACACTATTATTTGTCTGATACTAAACAAACAGCAATGACAAGGGTTTGTGCACTATGCCTGAAGGACAAGGGCGATCACTCAGTTACTGGTAGTTTAGAGCTCCATTGTTTCGGAACAAAAGAGTTTTCAGTTTTTAGGAGCAGAATGGTTGTGTTCTTATGCTATCTCTCAGTTAGGGAATCTCATTTTTCCCTGGGTGTAATTTAATACCTGTACCTATACAGTTGCACATACATACGTATGTACATAGGATATGCATGATAAGTTTTTTAATTAAAAGAAAACAGACACTGGCTTAGAACTGCATCTAACCACCCTGTGGGTTTTATTTGTCATTTATTCATGCAACTACCAGCTGTTTACAGCCAGCTTTGGAAAGCACCTATGGTGATGAACGTTCAGTGCTAGTGATTTATTATTGGTGTCACTGAAATCTTCAGGGCTTCCCAAAACCAGATATGATCAGACCTTTGCTTGCTTTCTCACTAAAACGAGTAAATCATAATTTCCTTAGACTTGAAGACAAACAGGTTCAGAAAATCCCCACTGAGCAATTAGCAGCTTTTATGATTTCTTCATGAATCTCCTGGGTTTGGCCAACAAACTAAGTAACTCAGGGTAAAATCACCCATGACAGATGTTTGACTTGCACTGTTTGCCTCTCTGACTCACCCTGCCTCCTGACAAAGTGCCCCTAGCCAGCTCAGGCATGAAGCTGCCCTTACGGGCACTCTTACGGGCAGACGAGGGAAGAGCTAGTGGCAGCACTTGCCTCCATCTCCTCCTCTCTTCTGAGCATCAGACTGCCTCTCAGCTGCTGTCCCCCAGCCAGGCAGAATGGTGGAGATCCCCAAAAGGCCTCAGAGAGCCACAGGCAGAGCTAAGGAGGGCCAGGCAGGGAGGGTGCAGGCGGGCACGGGAGGCTGTGGGGTCTCACAGGCAGGACACCTTCAGCGGTCCTCCTACCCACACTTGTATGGTTTGTTCAGCCCACATCTAAACTAAAACAGGTTCTGCTTGGATCTCGTCAGTGCTAGAGGTCTCACATTACTCTGTCCATGGAGACTGTCTGGGCTTAGCTGTGCCCTCAGTGTCATGTATTGTTGTCAGTCCTGGTGGCTTTAGAGCATAAAGCTGAAGCACATCCTTAGCCTCTGGTAACACTTCTTTTCATAAAGGCTCCTGAGATTCCTGCTGTGGTTTGAACCATCCTGCTGGATGCTGCCCAAATCCAAGAGAGAACCATTTCTGTGAAGGACCTGCTGTGGCTGTAGCTATGAAAGCAGTTTTTATTTCACTTTAGAATCACTCCTTCCCAAGCGCAGCCTTGATTCCAGCAGAGCCAGGTTCACGGCTCTGCCTGCTTCTCAAGGCAAATATTACAATGGTCTTGTAAATTTTTAATTGAGTGAAGAGTCCTTAGCAGTGTAAGTCATATCAGACTCACCAAAACCATTCACATAGCAAACACATTTGTGTGTGGTGTTTCTGAGGTTTAGGGCAGAAGTGAGGCTGAGACTATATGCATACTTATGTCAGATAAAAAAACCAGTCAGCCCATGGAAAAACCATAGCAGAAACAGCATTTCAAGTTGCTTACTTAACACTGTTCCTGAGGTTTAATTATTGTATAATCTATGGCTATTACATTATTTCCGTGAATAAGGAACCATATAATCACAATGTGAATGTTCAGTGTCTAAGAGGTAAAGTCAGCTTTCCTTCCAGTGTGGCACCAGAGCTGCACTGCATTGGTTAAACCTTGAATGGCTGTTTGAACTGCAAGAATAAACCTTTTCTATCTTTTTATTTTGCAACCAGACTGATACAGAATTAATTCAAATTTCTGTAACTTTTCAGCAAATCAGTAGTGAATAGTTGAATTTTTTTTATAAGCCATTTATTAATAGGATGATTGTCAGGTTTTTGTGTTGATGCAAAATCTGGTATATATAATTTGCATATATTGAGACCACCAAGCAGTCTTATAGAAAGGAAGATTAGTCATCCTAATCTTTAAGTTTTAATATTGTCTTGAGCATAAAGAAAGTCTCCTGGTAGTAGCACGTAAAGTGTTAAGAGAGACTTGGAACGTGACATATCTGTGCATGTCAGATTTGGGTGTAGATTATCTACACAAAATACATTGTTTTCCGTTTTAAACAGATTCATTTCAGCTTAGTTGGTATCCCCCAAATTTTGAATACACATACATTTTTATGTACACTCTTTTACCAACAAATATGCAACGCTCTGTGGTACGTATTTCTGTACAAGTATGTCTGCCCTTACGGCACAGGCCTGCACTGGACAAGACTGTCACCTCCGTGAAACTGCTGCAGGGCTTGTTCCAGAGTTGGGCCAACCTCTGTGTCTCTGTCTTGAATGTGATGGTTCAATACAGTAGATTTGTACAGGATCTGTTGTGTCTGTCTCTGTGCTGCACAGGTTCTCCCCTCAAAGCAGCAATGCTGGTGGAGGACACTGTATTTGTGGTCCTTCAGGGAAATCTGGGCTCCCTGAGCTGTGCTGAGAAGACCAGTAGTAATTTCTTAGCACCAGCTGGTCATGGTGACAAATGGCCACTGAGTCTTAGCTCATGGGGGAGAGATCTGTCCGTGGGTTCTGGATTAGCACAGCATCAGATGCTCCCATCCCATCACGGGTGCTGGTGGCAGCAGTCCCCATCCTAGCCTCTGCCTGCACTGCTTTTATGTTTTTTTCTGCATTCCTGACTGACTTCTGGACTTCTCTTACTCAAAATCTGACTGCAGATGCGAGAGTTGACCATCAATTTCTCTGGGAGCGATTTTCCATTGAAAATTTTTCAACAGGCATTTCCCTGCTCTGTTAGTGAGTCTGAGTCACCAATGCCCCACAGCAGATAGCAACAGGACAAGGAAGAACAGTTTTAAACTGTCAGAAGAGACATTTAGATTAGATGTTAGGAAGAAATTCTGTACTTAGAGGGCAATGAAGATCTGGAAGAAGCTGCCCCAAGAAATTGTGGATGCCCCATCCCTGACCATGTTCAAGGGCAGTTTGGATGGGCCCCAAGTAAACTGATCTAGTGGCTGTCATTCCTGCCCATGTTGGGTGAAACTAAATGATTTTTAAGATACCTTCCAACCCAAAACGTTCTTTGATTCCATGATTATTTTTCTCACTGCATCAGGTGCCCCACATGGCAAGGACCTGTCTGAGGAATGGGTAGCAGAGGACTAAGCAGGGGATCGAGGACAATCCCTTGACTCAGGAAAGAGGTTTATTTAACATGACAGCTACCCTTAACCATTGGTGAAAGAAGTCAGAGGCATTCCTGCCCCTGAGATCCATTCAAGGGGTCATGACAATAACCCTTTCCACATCCACTTGATTATAGTGGGTGAGATTTCATGAAATGAGGCTGAACTGGCAGTTTCTACCAGAGAGGAGTCCTCTCAGAAGCATCAGCTTTTACATCACTGGCCTCGTACCTGCCAAGTGTAGGATTTTAGAAGTATACTTTTAATCAAATCATGATTATGTTATTAGTCATTGAAGAAAATTTGCAAGAAGACATGCATTCTGGCAGAAAGTCTGAGATTTCCCTCCTCAGCCCAAATTCGTGACATTTCAGAAAGCTTTTCAGTACAATCAAAATGTGGCTTAGCTGCCTCATGGCACCAAAATACTCTTGCAAGTGGGTGGATTCACCCTGGCATGCAGGGAGAGCAACCTTGAAAGGTGCAACCGGCTTTTAACTTCATTTTGGACAAGGTTTCTCCGCTTCTTACGAAACAGGTTGGTTGATCCTCTTTCTTTCAGGCAACCACATGAAGAGAAAACATCCCATACAATGGAGCTGCCAATCAATATACTCATGGGTCTACTTCAGTAACATCTTGTGAATATCTCCTTAGGGACTCTCGGGGATGATGAACCAGACAATTTTGACATTGATTGCTTCAGCCAGCTGGAGATTAAGGACTCCTTTAGCAGCCTGACCTGCAATTTCACGGAGCTGCCTCCTTACAACACTAACTATACCCTGTCTCTGTGGTAAGTGCTGTCAGTCTGTCCCTCAGTAAACACCGGGGAAGGGAAATGCTGAGCCCTAGTGAGTCACGTTGCCACATGCAAGAAAACAGGGGCAGCAAAGCTAGACAAAATCCTGCTTCAGAGTGTCTTGCCAAGTTTGACTAGTATATTCAGCAAGGAGGAAGAGTTTACTGAAGCAGAACATAGCCACCTAATGAGAAAAAGAAAGAGTTGGAAGGGTTTCTAAAGGGGATTATAATGTCTCCAATAGTTCTGATCTTGCCTCTGTCACTCCAGAACACCTGTAATATGGATGTAGCCCAGCATGAACTGAGAACTTTTTACTTTAAATTAAACAGGATTTTTAAAAATGTTTTTTGAAGACAGAGATCCTTATCGCAGAAAATTCTTTAGCAAAAGGTTCATTTTCCACATCAGAGAAAATGCCTTTATCTAGGCTAAGAGAAAAATTCAGCTATTGTCTTTGCACACACAGACATGCAAGAAATACACTAGAACAAGTACACAAACCCCTGACAGCTACCAAACACATCAGTCATCCCCACTTCCTATCAAGGCCTTGAAACTCTTTCTACCTTTTCTTTTCACTGTTGCACCAAGCTGAAAATCAAATTTTGTTTCTTGAGCATACTGATGCTTTTCTCTTTTTCTGTTTTTCCTGAAACTCAAAATTATGCGGCAGCCAAAAAATGAAGTGGATTTTTAAAAAAAAAAATCTTTATATACTCATCACTAATTATTTCCTTTTTTTCCCCTCATAGTTTATTAGAATTTTTCTATTTTCATGGGACTTATTATAGGTTTTGACTGAAGTTTTATGGCAGTTCTCAAACATGGGAGCCACAGAAATGGAAAAATGTTTTCAAACTGCCATGTGATTCCTTCATGGCCAGGCTGACTATTGACCCTGTATTTGCTTTCACTTAAGTCAGTGAGGAATTTCTGTTTATCTTCAAAAAGCATCAAAATCTATTGCCCTGTACTTAAAAATAGCAGCAGTAAGGTAATTTTTAAAGATACAAATGTTTTAACACATATTAAATAATTGCACTTTTTTCTCCACATCACTGAGAGCTCCATGATGCTTAATGGGATTCTCATCTCTTTATTTTTGTGCTCAAAGACCAGGCTCAAAGCCTGTAAGTCTCTCAAACTCCTTATTTTCATTGCATTATTTCTTATTTCACATGGAGTCTCACTTCAGACAAAGTGAAACCAGCAAGCAGGATTCATCCTTTATAGTAAGTAGTCAAGTTATAATAAGACTGAGAAGAAGTTAATGTTGTGTCACTTTGGCCAACAGTACCAAGGAAGACAACAATTATGCCTGCTCCAACATGAAGAAACAGGAAGATGCATTCTTCTTACTGTTCAATGATATACTCTCAAACAGACATGTTTGCATGTACTCTGAGACGAAGAGAAGGGTTTGCAGGAGTCTGGTTGTAACTGACATTGGTGAGACACTTAACATTTTGGATGTTTTTAAGTTATAGGGGTTACTGGGGAAAAAATAGCCCAGCAGAAAGCCTAAGTGACAATTTGGATAACATAGAGGCAGCATAAAACAGTGTTGTAGCAGGGCATGTAGCCTGGATTGGGATGTTACCAGAGTGTGGTGTTTTAAAGCCAAACATAATTAACTTCCATTCAAAATTTGTGGCTGAATTCTGGATTATTGTGACACTGTGCCCAGACTGGGACATAGACTGAATCCCATCCATGGCTGAAGCAGCTGTTCCTGAGTGTGGATGAACTGCCAAGCAGGGACATTTTGTTCATCTCTGGCTAGCAATGATGCAGTTTAGGGACTGGCCACACCATGGACAGCATGAGCCCAGTAGCACAGGGAGCACAAGGTTGCAGGATCTCACTTCACATCATGGTGTATCCTGTAGTCTGAAGAAAGTGCATCCCGCACTGATGGCTGTGAACAGGCCAGTCAAAGATGCACCAGGGACCTGCCCGAGCCAAGGAATAGGAAACTCAGGGGGAAGAGGGGATCCATAGAATCTACTGTTCTTGGTAACCAGTCTCATTCAAGGGTGGCAGAGAAGCCTGTGTAGGACAGATTCTTCTCTGCTCTTCTCTGGTGCCACATTGCTTTGTCTCATGTTGGCAGTAGGCACTGCAACATCCCTCTGTTGTGAAACATTTCTGTCAGAGTCCAATATTTTTGTAATAACCTTACATTATCTTTCAGTTTACAAGGCAGCCTGGACCATCTCTGGCAGTCCCTACTCTAAAGACTGTGGAAGGACTAAGTATTTGGGGGTTGTAGAAGGAGTGAGAGCAATTTATAGCTAAATGTGTTATCCTGAGAGGAGAGAGGTGTGGGCTGTCTGTTGCTGTGAGTTGATGTACTTACACAAGGTGAATTCAGGAAGCCTCAGTGTCACAGCCACAAGTCCCTGCAGGTCTCAAGCACATCCAGCTCGGGCTCAGCTTGGGGAGAGCCCTGAGGGCTGCATTTTGGACTTGATGTACTTGCACGGATGGTCTCTGGCACAGTCTCCTGCAGACCAGGTCAGGTGTGGGCTCATAGCAAGGGTCTGGAGCCACAGCCCCCTCTGCTCTATCTACCACTGTCAGACTTTGTCCCTTCCTCTGTCCCACTGCCCTGACAGCCAGCCTCAGTGGTACCCGAGCCCAGTGTGCTCCCCACTGCCTCCTCCCAGCTGGGTTTTGCCCGGAGGCCTCCATCGCAGAGCACTGGCTAGAGGGACTGAGTTTCAGGCTTTCAAGCTGCCACAGGGGTGGGCATGCTCAGGAATTGCTTTCCAAGACTAAATGTCATATCCCTCACAGGCACCTCCCCTGCTGGTCAAACTGCTTCTCTAGCAGGTCAAAACCAAGCCCCTCTCAGGATCAGGGTGTAAGGATGAGCTGAGTTTCAGCATGAGGATTGCCCAGCTCAGGACAGCTCTTGCTCAAGATAGGTCATCCTGCAGGGCTGTAACTTGAAGTGGACTTTTTTTAAAATTTGAACCCTGTTTGTTTTCTAGTAACATTATTCTGCTCCTGTTATATACTGGTTTGTTGTCATTTGCAGTTAAGCCCGAAGCACCTTTCGCTATAAACATCACATATGAAAGGGAGGCAAATGAGTATCTTATTCGTTACTGTACACCACACTCAAAGAAGAAATACTTAAAGGACAAATTAGTACACCAAGTAGCCTATCGGCAGAAAGAAGGTACTTGGAAGGTAAGTGGTGATGTACTGGTGTGCTTGCACTAATTTCCAAAATTAAGCATTATCAAAATAACCTGTACCATGTAAAAATGATCAAATCTGCACTTCTTCAGACCTCCATCTGAAAACTTGGAAAGGTGCAATATTTGGTATTTGGATATTTCATCAGACAAAAGAGGTTTCATTCATTTGAGTGGGAAGAGAAGACAATATGTTGAACCATTCTAGGTTTGCTCTTTGCTGTGGTGATTTTGCTGTTTTTTTCTGTGCTCATCAGCCAGTAAAATGTGTGACCTCTTTATTTATTTAGCAAGTTTCCTCAAGTCTCCTTTTTCTCTGAATCCTTCCAGGCTTCCAATGCAGCCCTACAGGCTATCTGAAGCTGCAGCTGCCTGTGAACTGGGTCTGATTTGCGCTGCCCAGCCGCAGGGATCTCTGTGTCCTCTGTCACCAGGGCAGCCATGCAGAAGCTAGTCACGATGTTTGAAAGCATGAACTACCCCTGGGTTTTACAGAGGGAACACAGTGTTGTCCACAAAAATCAGATTATTTACCTGGAGTGCAACAAGCCAGTAATTACACACTCGAAGGAGTCATTGATTGCTTCAGATGACAAGCCTGGCTGCTCAGTGGTATTCCACAAATCAAGCACACCAGCAACAAAAACTTTTTACTATTTACACATTTTAGCAGACAAACTAATTAGTGTTCGTTGGGTACAAGGTACATAGCTCTCTTATTAATTAGTGTTCTATCTTGATTCTCTTATGTCTCATGCTAATTAGCCCACGGGTTCAGTTTTGTCTTCTCTTGAGTTGGTGGCTCTCGGGACCCAGTGGGCCATGAGTCAGCAGTCGTGATCTGCTCCTGCCAGAATTACCTTCTACCCAGTCTGAGCTGATTCAGCACAATCACTGAGTTGTTTTTATTAGTTTCTTCCTTATCTTGGGGTTTCTGCCAAATGTCCCCTATTATGGCCTGTAAGTTCTGCGCTCTTTGTGTCCATTACTAGCACTGCATCCTTCTTCCCAAGCTTTGTTAACCTCCCCTCAGGTCTCAGATCATCAAAGCATGCCAAGACCCAAACCTTAACATGGCAATTCTACCCACAAGTAACTTTTTTTTCTAACAGCTGGACATCACTTAGAGCTTGCTTATCAACTGCTCTCTGTTTCACAGATTAAACCTCCCTCCTTCTTGAGTAGGCTTGAAAATATACAAAGATCAAACATCAAAGAAATCAAGGGGAAAAAAGATAGACTCAGGCAGCCAAATACATTGACATGAAGAGCACCAGAGCTGCACTGCAGGATTTCAGCTCCTTCCCTGTAACTGCCCTTCCAGATATTGTCTTTTTATGCTGCAAAAATGTATTTTCTCCCCATCTCTCTTCTGAGCCTTTCCAGGGAAGCGTATATTTCCTACTGCAGTGTCAGCTGCTGCAAAGTACAGTTAATACTTGCAGCTGTTTTCCAAAAAGCCTTTACCCAGCATTTGTCTCTCTTCTCAATACTACCTGGACTTTGCTGCTGTTTAACTAGGCTGATGCCCTGATAAGCACCTGTGTCATAGCTAGAGAGATGGAGTAAAGAGCACAGTATTTCAGGGATGCACCTGATCTCATATATTTTGCTGAACTCAAGGACCACTGTCTGCTGGAAAAATAATTGGATTTTGTGTGTGTGTGTGTTTTTAGACAATAGAGTCACCATACCTTCAGATAAAATTGCTGGGGAGAAACCTTGAAAGTGAAGCATCGTATGAGGTGAAAGTACGTTCTCAGCCCAATGGAGATTATTTTAAGGGCACATGGAGTGAATGGAGCACTTCCAAGAGCTTCAGGACAGCAAGAGAGCACAACTCCACGGAGAGCTGTAAGGGCTGAAAACACTTTAGTCAACCAGGAGGAAAGCAGAGCTGGGGGCCCGGGCTCCCTAGCCAGTGTTAGCGGCAGCAGGGATGAGAGAATGGGGAGGGAAGAGCCCACAGCCAGAGCAGGGTCAGCCCTCGCAGACACAGGCACTCCAAGGAGGTGACTCACAGAACAGCTGGATTGCACTGGTCTGGGGCTGGCTCTCCATGAAAATTTAAATCTCACTGAAGGGCAATAAGGTCAGAGGAAATGCTGCCATGAGAGCATGAGGGTGTGGGTGCAGAGAGAGATGAAGGCTGACTCACTGCTTGCTGCTGGCTGTCTTGCCAGGAGAAGGAAGAGCTTGCACCAGGCATTTTGGGTAAGTCTCGAAGAGCTGTGAAACACAAACCATTTCAGTACCCTGGGTTTGTGTGTGAATGTGGCACTTGAATCACAAATGCAACACAAGATAAAATCTCATCACTGTACATGAATAATATTTGTGGTGCTTTGGTCCCTTCAGTCCCCAGGGGCACCTCAGTGTTATGTTAGAAATCTCAGCTCTGTGTTAGAAGTCATCTCTGTGCTGCTGTGAGGACAGAGGTGCACTGTGTTCAATGCACTGGAGGTGACAGAACACTTCAAGCTGCTTTAATCCAGACTGTGAACTTAGCATGAAGCTCAGCCAAGTGCTGATACTCTGGCAGCCTGTCTTTACCTCCTTCACGGAGGCAGGAGATATGAGCCATTGCACCAGCCCAGTGATAGGCAAGTGCAATGCTTGGTGTTAATTCCTAATTTATCATCTGAAAAGACATCCCAGTTATGGTGGCTTAACAGTGAGACATTTACATGCATTGGCTCATGTTCTTTGTTTTCCTTTAGATAGCAATGTGGTCATGGTTATACTCTCCATCCTGGGATTCATGTTGTCCATTGTTATGATTGCACTGATCGTAGTTTTTTGGGAAAACAGGTAAGCTCTGCATCAGAAAAGGTGTTGGAACCCAGTCCTGTTCTGACAGTCTTATTGCTTTCCCTGTTATACTTGTGAACAATTCTTTCTCCATCTCTGGAGCTCTGTATCAAGCTGATGGCAAGTAAATGGGCAATACAAGAGACAGTGTTGGCAGGCAGAAGATGACCTGCCACTTGGAGCAGTTTTCAGTCTTGGGCTCAAATCATTGGAACCTTTGGTAAGCCAAAGTCACCACAAAACACGTACAGACTCAGTGTCCCACTGGAGGCAAATTTGACTCACAAACTTGAAGCAAAATCCAGAAAAGGAAGGGACCTGCAGGTTTTAGAAAAGTCCCAAGAAGTGTGGAAACAGCATGACAGCGTGATGACCTCTTTCCATTTCACAAGCTGAGTCAGAGGGGTGTTTGCTCTGCTTTCAGAAGCAGCAGGGCAGAGCCCTCTGCAAGAAGCTTGATGGTGCCAGACAGGTGCCAGCCTGGCCAAATCCACTGCCAGCCAGTCATGAAGTGAGATCAGGCAGAAGTAGGACTGACATTCATTACCCAAGCAGGCCTTGGTCTGCATTAGGGTTTTTTCATATATTTGCCACACAGCAGTAGATAGATAACTGTAAATATGTTTTTAATGACATGGCTCACTAGAGCTGACAAGCTTAAGAAAATGAACAGATAAGGAGATAATCTTATGAAACTAGGATCTGGAGGGAAAAAAATCCAAGTTTAACTATACAAGATGAACCCCTTGCAAGACAGAAAGCCCAGAACTCATCAGTGACATTCAGAACAGCCTGTCCATGACACCCAGCTCAAGAGAGGTGGCTGTGTGTGAGCTACTTTTTTGGGATGCTTGGGCTGTGCTAACTTCAGAGTTACACATGGGGATTATTTGGCAATGTTAAACATGGGGATTACCTGGCCAATGCTAGGTTTGCCCCAGCCAAACCATGCCACAAACAATTTTAATAATTAGACATTTTGGACAACTGGAGTTATCTGCCCTGGTAGTATTTATTCACAAGTACAGAGATAACTTGAGATTTCTAGTTCTTGTGTTTTATTGTTGCTGGGAACCTGCAGTTCTCTAACTTTCCTACAAGTTTTGCTTATAGAAAACTGCAGCAAAAGCAGCTGAGACTTTTTGATCTATTTCCATTTTAAAAATAAGAGGGATTTATACATGTGTGTATATACAGCCACACAGACATAAAAAAAATGAAATACATATTCATATACATGTGTAGTTATATTTATATCAAGGCAGTGATTGAATATCAGTTGGACAATATTCTCAAGATGCATCACAGCTGAGGGTAGCAGGCAGGACAACATGAGAACTTTGCTAATCAAGGCAGTAAAAATGAGACCTGTGGAAAGCTACAGGACAAATGTCTGAAGCCCAAATTGCTGGCCAAGGAATGGGACAATATGCTATTCTTTTAATTAATTTAACATGCAAAAGCAGGTATTAGAAAATTTGCACTTTAACCACAGCATCTTCTTGCACTTGCAGAAACCAGTTTCACCATGCAGAACCCTGTCAACACAGATAGATGAAAACAAGCAACAAGCTCTTTGCCAGCATAATTTGCTGCCTTTCCACTACTTAGTGAAGTGTCTGACTGTGGCAATTTGTGTACTCAAAAGAACAATGACTTTTTGGTGACCTTTACAGCTCCTCTTCTCTTTCTGTTTTATTCTGAGGCTTCTCTGTCTTTATTCTGGATAATACCAGATAGCCCTAAGGCTTTGTGAGAACTAGTACAAATGATGCAATACGAACCTCTGATACCTCAACACAGCTCTCTTATGCTGCTTTTTGTCTATTGTTGCTGTTTCAGGATCAAGCCTGCTGTATGGCCAAACCTTCCTGACCACAAAAAAACCCTGGAGCAACTATGCAAGAAGCCAAAAAGTGTATGTTCTTCCTCTGTTCTTTCCACCTGAGTATAGATTCTTGGGGACAAAGCTAATGCTCATGAGAGGCAGTATGTGCATTTTCTGCATGAACTAGGACATCTTTCAGAAATTACTTCTACATTTCACTGAAGAGAGCCTGCACTTTCTCAAGCAGATGACAGCCAAGGGTATGGAAATAACACACAATTGAACTAGTGCCAGAGGTTTGACTTGTGCAAAGTAACTACAGAGGTCTTGGGAAGTTGATGGACGAAGAAAGACTGAGGGAGTTAAGGTTGTTTATAGAAGAAAAGGAAGCTCAGGGTGGGGAATACTACCTACAACCTTCCAATACGTAAGGCGTAGGTAGAGAGCTGGGGGAGGTGCTCTCACCACAAGGCTGTGTGGTGACAGGACCAGAGGCAACAAGCATGTGTTGCTTCAGGGCAAACTTCTTCTGGATATAAGGAAAGAATCTTCCTCATGAAAATAATTAAACGTTGTGTAGCCTGCCCAAAGACAAGATAGGTTCTCCTTTGGGAAAATGTTTAAGGCTTGTCTTGGTGGGGCTCTGAACAGCCTAATCCAGGTCCTGGCT
Source organism: Myiagra hebetior (assembly GCA_013397015.1). NCBI lineage: Eukaryota > Metazoa > Chordata > Aves > Passeriformes > Monarchidae > Myiagra > Myiagra hebetior. The sequence continues at coordinate 465,115 of VWZQ01010059.1, read as the reverse complement.
TCTGGCAGAAGGTTGGACTCCACAGCTCCTTTCCAACCAAGATGCTTTGGTGGCTCGATGAAACTGTGATCGTGGGGCAGGATGGGGACCTTTTGCAAACATCCCTGGGGAAGTCCATGCACCCTGACCTGGCCAGCAGCATTGTTCACACATCATGCAGTATATCAACTGCTTTGCCAGTTAAAAGCCAGATGTACAAAGGCTACAAACCATAAGGTGTGGGATTAACCTGTTGTCTTAAAACTATATACTTAGTTCATTTTTTTCACAAAGAAAGTCATTAGTGCTGTTCACCCCAAGTACATTATTAGCATGTTCTTAATTTAACAGGAGGCCTAATACAGCTCTCCCAGCCCCTGTGCTCCCCAGTTCAGGGATTTCTAATGTGTTTCAGGAAGCCATGGCAAATTTTTACTTCCCTTGCTGCTAAATTAGGAAGGTAAAACTGAAAGAAGCCACCTGGGTGGGCACACTCCTTCCTGTGAAATGGCAGGCATGCAATAAATGCGTGTCTCAGAAAAGTCTCTGAAACACTGTATAGAGCATAAAACACTCTCCAGGGGTACTGCCCAGAGAAGGGCACAGGACAGATCCAGGTTAATAGGGAAAGAGATTTTCAGCCATGTGATAGCTTATTCTGTGCTAACCTATTGTTCAGCCTGCTCAGAGTTACATCTAGAGTTAAAGAAATAATAAATACCCTTCTAAAATCAAATAATTTATCAAAGAACCTTTTCTGTTAAGCTCCTACCCACTGTTGACTAACTGTGTTGTTCCCTTTGCCACACAGAATTTTGATATAAGCTTTAACCCAGAGAGTTTTGGTTATGTTCATATCCATAAAGTGGACGGCCTTTGGGCAAAAGCTGAACTGGAAAATTTTCTTCAGCCATCAACTGTTCCAGAGACAAGCATTCCAGAAAAATTCAGGAGTGGATCAGACCTGAAGGTGATCCCTGTGATGGCAGACAAAAACAACCTAAGCCTGCCCATGTCTTATGGAGGAGTGTGGCCAGCTGAAGCCCTGCACAGGCTCCTGGGCACTGGCCAGTTTGCAGTCACTGAGAGCAGCTGCAGCTCCAGCACCTACGAGGTTTGCCACGGCAACAGGGTGCCCCTGCACAACGATGGTTTCAACCTTTCCTCCACATCTTCCCTGGATCCTTCTGGCCAGACCCATCCAGAGCCCCTAAATGACAACACCATCTCCCAGATGCTGCCTAACAGTGACATGAGATCACCAAACAATGAGGAAGCCTATGTCACAATGTCCAACTTCTACAAAATTCAGTAAATCTCACAAGAATTACAGGATGTCTTTTTTTCTCCAACACAAGCAGGATGTTGAATCTGTCTGTTTTTGTTTCCCTATATCCTGTGAGTTCCCACCTCCTTCACACATTCTGCTCACAGTGCAATGCTATACTGGCAGGGAAGTGGGTTCTCCTACATTCCAGTGAGAAGGAGCCTATCTCAGTATTCAGTATGCTGCTAGCAATCTTTACTGCAGCAGAAATTGAATTTGATTCAACCTGATTTTGATCTTCAAATCTGGTTAATCCAGAGCAGTGACAATGCAGTCCCAGCTGAGGATCACAGCATGTCTCAAAGACGTTAATGAACTCTTTTGTTACCCTCTTAGTTACAGAGTTAAGCTCTTATTAATGCCTTTAGCAAGAAATATGGCAATATATTCCACTTAAATAGAGCCAAATCTCTTCTAAACACCGTTGGATCAAGACTAAATCCACCCCCGCCCCAGTCACTCTAAGTCCACGAGTGTGCAAAAAGACAGCAAATTAGAGTTGCTGTTCAGCATTAGGTGCCTGGGGACTCAGGAGCCTGAGCACCACAATGAGCATCAGCTGAGTGCTCAGCAAAAACATTACATGGGCCCACTTTAGGGAGATGTTTCCTGAGATGGATTTAATTTTTTGAGGGTTTTTTGTGAGACACAAAACAAAGCAAGCCCTAAATGCCACTACTTTTTGCAATTGGTAAAGATCTTCCCTTATGCCAGTTACAGGATCCAGAGGTACTTCTGCTAATACTTTTGAGGTCTTTAATATTTCATGTACAAACTGTGTGAAGCAAAGTCCTTTCTCTTCCTAGAAGCTGAATTAGGGCTGTAAATTGCATGATGCTGTCTTTTTCTGCAGCTCTTATGCAAGCATTAGTGTAGCATAAGTGCTTTCCAGGACAGAGGCTGGGCTGACCATGTTTGTTTACTAGCATTATTCCAAATAGCTGTGACTGCACACAAATACTATGAATTTGGACAGGCCATGTTCTTATACAACATCCAACATAGGAAGATAGATGGAATGTTGTGGATCCTGCCAGTGATCACAAGACCTAATTCTTTTTTTAAAGCAACCTATAATTTGCCAGGAGATGTTTTTTGTTTGTTGGGGTTCTTTCTATAAATGTTATTTTATTTTTAAGATTTTTAATTTTTTGGCATTTTGACTTTTTTTTTCTTTATGGTATTACATTTACTATTTTTTTACATTATGGCTGAGCCACTTCACAGTTCGTCCTTGGATGCTGCACATTCTGGAGCACACACTTGGAGATAAAGCTGCTACAGCCACATGGTTGCATGACAATAGAGCAATGTGGCCATGGGACATCCAAGCTGCTTTGTTGCACTCTGGAATTGGGGTTCACTTCACTGCGCAGTCTCGGTTCCTCTAGGTCTTTGAAGCTCTCCTTTATCTAGTTGTATTCACATTCCCAGAGTCTAAGGGTGAAAAGAGTCCTCTCTCATCCTCAGAGATGCTCGGATTTGTTCTGACTGCTAACAGTCACAGAGATGTTGCAAAACCTCAGCTGCCTCCATCTGCCTCTGCCAAGATAGCTTTGTGCCAGGAGAGCAGCAGAATGAATCAGATCACTGAAAATCTCTTGTGGCCTAATTTCAAGACTATACGGCAAAGACTGGGGCTTGCATTAAACTCAGTTGCCTGAATCTGAATTTCATGCTGCAGGAGACAGTACAAGCCAAACAGCAATTCTGGACTACATCAAGCTAAAACCAGCCCTCCCAAGACAGCACTTCACCTCCTCCACCTCCACCCAGCGCCAGGGAAACCTTCGAGTGGGGAGAACCTAACAGTTACTGTGTGCAAAGGGGCCTTGGATTTGGCTCAAGGCATTCCAGTGAGATTTCACAGAATGGTTTTTATTGCTATTTATTGCCGAATGAAGCATTAATTGATGCAGAAGAAAAGTACCAAAGCCCTGGGCATTCATTTGCTTTATAGTGCTTGTATTTCCTTTCAAAAAGAGCTGCTGATAATGCTTATACTGTGAGAACTTGCACAGTGTGAGTGTAGATACAGACAGACTATACTGGAAAAATACCTTCTTCCAGTGACACAGTGACAAACAAAAAGGGGATAGAGGAAGAAGCAAAAGCACATCAGGAAAATCCTCTGCAGTGTGTGCTCTGCTTCCTTCAATTTTTGTAATTCTGTAACACATTTGTTGTATGCATGCAGATATAACCACTTTCAGGTTTGTTTTGGAAAAAAAAAATAAAGACAAATATACACCAAAGCCAGAAACACCACAAGCACTTCCTGTCTATGGCCAAGTATATATAGTCCATAGATGAGGGTACAGCCATGGGTGTGTCTGGACAACTGGTCAAGTAGTTTCCTTTTTCCACATGACAGTTGCTCCCGAGCTGTTCACAAATTCCCATTTACTTCACTATTCACACAGGAGTATTGCTCAGCTTTCACTTGCTCTTCCTTTTGTTCAGCACAACTTTCCTTCTCCCCGTTTCTGCCTCCAGTGCTCTTACTCAGCTGCACACCCAGACGCAGCTTGCTGACCCTGGTTTCTCTGTAGCTGCTTTATGACACAGTGCCTGGAGCTGCCGGCTCCTTTCTGCCCTGTGCCCACTGGGCTCCGGCCCCTCTCCTGCAGCCATGGCACCACACGGACGCCCTCCCATCTTTGCTTCTCCCCTTATCTCTGTGCAGCTCCTGCAAACGCCCCTAGCACTATGAGCATTCCTCTCCTGCACTATGCAAACGTCTCCTGGCTGTACACAAATAAACTTAGACTTTTGTCAGTTACAACAATGAGTCACGGTCTAATTCTAATGACGCTGAAAAATGCTAATTACATCTCAAGGCAATAGTCACCCCTGGCTTAAAGCGTTAGTTTGTTTACCACATCTCCTCCCCTTGCGCACATCCATTAGACAGGCTGAAAAAACACACCAGCGCTGTGTGTGTCAGTGGGGCAGCAGAAGGCCAGCTAAGTGTGGGGAGGCAGGAGGACTGCTGCTGACAGGGTGGAGGGATGGCTAAATGCCTGTGATGTGCAGTGACGTCTGGGCTATGAAATGAATGGTGAAAGGGTGGCCTGACAATCACTGCTGCAGGCACACGTGGCTGAATCCAGGGCAGTTTTTGGCAGGCAGAAGCTGACCATGAAACCAGCTCTTCTGGAAGCAAGGGACCTGTTGATGCTGGCAGGGCATTTCTCCAGGCAGGAGCACAGCCCCTTCGCAGCTTCTTACCAGCCGTGTTTATTGATTTGAAGGCCTGTATTTGTACAGCAATACTGCAGTGCCGCAGCCTGGGGGGAGCAGCAGTTGGATTTTAGTCAATACACTTTTGAATCAAGCTAGTTATCTCTGTGGTTGGGGGGTTTCTGAAGCTATCATTAAAAACCAGCTAAAATGTGACATAAAGAAGACTTACCACCTCTGTGAAGTATTATTTTGAAGTCAAACACCTCCTTATTACTGCAATTATGGAGCCACCCAAATTAGCACTCCTGTGTGTCACAGAGCATTGGCAAAACAAATCTAATGTACAGACACACAAGAAAACAGCTGATGATGCCAGAAAATGCAATTGCTAAATTACACCGTCTCATCCCTTGCTCACGCGGCAGCTCCAGGTTTTAGGCAGGATGGCTTTCCCTGGCTTCCAAGCGCCACCTGCTGAAACACGAAGCCACAAGTCGGAGCCCAGCATTTGGACACTTGCTGGTGCCATCGCACTGTGCAGCTCCAAAAGCGTTGCTCAGATGGGACCTGGGGGAAAAATCAAGCCCACAGCAAACTAAGCAGCGTTTCACTTGTTTATAGTCTATGGCCCCAAAGAATTTTGGGCAAGTGAAAGCAAAATTCAGAGTTTCCAGGGTTTCTTCATCCTTAAAATGAAGTGGGCATCAGTGCCCACAGAAGCGCTAACTCCATACCAGTAATTCAGGAAATCATCTTTTGTAACCTAAGAATGAGAAAAACAGTGTTTACAATGGTGATGGCTATATACTGTGGCTCAACAGACTCTATATTTTGCAAATAGTTCTTTTGCATCTTCCAGGGCAGTCTGATTTTCACATCAGACTGTCCTAACCTGGTATTAGGATGTATTGCTGCAGCAAGCTCTAACACAGAATTTGGTTGTATGACACTAAGGCCACTGGTTGTATGACACTAAGGCCAATGGGTTGAGATTCTGTCATTGGCTTCTAGAGCTGCTTCTATGGGCTCA
>VWZQ01010059.1:405450-459559 GCA_013397015.1 Myiagra hebetior | reverse complement strand
AAAAAAAAAAAGAAAAAAAGAAAAGTTATTTCAGTTATTGTTAAATATTGACTGCATAACTTATATGTCACAGCAAAATTAGATTAGTCCAATATCAGGACCAGCACCAAATGAATGTAAAAAGCCCCAAAGTTTTGTCAAACAACAGAAAAAGTGAGACAGAAAGCAGAAATGCATTGATGAAAATGTCTAAAGGAATAAATCTATGCCACAAAGTTGGAGCTTCTCGAAAACCGTCTGACAATTGTTTTTCCAGAATATGTACATAAGCTGAAAAAAAACCAACTCCATCTTTTGAAAGCAAGAAAAATATATATATTGCAGCTTTTGGAAAAAATAGCACAATTTTAATGAAATAAAGGAACAGATTTACCTCAAGAAAATACACACTTCTCACATTTTACCACAGTCTCCACTTTTCCGCAGAAAACCAGGCTTGATTCAGCTTCCACAAAACCTTGTGCTTCCTTTCTTTCCAAAGTGTTCAACAAAGGCTGGATCCCATCCCCAGTCTCCAGCTGCAGCTCCTGTTGAGATCAGCAGCAGTGCTGTGAGCTGGGGGGAAACCTGGCTCCAGGTTTTGGTGAAGGTGGAGCTGCTGTTCCTGGGGTGGCGGCAAACCTCCAGGCATGAGCGTGGAAGAGATCCTAGAGCCAAAACCAAGCTCACTTTGAAACCACAGGGATATAAGACTCAGTTGAGGCACACCAGTATGGCTGGGGGGCTGCTGCAAACAGAGAGGCTGCTTTCAGCCACCTGAGGAGTTGGTGTTAAGTACAGGCTACTGGCAATCCTTCTTTCTGCTCACCCTGCAAGAGAGGAAAGCTAAAGAAACAGGGCGGGCCATAACCACAGTGAAAACCATAGACAGTGGGCAGCTGCTGGCAATGCCAGGTTGCTCCTGGCATTACTTGGTTTACTGGGGAAACCTGAGGCTGCTGCTGCTGCAGCTGCTCCCAGTGTGGAGGATAGGAGCTGCAAGTCAAAAATCAGCAAAGTCACTGGTCTTACTCCTTCTGCCAGCTGGTGACAGCTCTGGGATGGCAAAGCTGTGCTCTGCTCACATGGCTGCAGAGGTTTGAGACATCACTGTGTACAAGGAATTACATAAAGGCAAGTTGAATTTTATACAGCAATGCACACAGGTGGTTTCATTTGCAAACCTCCTGCTGCTGCCACCTGCCTCTGCCAAGACAGCTTTGTGCCAGGAGAGCAGCAGAATGAATCAGATCACTGAAAATCTCTCGTGGCCTAGTTTCAAGAATATATGGCAGAGCGGGGCTTGCATTCAACTCAGTTGGCTGGATCAGAATTTTATGCTGCAGGAGACAGTACAAGCCAAACAGCCATTCTGGACTACATCAAGCCAAAAAATTTCCTCTCCCAGACAGAAACATGAAGCCACAAAGCGCACAGAGAGGGCAAAATCAAAATGCAGTGAAGGAAGCTGCAGAAGTGCCACCTTTCCCAGAGGAGCCCACCAGAAAAAAGGCTGTCCCACACCTCTTTGTCCCTGTACCTTGTGCTCCTTTGGGGTAGTGGGATGGTGTGTAATGGAGGTGCTCTGATGGCTCACGCAGAGGCAGGAAGTGGGGGCAGAGCTCTAGAAGAGTTATAAGGGAACCTTTTCCCCCTTTCCCACAGGGTTCTACCAATATATTGGAGCAAACTTCAGTGCCGGCTGTTGGGGAGGGCAGACCTAATTCCTGACAAGACACTGTGCCACACGGTAGGCTGGAGCTCAAGGTGCCGGCAAAACCTCCACCTCTGGGACTGCTCCTCAGCCCTGCAGACTCGGATGTTCCTGTGGTTTGTGCCATCCTGTTTAGCATCTGTTGCACAATCAGAAAGAAGAAATAGTGCTTCGAACATGAAGCACCAACCAAGATCTTCCATCTTGATGCTAGCACCAGATACAATGGTGTGCATTGCCACCTATCTCCCAAAATCTGCTGTGTGTGCTGTGGAGCCACAGGCTGGTAGGGCAGCCTGCATCACCACTTATCTCCTGCATCTGCTGGGTCTGTAACCAGCACACAGCAGCTGCAGCTGAAATGAAGCCTTTCAGCTTCATTTTTGGGCCTCCCAGATCATAGGGAGGGACAGTGAAGTGCCAAAGGGAGGCTTTGGGCACTTGCTGTTAGTCTTGATAATCCCTCTTGAGTGGTTCAGATTCCTTTAACTTTCCTTTAACCCCTGAAAAGTGCTTCCTCTGAATGTCCAGTGTGTGTGTCCAGTGTGTCATTATGGCTGCATGTTCCCCAGTAGAGCTTTGACTACCTAGCAGTTAATGCCTGTGTTTGTTCCATTAATTTGCACACATATTAATCAAATTACATTTCTTACAGGACAGATTCCAATTTGAGTTCTACAACATCTAATTACAAGTGAAAAATCATGGTTTTTCTTCCCAGATTATTTATTTTTTTTCCTGAAAGCACTAAACCTTTCCTGCAGTTACCAGTTGTTATTTAGACTGCTCCAAGAGCAACTCTGTTCTGCAGAAGTGAAAGGAAACTTTGCCACTGGCTTTGAAGGTGCCTGAAACCAGCCCTTGGAAACACAGTTCTGTACAGATGTTGAAATGACTCCGCTGTCAGGAAACATAACCAGTGAGCAATGAGGTCCACACACAGGCAGACTTGAGCTGGGAACTCAGAGCACCAGGGATACACCACCAGGGTGAGGGGTTTTGAGGTCTCCTGGATTAGGTCCTTCAAGTCCCCATACAAAACCCCATTAGTCCAGCTCAGTGTAGAAATCTTGTCCTGAAGCACAGGGTTTTCCCCAGCTGCCACAGGCTCAGCTAAGGCTCCCAGAGGCCAGTGACAAAACTTCTGCCGGTTTCAAAAAAGCACAGTTGCTTTCACTACCAATCCTCCCTTCTGAAAATGTATATTGGTTTGGAATTAAATAAAGTTGGAAGGTATTAGTACCAAAGACAAACTGGTTGCAGTTATTCAGATTGAAACTTCCACTTCACTTGAACAAATACCAGCCTGTCAGATCACTGCAGGGTGTGAATTCAAGTCAGAAGGAAATGTCTGTTTCCTTTTGTGATTCCCACATTACTTTCTTTCTATTTGAAAGAGAAGACACATAACATGACACCATGTTGTGAAATCAATTAATGAAAGAGAAGCAAATGGATTCTACCCAAGCTACCAGAACATGTTCAGCCCCTTTTGAAAATAAGTTTGTTCTTCATATAGATTGGCATTGTAGTAAGTAAAGGCTCCTCTTATGATAGCTGGCAGTAATAAAGAGAATTTCTTCACCAGTTTCTGGTGTCAGCCAGTATGCAAGTTTCTGGAGGCTTACTGGTCAAGAAAATAATTGAGTTTGCAGAGCCTTCACTAAGGAATTGCAAGCAGCTATTGTTCATACTGAGATCATCACTGGACAAAAGAAAAATAGGGTTTGCAGAGGATAAGTGCAGCAAGCACTCAGGACTTCAGTGTTTGAACTGTTAGCCACCCAGGCTAAGAGCTGAGACTTCATCAGAAAGGCTGTTTTGAAAGTCCATTCTAAAACCCTGTGCTGCTTTTAGCTGTCTGCCAGCCTGAAATAGAGCAAATGCTGCCATGCACAAGACATATACTCTTTGCTACAGCAAGAGCTTCTCAGTCTGGGAGAGCAGCACAATGGTGAGAGAGGAGCAGAAAGTAGAAGAAAAAAAGAAAAAGGTACCAAAGCAGGAAAAATTAGACACCTCACACCCACACACTATGATTTTTGGGGATTTTTTTTACAGTTTCTTTTGTGTGCCATTTTCCCACTCTGTATGGACAAAGGACAAAAGATGAACTGAGACAGCCTCATTGGTGTGACCAGAATGGTAGGTTCCCAGTCTTTATTCAGGATCAGAAAGAGCAGAAGACAAGATAAGAAAGTTGCAAGTTCTTTAATTCCCAGAAAGCTCCCTGAAGTCACAGCTTGGTCATAAAACACTGCAAATACAAATAAGTAATAAGCAACTTTCAGTGTAGGTGTGTACAGGCAACAGCTACCAGGTCAGCAAACATTCCAGGAACAGAGAGAAAAAAATACTGTAACACGTGTATCCCCTTTAAAGAAAAATATAAGTAAAATGATCTCACAGTACAGAAATAAAGGAATCAAACCAGGCAGAAGGGAGTGAAAATCTATAAAAGGCTGCACAGGGGGTTGAAACATGGTATGCACAGGAAAGTTGTCTGTATGCTTAATTGTGAGCCAGGAAAAAAACCCCAGGGCTTTAAAAAGCATTTTGCATTTATCCTGGTCCATGTCTCCCCTTCTCAGTTTATCCCTCCAGCCTCCCTGTACTGGTAACTCACTGCTGGTTCCCAGCAGCAAGATCAGCAATTGCTCCGTCACACAAGTGACAGCCAAGAAGCAAAGAGATACCACAGTGCTACAGGAGACAGGTCTACCTGACCCCCTTGGGCCAGACTGACTTCCACTTATAACAATCTGTCCAAGACCACCACACTTCCAGAATATTCCTTCTCTTGCATCCTCTGCCAAACAGATCTGTATCTAACACTGCAAGAGGGGTATGCTCAGGAGCCACAGCGACCTACTGCAGATGTCAGAAAAGAAGAGAGCAGCTCATCTCAGGAAAGAAAAGACATGCCAGGGATGCAGAGATAAAAAGGACAGATGTGTGGGGTGGCTGGATGCCAGATCTGCTCTCTGATTATGCTGTGATCCCCTGAAGCTGAGCCTACTGAAGCATCTGGGAATTAATTCTGCAGATTGAATGTAATTGGCACAGTTATTGGAAACTGTTGTCATGGAACAGGAGGGTGTTGTTGCACATATACTTCATCAGGGGAACCTACAAAAGGTGAAAGTAAGGTTTTGCTTCTTCAACTATATGATCAGAGTTTCCAAGCATTCTTCATCATGACGATAAAGTAGATGTCTGTGTCTATCGAAGCACTGACTCCGGCATAGTAGTTCATGAATTCTTCTGTAGTGACCTGAGACAGAGAAATTAAATACAGGAAAATGAACCTTTTTTTTAATCCTGTAAATCAAAACCACACATTGAGAAGAGCTCTTAATGAAATTGAACATCTGCTATTTCGTGTTGTTGCTAACAAAAAGGAATCCAACAGGAGGAATTAAGACACTTAAAATTTGCTTAATTTCACTTTGCTAGAAGCAAGAGCTTATGTTCTCCGTAACACTTGGATGGAGATGACACATGTGAAGTTTAACTAACCTTACCAGGAACTGAAGTTAAAATCACTGCTGCCTAAGAAGACAAATGTTTTAATGTACCTTTTTCCAGGGATGGTATAATCAGGTTCTTTGCATTATTTTTAATTAAAGTGCTTGGGGTTTCTGATGCAATTCAGAGACAGCTTGCAACTTTATATCCACCCGTAGAGAGAATATCATTGCTCTAAACAAGTCTCACTTAATGAAGCAAATGTTCTTTCAAATACCTTAGAGTTTTGAATACCTTTCATGGGTATTTTGAGGTATAAAAATGACCATTAAAAAACAATAATCAAATTAGCAGAGAGAAAAACTGTGCATGTCGCTTGTGATGCCTTAACTCTCAAATTATGTAGGTCATTATTTGAATAAACATCACACAGAAATGTACAAAACAATACAAAAAAGACATTAAGCTATGAGAGAGTGTCAAAGGAAGGCCAGGAGGGTGGTGAAGGGCCAGGAGGGGAAGCCGTGTGAAGAGTGGCTGAGGTCACTTGGTCTGTTCAGCCTGGAGGAGACCGAGGGAAGACCTCACCATGGTCCTCAACATCCTCATGAGGGGAAATGCAGGGTCAGACACTGATCTCTGCTCTGTGGTGACAGTGACAGTTGTGTCAGGGGAGGTTTAGGTTGGATATCAAGAAAAGGTTCTTCACCCAAAGGGTGTTTGGGCACTGGAACAGCTCCCCAGGGCAGTGGTCACAGCACCATCCGGACAGAGCTAAAGAAGCATTTGGACAATGCTCTCAGGCTCAGGGTGTGACTCTTGGGGTGTCCTGTGCAGGGCCAGGAGTTGGACCTGATGATCCTGATGGGTTTCTTCTAACTCAGTATATTCTTTGAGTCCATGATATCTGCTCTGATTGCATTGTGTGCTTCAGAACTTAGAAAAACATGACATTAGGGAGAAGGGACCTCTCCAGACAGTCCTACCACCACAAACTCATTACAAGTCACTGAACCTGCCTATTTTAGAGGCACCCAGCAAGATCATGGTGAAGAGGACCTTTTTAGCAAATGTTCAACCTTGAGGCATTTCTGCTAAAAACATTTTAGATATTCAATATCATTAGTGTGTTGTGATTCAGGAAAGCCCTAGTCTGTTCTCAGAAGAAATAGCAATCAGGTGAGCTAACAACAGGATTGGTGAGCCAGAGGTGGGTGCTCAGAGTAACCAGGCACCGAACTCATCAAGGATCACTTTGGGGACTCATTTAATGTGTTCATGTGTGACCTCAGAACAAAAAGCAGGAACATTTCGTTTGACATTTTCTAAATGTCACCCCAGCTGTGGAGATGGAAGGGGGTAGCTGGCTCAGAACTGGTACCTCTAAGGATGACACTGCAGCAGAATGGATGAAATTCAGCTCTACTAGGTGCAAAGTCATGCCCAAAATAAATAAAACTCACCACCTCTCTACTGAGAGCCTGAGAGCCTGGGTGTTGGGAACAAAGCAAGTGAAGGATTTGGGTGGAGCATTAGATAGACAGGAGTCACGAGTGCAATGCAGCCATGAAAACACAGGTGCAGCCTGGAGAGTGGGAAGTGTTGAAGACATTCCACAAAGCACTGATAAAAACCTTACAGCCTTGTTTGTTATTTTTAAGTGCTCAAACTGAGAATATCACCACATGAGCAACGGAGATACAGAATTGCTCTGAGCTGGTCAGACAGACGTAAAGTCAGACCAAAGAAGTTTGCAGACACATAACAAAGTGAAAGAGAGCATGCTTGGCTCCGAGGTGGTTGCAAAGCAGATATATAAGAAATCCATCACTGAAGGTGCCCAGGCTTTGCACCTGAACCAGAGAGCTGAGCCAGAGCACAGGAAGGGCTCCCAGCTCTGTCCCAGCTCGTGGCTCCTCAGGGCACACAGCTGGTGGCAGCAGCCCCAGCCCCATCCTCCCTCCAGCTCTCTGTAGATAACCTGTCTCTGTTACGGACTGATTTCCAAGTCAAGTGTCTCAGTAAGTACACTGGAGAAGAACTAACTGTAAAGTATTTAACATACTAGAGAACCTGCTTTTTAACTGGATTCTAGTATTTATTCTCCTAAGAAGTGAAAAATCCCTCCATTTATGTGGATCTAGAAAATCAGTGATTTTGTGGGGCAGTCTGAAGATATGCTTAGTGTAATCTATGAAATTAGATTATTAAGGCTACAAGCCTTAGTGCAATGTCACAACCACCCTTGTACCTCCTGCAGAGCCCCTCTGCCTCAGAACGTGCAAGCTAGCTGTATCAGGAGTGCTGTGCACAGGTTATGCATCTACTTTGATTTTCCATATAAATGTGATGCAAATGGATGTTTGGTACTGCAATTACTCCCACACTTAATAGCGTAAGTCAAATTCTGAGTCAGATGGTGATTTCATGGCTTGACAGTTGGTGCTTCACTTACCCTCCCATCTTTTTCATAGGGTGTATCAAAATTGTCCAGAAAGGCTCTAAAAACTTGATCTTCTGTCCAGTCTCCATTTTGGTATTTGGGATGATATTTTACATTATACACCCCTCGTAAGTCTTCAATTGTTATGACACCATCTCCAGTCTTGTCTAACTTACGAAACGCCTGCATGACAACCTCTTTTCTGGCATTGGACATGGGAGGCTGTAATGAAATATTAACAGAATAATTTTATTTTTGCCAACTACTTTTCCAGTTCCACATTCAATTACTTGCTATTGCTAGCAGTAAAACTTTCAAGGTATGTGGGACAATAAACCAGTGAAAATCTACACTGTCTGTGACCTAGAAAGGGCAATGTATCCTCAAAAGAGCAATGTGATTGGCTATTCAATGTCTATCCATACAATAGCAAATGGACAATGAGAGAAAATGCTACCTAGAACACTTCTCTGATCTTCCCATTTTAAATATTTCCAACAAGAAATTACTAATTACTCTAAGTACTAATATTTTCTATCTTAATTGTTCAGGCTTCAGACAAAATCAATCACTGTGGTGGATTAGAGAAATTGAATTAGTTCATGTTATGAAGAGATGCATCATAAAATGGCCAAGAAAGAAGTAAGATTGATGGGCTGAACCACATAGGTACTCAGACTGCAGCACAGGAATTTCAGTATCTAAATCAAGGCCACAATTAATTGAAAAAAAAATCACAACTGTTTATTTGCAAATATTCTATTCTATTTCGTTCTGTTCTGCTATATTTTAATCCTTTTAATGCAATAACAACATGAATTTCCAGACTTACTCTCAGTGTAACAAGAAATTCATCAAAATCAATTATTCCACTGCCGTCTTTATCAAACTTCCGGAAAAGCTCTTGTGCTTCTTCCTTATTGATCATCACAGCATAATCATGTAGTCCTCTCAGAAACTCGTTGAAATCAAGGGTTCTGCTGTTGTTACCATCAATAATCCTAAATGCTCTGTGGAAAACATGAAATTTGAGGAAAATGCATAGGAAAACATGGAGAGTGCTGCAGTGATTTAGCACAGTACTGGAGTAGAGAGTCACCTTACTGAGATAACATTTCCTCCTTGTTCCCTATTCTGAGGAGGGGAAAACAAAAAGGGGAAAAAAAGCCTCACCAGCAAACTCTATACATTTATTGCCAGTAGAGATGACTTGTTTAGACTGGGTGCATGAATATTACACATCTCTAGTTAAAAGGGAAAGGCTGCCATGGTATATCCCTGTTCATTATAGCCCTCTGCCCTCTGCAAGCTGCATATTTAAATGAAGTTCCAGCTGGTCACCATCTGGATCCCTTTGTGGTTTATGGGGCATGGGAGAGGTCTCAGGGGTGTGATGCAGCTCCCCTTTCCTAGGGGTGGGATGCTTGCAAAAAGATTTTAGGTGCCGCCCATAAACTAGACAGCTAATAGATCATTAAAACAAGGGGAAGGAAGCATAAAATCTCCAGTGCTGAAATACTTAAGATAATTCTAGAAAACACCAAAGAGAGATATATGGTTTATGTTTCCTTCCTTTCCCTGGCAGGAGTTGTTCTGGGTCTCACAGATGCACTTTCTCATGTGGAATTCACAGTCTTCAATCCTTTAAAAGGTGAGAAGGTCAGACCCAAAACACATGACCCTCAGTGCCAGGCTCTGTGGGTTGTGGCATTTGCACTGAGATGAGGAAACACAAGTTCTGGCCCCTGTTTAGCCTGTGAGCCTCTTGCAGCTGAAACTATTAAGCTGAATAATGGGTTTGACTTATACTCACCTGCCAAGTCCTTTGATGCCTGCAGATCCTTTTGCTAAACACTGCAGGCGAAGTCTTTCTAGAGGGTCAGTGGTTTTGGCTAGTGTTCTTCTTGCTTGGATTGCCATCTCTCGGTCATGCCTTGCTGTGCCTGGCATCTGGAAGACCAAAACACTGATGGGGCATGGATACACATTCAGGCATCCCAAATTCCTCACTTGCAAGCTGCCGGTGGCAATTCTTCCATTTTGACCCTCTATTTCCTTCTCCTTATCTTTCTGTCAGAAAGGAAAACTGCCAATATAGGCCACCAACCATGAAAGGAGGGCTCAGCCAACCATCCTGTGATTAATCCAGATGCAGACAGGAAATTGCGTGTAAGAATTTTCTGCCTACGGTGTGAGAACATTGTGACAGCTGGTGGATTTACACAAGAGTGTGTGGCTGCCTTGTATCTACAGCATCCTCACCCAGCCTCCTCCACTTGTCCAGGTTTGCAGCTAGCATTTGACCACAGGACGACAAAAATGACCCTGGCTGAGGACCTTTGGCTTTGATTCACTTTTGTTTCACTGAGGTACTGACTCTCCAGAGCAGAGATTTCTCCCATTGCATGTCTGAGCAATAGCAGTTGCCTGCACATGAGACCTATTGCTTTTTAAACACAATTGCAGAACAAATTAATACCTTAAACTTTCACAGTATTCAGCACATGCTGACAACACCGGCCTTCCAGCTTCCCTCAGAGGAAAACAGTGGAATAAAAATAGGGAAAACCAGCCTGTGAATCTGCAGTGCTGCAACAGCACCACCAAGAGCAGCATACCCGGGCTGGCAGAGACCCACTCCCTCTCCCACAGGGATTATTTGTGCCTGGTGCTAAGAACAACAGGACTGCCCATGCCCATATTGGTATTTTAGGGCCACAGTGAATCCTGGGCACATGCTCAGGGCCAAGACAGCTGTTCCATAGCCTGGCTGATGGGTCTGCAGCAGACCATGAAGAGTCCCAAAATATTTTCCATTCTTTAAAGCCTCTCAGGATCAGGGCACAAAAGAGTTACAGAATTTACAGCACAGCTCTAGACTCAAAGGGCAGCTGCTGCTTTGCTGAGGCAGTGCTGGGAGGAGGAGATGAATCTGATCAGCCCTGTGAGGCATTGTCAGTTCACGTGGCACTTCCAATCCCATTGGAATTCCATGTGCAGAAGTGTGAATTGAAAGGGTCAGACAAAACTTTTAAGACACGTGGAATTAAACTGTTTCATCTTAAATACTCCACTCTTGTTTACAGAAAATTGGCTATGGCTGCTGGTAATGCTACATATGCTGAATTTTGTAACTGCTTCAGATGACTCCAGCTGGGCTAGGAAAAACAGAAAAATAAAATGGTTTTGTACTCCCCAAATGGTTTCATACTCCCCAAATGGTTTCAGTACTAGATTATTGTAGAAGTCTAAAGAGGTAAAATATAGAGCATTTTGGGCTTTGCTTCAGACAGAACAAGCAAAGTTCTTCTGGGAACTCATTAACCAGTGACCAGGAAGATCTTACAGCTGTGTGCGATCAGCAGCCAAAAATATTTTCTGCAAACAATGACCTGTCCTTAAGAGGAAATGTTTAGCTGGGAAGACTATAAAATACAGTGAGGTTACATAAACACAGTGCAAACTGCATGGACATTATATAATAATGCACTACTGCTTATATATAATATATAGCAACTATGCATCTATACACAGAGTGCCTGGTGCAAGCACATCACGGGGCAGTGTGCTTCTTTGTGCACTGTGTTATGTCTTCATAGAGATCTATAAATACTGAGACAAACAAGGACATAATTAATCTCCACTGCATGCTGAAAAAATCCACACACACACACACACACACACACACCATGAAGAGAGTGTAGCATCTCCTTGCCTCAGGTTCAGTGGAGTAATTTCCAGAATAATGCAATGTGCATCAAATATTCACTGCAGTAAGACTCATGAATGGAGGCTAGTGAGGTATAATCTGATTTGATATCAGTTATGGTCTCCTGAACCTCAATAAAAACCACTGACACTGGCCAACCCTCTGTTATTTCTGCAGTAAGAATGAAGTTTGCTTCTATATCTACAAGCATTTCTACATCAGAACTCACCATCTCTAGGCTAAGTTGTTCCAGTATTGAATAATTTTTCTTTTAATATATGATGTTTCTAGTCTGAATGTCCTCTATATTAGATGCTTTTTTACTCTCTTTTACAAGATTAGAGAGCTACCTATTAAAAATATGTCCAGGTGTAAGTACTTGAAGGTCCCTTTTAAACTCACTTTGGCCTAGTAATTAGGCAGAGCTCAGAACTGGTACAAAATGAATTTCCAGATGTCAGATAATTCTGCTGCTGCTCTTGAACTTTTAAATCTTTTTCCCAGTGTTCCTTCTGAAGTGGGTCAGAGCACTCCAATAATCTCATTAACATCATAGGTAAAGATATTCCCACTTCTTTTGCCCCCAGGTATTATGGTTAAAAACACTGATAATAAATATTTCTGGTGCTCTTTGCAAATATGCATTCTCTATAATGTTCAGTAACAAAATCACCAACAACCTACTTCTATACAAAACTCAGCAATTAAAGTCTGTTTCTAAAGTAATTGCACTTCCACATCACGCTAAAACCTCTTAAACAGGACCATGTGCTGCTTCCTGTAGCACATGGCAGTAAGCATTTGAGAACGCTTTTTATACATTCAGAAAATACAGAAAATCAGTTAAATATAAAACCTGCTACATGCAAGTCTGGTCCATGGTGACACTTTTACCACTTTCTTATTTCTGTTGGCTGCAGGCTTAAGTTAGAGGTAAACCCTTCCTAGGCCATATTGTAAGAAAAGAGATTCCAAATCAGTACAAGGAGGGAGGAATCAGAGTAATTCACATGCTTTCCTCTCCTTTCATTTTGCTCTTGCCCCTTTTTGGATAATGTGAAGTAATTAAAGACTCGATCAGGGTTTGTTGAATATAACAGTTCTCTGCATAGTGTACAAATGTGTTACATATTAATGCCATTAATAAAACCAGAACAGGTCATAACAGTAATTCCTCATGGTTTTAATTTGTATATCTCATAAAAGACT
Organism: Myiagra hebetior; assembly: GCA_013397015.1. Taxonomy (NCBI): domain Eukaryota; kingdom Metazoa; phylum Chordata; class Aves; order Passeriformes; family Monarchidae; genus Myiagra; species Myiagra hebetior. The sequence continues at coordinate 447,037 of VWZQ01010059.1, read as the reverse complement.
ATCAGATGTCTCCCTTAGTGAAATTAAGCAGCAGTGTTTATTTCAATTTTGAATGCTAGAGAGTTTTGTTTTGCTTAACAGCCTAGGCTATGAACAATTACAATACCCCATGCTGTCAGCATTGTTTGTTTCTATGGGTGATGCTGTGTTGTGCAGGCCAAACGGAAATGATTGCATTTATTCCTAACAAATACAGAACCTTAAATTTTGTGTTTGATTTTTCCAGAAGAATCTTAGGCTGTTCAACAACCAGACCCCTTTACATTCCTCTGCACCTGAGGATTAAACCTGGAAAGAGTCAGATTCAGTCTAAACTCTGCAACATTTGTTTAGATGTTATCCTTCAGCTGAGCCCAAGAGCCTCCTACAAAAATCCTAAAAAACACTGCAGTATGACAGGCAGAGTTCCATAATTACCTCTGGATTGCCCAGGCTCCTGAAAGCCCTTCGTGGCCACAGACACTAGGGGCACACCACCCAGGCCAGGGCTGAAGACCTCAGGATCTAAGAATATATTAAGTGGCCTAAACCAATTGCACACATTTCGTTTACTACTTATAATTTCATTAAATTATTAAAAGCATGAAAACTGAAGGAGTACTTGACAACCATCTAAATGCTTCCTTAAAAATCTGTCTTCCCAGCCCCGCTGATCCATCTGCAGCAGCCATCTCTCTCCATCATGACCAGCATCATCCATCTTCAACCTTCTGGCAGGTGGACATAACTGCAATTGCTCTTTNAAAATAACAGCTCTTGGCTGATCAGAGGAACTCACTGTGAGGTAGAAAAAAGGAGAAAAAGTCCTTTACCTGCAATGCTATCTTGAACCTGGGGTTTCCACTCAGGACTGGCGAGGTGTTCGGGGGCCTGGGATGGTGTTGTTCCTGACTTTCTTCCCCGCTCCTGGGCTCAGGCAACAAGTTCAGGTGATAATGAGCTGTGGCCTCACTGCAAAGCTTCCTTATCCATCTCGTTTTACTTGTTTACACACCCGGCTGCCTTGGCCCCCTTCTTTTGGGAGGCCTGGAGTTTACCAGCTGGTCTCCAAGGTGACACTGGAGGCTGCGGCTGGCACAACCTGCAATTATGCTGCTTCCCTGGACAATTGCCATAGGGTTTCGAGAGCCTTTTTGTTTTACCTCTTTTAAAAATAGTGCCTTTTCTTCTTATCTCTGCCCACACGGGCTAGAGAATGGGAGACCCCTTGTGTGGAGCGAGAAGACCAAGGGAAAGTGGCTGTAGGAAAGTGCTGCATTGCCCTGGAGGCTTTGTGCGCAGTTGCATTTTTGGAACATGTTTCTCTGCTTTCATAGTTGATAGGGTTGAAAAAATTCTTTGGTTTGACTGTTTATCAAAACATAATAGATGCGTGTAAGTAAAAGACTGTCAGTTGTGTTTCACAAAGAAAAAATCCCTCACCACCATACTTTTTTTCTGAGGATTAGTTGCCACTTTGAAGACCCGCTGGTGGTTAGAACCTCTGGGAAGATGCTGAGCTTGTGTTCGTTTGCAGCAAGAAAAAACTGAAAAGGTTAAACACCCATGTGATAAGGAAAAATTGCTGTCTGCCTAGACACAGCTATTAGTAACTCAGTCTGCAGAAGGTCACAAACATTGTCAGTAAGATAATGTAACACTTCGGTAGGGAGTCAGGATGTTGATAGACTCCTTAGGGGTAGGAGATGGCCTGTGTGTGTTCCCTGGCACTCTGGGAAGGCCAGCAGCAAGGTGAAAATGTAAGATCAAGGCTGATGGCAAAGGCAGCATGTACAAGTCAGTGTGAGAGAATGTGGGAAATGAAGGGAGAGTCCTGTTCTGGCCATGGATGAAACGCTGAGCAAGAATGAAAAACTGCATCGTTTCCTGGCAAAAGCAGAAAATTATTATAGGCAATTGTTAGACTAATACCACTTGCATCCTGGCAGGCTGCTTATCTTTCATCGACAGGTACTTCCTGGTACCAAGCCGAAGATTGTGCAAGACTTAGAATGTGCTTTTATAGCTCTCATCTGGCAGCTTGATGCCTTCTCCAGCCACCNCAGGATTTGAAAATATAAAAGTCGAAACCTAAGGCATCAAGCTGATTGCACATTAATGCAGAAGCAGGGAACAATGCTTACTTAATCATTTACTGATTCAGAAATACTGCCTTTGTGAAAATGTAACAACCTTCCATCCACTATCTTTGTTTTGTGAATCGATCTCCAGAAACCTCCTGGGAATGCAGAAGATATAAAGGGCTATGAACATTATCTGGGCTGCTGCCTGTTCACACACTCTGCAAAGAGAAAACAGAGGCACTGAGGGCTGAAGAAATGGTTTTCACTGAACAAGCTGGTCCTTGGAATTCAGTCTCCCACCTGAATTAAGAAATTCTTCAGGTGCAGAATTTGCATTGACTTTCTGGGTGCGCCAGATTGGAACACCAAGGATGGGCTCTTGAAAGCAAAAAAAATAATTTAGTATCTGAATACTCATATGCTTTCTGCTGCCTTTCCTTCCCTCTGCCAGTGAGCCCAGGCACATACAGACACACATGGATGTTTACTCTACACTCCTCTGGAAACTGGTCTGCGCCATTTCTGAGATGGTTAATGAGTTACCAATCTGAAAAATTCTAAACGGGCTTTCAGGTGTCTCAAATTACATCAGGATGTGATGAAATTTATTTGGTTGCACCTGCTCGGTTATTGTGCACAAAGCTGTAAGAAAAGTTCAGTGAATTCAGAGTTTTTCATAAAGGATACAGAGATTTCATCAGAACTCTGAAATTTTTCCTCATCATTTTCTGACTAGCACTTAATACATACACATCTATTTTATTGTTGGTTTAGTCTGAACAGCCTGAACTGTCTGCTCAGTTTGTAGTTCAGCACTGGACCGAATCTACTAAGAAAAGTATACTATGAGGCCTAATGTGATCTATAAACTCACAACAGAGTCAGTTTAAGTCAATTGAAATTTCTAAAAATTCAGATTTCTTGTTGATTTTAGGCAGGAGGGAAGGTATAACAAGTGCATTATAAAGTTTATAAGAAGTGCCTTAAAAAAAATGTCACTGGTTGTTTTGAGAAGAAGTGTCTCAAAAAAAAAAAGTCACTGGTTGTTTTGAGAAGAAGTGTCTCAAAAAAACAATGTCACTGGTTGTTTTGAGAAGAAGTGTCTCAAAACAAAAAAAAGTCACTGGTTGTTTTGAGGTTTAGTTTACTGTTCCTTTACGTGCTGCATGTGACACTGTTGTGGAGAAGCCCTTCAGCCATGAGAAGAACAGATATGAGCATATCTGCTAGTCCTTGGTAGGGAAATCAGCAAAGTTGTTTGTGTGGAATAGAGGTTAAAAAAAACAACAGCAACCATGAAGGCCACTATGAAGAACACTACACAGCAAAGAGGACTAATTTTACAGGAGAAGCCTTTGTGGGTTTTTTCCTGCCATTAAAATTAAGAAAGTTTCATATAAGCTAAAAAAGAAACTCCGTGGTAAGTACATTGTCAAGGGAAAAGTATTCTGATTTTAAACCAAGCTGTAATCCAATTAAATTACAGAATCATGGAATGGTTTGTGTTGGAAGGGACCTTACAGATAATCTAGTTCCAAACCCAGTTGAACTCTGACTCTAAATAAAATCCTTTTATATCCAAAAATGCTGTCTCCCTGTGTGGTTTGTAGTTTTCCAGCTGAAATTAATTGTCTGCTCTCCAGAGCAGAGAACAGCTGGCACATGCAGACTGTGCTCATGCTACTGAGCTAATTCGTAAGAGAGTGGTCACCACCAACCTGCCTGCTGGGTCCTGTCCCCAGACCTGCTCTGAGCCCCAGCCCAGGCTCCATGTAGGTCTGACCCCACAGCAGTGACCCTCAGCTTGCCCCTCTGGGCTGAGGAACATTTCCAGTCCTGAACAGTGCACACTGCCAGCAGCAGTGTGACCGATTGCTCTGCCTGGCTACACAACTACAGCATTCCTAACCTTTAGCTTTACTTGCCTTTTTCCCTTGCTCTCGGAAAGCATAAGCAGGTTTGGTTTTTTTTTAAGGCTATGTCAGGTGCTAAATGCACTTGACAAGTTTTTTTGAAGGTGATGACAAGTTTTTTTGAAGGTGATTTGAGACCAGGAGCATTCCAGAAAAAGATGCGGTTACCTTTATTTTTCTCTTCTTGAAAATCTACCACAAATCTGTTTTCAGTTGGAGAATGGAAAATGAAAACACTAGATATTCCAGTTTTTAAGAAGCTAAGCAACTAACGGTTACTAAAAATTGATTTTTTTTAGCCCGTGTCTTGAAATAATGACAATTTAAGTTCTTGGATATTTCAGGCGAAGTGGAAAAAACAACATTGTGGGTGTTAGGGTTTTTTAAATTCTACTACATTTCTCAAAAATATTGGCAGTTTTCTGTTAACCACAATGAAACAATGCAATGAAGGTCTGACATGCATGAGAAACTTCTGTACTCAACCCTCTCTCTCTTTTGTCTACAGAAGAAAACAGTTAACAGGGCCCAGCATTTAGTGGGATCAAATACCTTTTGATGCTGCAAAGCTGTCCCTAATCATTGCAAAGTGGGAGAAGTAGCAAAGAATAGAACAAGAACAGTCTGCAGCTTGATTCAACAACAACCAGAACAATCTGTCCTCACTGAAGGGGGCAAAGAGGAGGGAGCCAAAACCAGAGAGGAGAAGGTTTCAGCACCCTGCTCCTCAGAGAGGCCTCCCTGAAGACAATCACAAAGTGCTGGTATGGCCTGGGGAAGGAAGAGTGGTTGTGAAGCTTCTGATCTTGGCACAGGCATATGCCAGTATGATCAGTTTTTCACAACCCTCCTCTGAAATGTGGATTTCTACAGGTATCTGGGATCATGCAGGCACCGTCAGGCAGGGGAGGAAAAGGTGGTGGGAAGCAATGTCAGTAGTCGCACAGGAGAGGGCAGAGCCAGGCCGAGCACCAGCATCTCTGTCTGGAGAGAGGCGGGGAGCTGTGTGGGCTGCCAGGGCGGGGAGCGCTGCGCCTGCCAGCCCGTGGAGCCAAACTGACTGCAGCTATGACTTCAGCCTGTGTGGTATCATTTCTTCAACAACCACAAATGGGATGTATTCTTTTCTTGTTATTCACTGGAGCTTCCTCTCCAAATTAGCAGGAGCTGTTTTGGTTCCTGACTCCAGAAATGTACTGGTGGTATGTGAGCTGGATGCTTTTCTCGGCCAGGGCATGCTTGACATGGCAGCACAGTTCAGCACTCAGCATGCTGGGGATACTCATCAGCATGGCTGGTGATACACCATCTCTCTAGAGAGCTTTGTGATGTCCCAGAGCCCCTCTCTCCACGGCCTCTGTGTTTCAGAAGTGACTTCTGTCACGCAGAGGATGAGCTATTGCCAGGCCCCTCGGCACAGCAGGCCTGAGGTGGTGCCACCTTAGCACAGGAGCTGCTGCTGCCTCAGTGAAGGTTTCTCTTCTCCAGCTGTGAAGAGGAGACTCAGGGATGAGTCAGCACACTGAAGACACAGTCGGGTCTCAAAATAAATGAGTGCATTGTCACTCATAAATAAGGGCTGGAAGGAAAGAGGTGACGTGGTTGTAAAAGTCCAGCAAGAGTGTCTCTGCCAGCAGGCTTGCCAACCTTGTGATGAGGGCTTTAACAGAGATCTGATGGGACTCGTGACCAAAGCCTGAGGAGAAGGAGAGGTATGGGGTGGGCCTAACATTTTGCAGCACTGGAAACTGCACTGCTGGCAACCAGGCCAAGTTGCCTGCATAGCACAGATACTCGTGCACAAGAAGAGCAGGAGACAAAAGTCTAAGCATGGTTCTCACGGTGACAGAATTGCAGAATCATCAAGATTGGAGGAGGCCTTCAAGATCATTGAGTCCAGCTGTCAACCCAGCACCACAATAATCACCCCCTAAACACATTCCCAAATGCCACATCCAGATGCCTCCTAAAAACTTCCAGAGAAGGTGACTCCACCACCTCTGAGCAACTTATTCCAAGGCCTGACCACCCTTTCAGAGAAAAATATTTTTCCTAATTTCTAGTATGGCCCTTCCCTGGCACAACTTAACACCATTTCTTCTCACTCTTTGGCTTGAGACATGGCAGAAGAGACTGACTCCCACCTGGCTATGTCCTCCTTCCAGGGGGTTGCAGAGAGTGGTAAGGTCTCCTCTGAACCTCCTTTTTTCCAGGATAAACACACCCAGATCCCTCTGCTGCTCCTCATCAGACCTGTGCTCCAGCCTCTTCCAGCTCCACTGCCCTTCTCTGGACACTCTCCAGCACCTCAATGTCCTTTTTGAAGTGGCAGGCCCAGAAACAAAGCCAGAATTTGAGGTGCGGTGGCCAGCACAGAGGAACAGTCACTGGTCTGGTCCTGCTGGCCACACTATTGCTGATCCAGGTCAGGATGCCACTGGCGTTCTTGGCCACCTGGGCACACGCTCACGAGCTCCTCATTTCTTCCCATCTGGCTGATAGAGAAGTCAGACTTAAAGGTTTGTAATTCCAGGCTGGGTCATTAGGTTTTCTGAACATGCTAATTTTCAGCTTTGGTGGAATTAAAATTGCTTAGCACCCCATCCAGTTTCATCTCTCTCCTAAAATAAATACATGCATTCCCTACCTGAGCAGTGGACATGTACAGGTGTCTTTGACACATTCCAGGCAAGCCCAAGGGAGTTTGGGGTCAACCTCCCTGAAAGTTTTCAAGGGAGCAAATGTGTCCCACCTGCCATCACAGCATGGAGTACTGACCTGAGCCCACAGCTCTCACAGGCCATGCATATGGCATAAAGATGAACACAGACTCCTCCTCCACTATCTCTGGCTCCCTATAGTTTTGCTTGTGGATTTTTTTTTTCCAGTATCAACCTCCAGCATCCAGTCTGGGCATGCTCTTCACAGATGAAGCAGACCACTGAGCCAGGAGACTCCAGCTAGAACTTGTGAACTGTGGCTTTGTCAATGCTGACTAGGAGAAACTGCCAAATCCCCACATGGCAGTTGTGGGAATCCAATTAGAGATGTCTTTCTATACTGTTCTGTCTTTGTCTGTTACAATGGCTTTAAAGGCTTCAGCAAAACAGATCTTACTATAAAAGTCCCTCTTTAAAAAGAATTCACATGAATGGGCAAATGTAAACTAGTTCCATCTGCTTACTACCCCTTGTGTATTACAAAACACTGAAATAAAATCACAGTGCTGAGGGAATTATCTGACAAGGAAGATTTTCTCATGCCTTTGACATACATTTTTTATACCAGTTAGGCAGCAAGTATTAGTGCTAGGGAAGGTCCTGAAATATGTGTTTGTGCTCCAAAGGTTTGATTTGGAAATTAAAAATTAAAAAGAGCAGTTCCTTGCTTTGATGTTTCATTAATAGCTATTGATCTCTAAAACTTCCAAAATCTGGATAATCTCTTTCATCAGTGAACATTCATCTCGAGGCATATGGACTTGCACTGGATATACGACTTCATTAAAATTTAAAGGCCTCCTCCACATGACAGCTTGCCTAATTTACTGAGAGGGAAGGCAAGAAGTGCAGCAGGGTAGCCTTGCAACCTGGCACTGCCATTGCTGGCACCAGGCACCCAGCTTTTGCAGAGCTTCAGGACAAGGGCCTGCAGGCTTGCTCTGTCTGAGCTTTTCTTGATCTGCCCAGAGATTTGTTTTCTTTCTATGACAGCAATTTCTCTAAGTGATGAGTTGCCTACAGTAATTAATTTTAATTTTGTTTTTCTTTGTGTGGTGCAGATTTATATAGGTAGAAGTAACAATTAGTACTTCTATGAGTAATGGAGATGTTTACCTCTAATACAATACAGAGTTGAAAAATACCAGGATGGAGACACAGCATGGAGCTTAGAGCAGCACAGGGCATGAAATGATGAAATCTTGGGCACAGGCTTGGCAGTGGAGACCCTGCAGCTCCCCATCAGTGGTCAGTTAGAGAAACATGGACTTGAAGTTGGATAAAACTGGGTTTAGGAGTAACAAAGAGAAGAAAAGAAGAGCCTTTGCTCTATGTGGAATAAAGCACATACAGTAAATCCAGCTGTAACATGTAGCTGCAGACCAGCGGAAAAAAAAAAAAGAAAAAGGTGTAATTGCATCTTAGGAAACACAGACAAACTACCTCAAGTAGAGCCTAGATCATCAGTGTGATAATTTTTCAAGAAAGGACACCAGAAGCTGAAGATTTACAGTTTTAAGTCTGCAGGCTGAAGATTCTGACTTGTTTAATGCATTCTTTGTCTATGTCTTCAGTATCCATGATGGACCAAGGGGACTCAGTGCTGTGAGCTGGAAGACCATGACTGTGAGAATGATCAACTCCCCATTGACCCTGAATCTCTGCGGGGTCTGCTGCTCCAGCTGGATGCCTACAAGTCTACGGGGCTGATGGGACTCATTTGAGAATCCTCAAAGAGCTGGCTGATGTCACCACAAGACCTCTCTCGATGATTTATGAATATCTGGGGAATCCAGAGAGATCCTGGCTGACTGTAAACATTGTCTCAGTTTTCAAGAAGGGCAAGAAGGAGGACCGTGGAAACAAGAGGCCTGTCAGTCTCACTGCAGTGCCCAGTAAAATCATGGAAAAGATTATTCGGGAAGGTATTTTAAGGCACTTGGAGGAAAATGCAGGTACCAGTCACAGCCAACACAGCTTCATGTGGGGAAAGTCCTGCTTGTGGAACATGGTTTCCTTCTACAACAGGGTAGTCCATCTAGCTGATCAAGGGAAGCCAATTGATACAACCTTTTTGGATTTTAGCAGAGCTTTTGGTACAATCTCTCACAGGATCCTTCTGGGCAAAATGCCCAGCTCACAGCTGGATAAACACATCATGTGATGGGTGAGCAACTGGCTCATGGATGGGGCACAAAGGGTTACAGTGAATGGGGTGACATCAGACTGGAGACCTGTCACCAGTGGGGTTCCACAGGGCTCCATCCTTGGCCCTGTGCTCTTCAGCATCTTCATAAATGACTTGGACACAGGACTGGAAGGGATACTGAGGAAGTTCACAGGTGGTACAAAACTGGGAGGAGCTGGTGACTCCCTCTAATGCAGAGGCCCTGGAGAGAGACCGAGACAAATCACAGAGATGGGCAATCACCAGCTGCACGAAGCTCAACAATGGGAAGTGCTGGACTCTGCACCTGGGATGGGGCATCCCTGGGTATATGGACAGACTGGGGAATGAGAGGCTGGAGAGCAGCACTGCAGAAAGGGACCTGGGGGTCCTGGTGGATGCCAAGTTGAACACGAGTCAGCAGTGCCCTGGCAGCCAGGAGGGCCAGCCCTGTCCTGGGGGCATCAGGCACAGCACTGACAGCTGGGCAAGGGAGGGGATTGTCCTGCTCTGCTCTGAGCTGGAGCAGCCTCACCTCGAGTGCTGGGGGCAGTTTTGGGTGCCAGAGTGTAAGAAAGGCATTAAACCATTAGAGAGTGTCCAAAGGAGGGCCATGAGGATGGTGAAGGGTCTGGAGGGGAAGCTGTGTGAGGGGGGGCTGAGACTGAGGGGAGACCTCATTGCAGTAACAACTCCCTCAGGAGGGGAAATTCAGGGTCAGACACTGATCTCGATGGTGACAGTGACAAGACCTGAGGGAATAGCCAGGAGGTTTAGGTTTGGATATCAGGAAAATTTTTTTTCGCCCAGAGGGTGGTTGAGCACTGGAACAGCTCCCCATGGAAGTGATCACAGCCCCAAACCTGCCAGAGTTCAAGAAGCATTTGGACAATGCTCTCAGGCCCATGATGTAACTCTTGGGGTGTCCCAGAGCTGGACTTGATGAGCCTGATGTGTCCCTTCCAGCTCACCGTATTCTGTTCCTAAAGACACAGAAGAACAATGGAAGGGTGAGCATAATAAAAAAAAAACAAACTGGATAATAAGTGTACTGTAATTGTATTATTAATATTACTATTGACACTTTTCACCATATTGCAGTTTTAACTGCCTTGTTATTCTTTATTTTTCTCAATCGTTTAGATTTGGATTAGAGATAATATACTCTGCAGATCTCAATTAACAATAAATTCTTGGCTTTACATTTAAGTAAGGTGTTCTTTCTTTTTGCCCATAAACAAGACCTCGAGCCTAACGCAAGGGAGGACAGAGGAGGATGAGGGCCTCTTCAAACTCAGCTCCTAGCAGGGAGCCAAAAGGCACTCTAACACTTCTCCTCCTCTTTCTGAGGCACCTGACACATTTTGCCAGCTGCAAACTGCTTTAATGGGAAGTTAGACTGTTATGTTGTGTGTCATTATTTTCACACCCACAGAGCTGAGGTCTGTCTCAGCAGTGAGATTGCTTTTCCCCTCCCTGTTACCATTTTCCTTGAAATGGGATGGTGGTTTTCTTCTCAGCTAGGAAATTAGGTAGGTGATATGTCTCTGTATGGGCTGCAGGGTAGTGATGTCTTTGTGTAGGCCCCTTACTTGACCCTGTTTAGAAGATAATCAAGAATGATTTAGAATAGAGATGATAATATGTCTTGGTGATGCCCAGCAGCTTTTGACATCAGTTATTTGGATCATCCACCACAGGTCCTCCTGTCCAGCCTGTGAGGGAACATGCGCTGTTTATGACATATTTTTTCTTGCACACCAGCAAGAAACCTCTCTGACCTCAAGTCTAACAAGTGCTGGGAACAAAAAAATCTATGTTAAATTCCCCAAAGGCACACAAAGCTTTCTATTACAAACCAGGTGTTCTTGTCTAGCAGCAGGTTGGGTGGGAGTGCCCCCAGGAGCAGGAGAGCATTGCTCCCAGGCCATCATTCATGATCCCACCTCTGCAGGGCAGTAGAAACCTGTGTGGCTTGTGTGGGAATAGGAGCGATGGACAGTGGCAGAGAAATGCAGAGAAGCAGGCACACCCCATGCTGCAGAAATGGTAGCAGAATTCTCCAAACTTTTCTAACTCCGTTTGCCCAGTTACAGCATGTTACAGACCCTGCTGTGGTTCAATCCTTTTCACTAGTCAAGCCATAATTTTACTCCCTAGTAAAGTTCCTGCTGATTTTAGAAGTATAGCATCTAACCTGTGTGGTTAGGCCTGAGGCAACAGAAATGAAGTGCCTGGTATCTGTACTGCTCCCTAAAGTCAGTCACCCAAACCACGGCCCTTCACACAGGAGAATGTTCTTGCCCTGTGCCTTGTTGTGCATCTCCATTACAGACACTGATGTTGATGGGGATCCTGCCACAGTACAAACCACTAGCAGCTACCAGGACACAATAATTTACACAGAAATCAGGTCTAGGATACTGCCACAAGTCAGCATTTAAGTGTTTGTAAACTACTTTCTCTGTCTGAAGACTTATCCTTTTTAAAAACAAATTAGTCATATTGTCTCAAATGGCTTCATGCTAGTGAAAAATGTAGTTCAGCCATGTGAACAAGAAACCAGACTACAATTACTGCCATGTTTTCGATACACCATTCCTACATTTGAGGCCAGATAATGCTAACAAGAATTTGCTAACATTATCTACCCAGAAATTGCATAATCTGGCATGTTTGTTATCTGCAGGGGGAAGTCACTATCTTCTGATGGATGAAACCTCACAAGTTTCTGTGCAAACAGTCATACCACCCGGATGCCACCAAAGATGGCTGTTTCGATGATGCCAAGAAGAAAAAAAAAAAAAACAAATTAAAACACCCACCCCAAACCAAAAAAACAGCTCACAAAAAGTAACAAAACATTTCTTAGAATAGAATATTACAAGACAAATGTTAATTCTAATTATACTACCATTGTAAATAGTATGCAAGCTCTAGGAGTGGCACATTCAGTCCACCACCAGTTGTATCTGCCAAGGACAGAGGCTGCAGTGCTATGCTGCAGTCCATGACATGAAGATTCCTAGACTGTAAGAGGCTCCTCTGAGCAACAACTACAGTGTTTGAGTCCAGCTTTTCCTCTGACATGGCTCCCTGCACTGCCTGACCTGCTACAACCCTGTCCTGCTATCACCAATGTGGCCTTCAGCACTGAGAAAGAAGATGGAAGCAGAATCCTGGGACTGCTTTGGTTGCTTTCAGCAGTGCTTTGGCACAAATGTCAAGTAAATACTCCTAACTGCACTGTCATACCAGTCCTTCATTGCCTGTAAGGAACAGACCTCATCTAAAACAAAACAGAGGGCCCTGGATCTTCGGAAAATTTGGAGCTTCAAGCTCTTCTTGGAGGATTTGTCATTACATGTCACGAAGCAGTGCTTGTTTCTTAGTTAGGGACAAAGGGGGTAAATTGGGAGGATGAGGACTCAGACACTTGTCCCCAGGCAGTGGGTCTTTCTGAGCAATTTGGTGCCTAACATCTACCTCTTCTCCAACTGACATTGTCACAAAAGTGATTCAAATCGGAGCAAATTGTGAACCCCTTGCCTCCTTTTCTCCCCGAGTGGCGAAAAATCATGTGTTATTGTTACTTCTTCCTTGTTTGTGAAGAAAAGATTAATTTTAGCCTCTGATGAATCCACAGGAAAAAGAAATTAAGGCTGAGTTAAAGGCAGTATGTTAAAATGTCTCCCACTTGAAAATATTGGAACCATTATGGAAATTAAAATGGGAGTAGTCAAGTCCCTGGCAAGGTACTAAGTACTCTGATGGTCAGGACTGCCCTGCTGTATATAAAAAGGTGTTTGCCAGCAGCACTGACAGGTTTGTGGAGGGCAGGTACACTGTCTTTGTCATTTTTCTGTACAGTTCCTTAAGCAGCTTGGGTTATCTGCAAAGCCCATCTCCATTCCTCACAGTCCCAGACAGCAGCTTTTTAAATAACAGGCTTCAAATAATGAAGTACAGCTTCAAAAGTCGTTAAGTGGAAGTTCTCTCTCCCTTCCCCTTTCACCTCCAGGCCTTTACCATGTTATTCCTACTCAAAGCTAATGCTGCCAGACAGAACAGATTTTAGATAAACACATTCAGGGAGTTAAGTCCTGCAGTTTCAAGCCTAGGTATTTCCCCAGTGAACCTTGTACTTTGAATAAAATACAAAACATTTCTAGGTGTGAAATCCAGGTCAGTGTAGTTCTTCATCTATCACCAACATTTCAGTGTATGCCTGCTACCCAAACTGAGGCATGCAGGAAGAAAAGGAAGCGCAGAAAGCAACACATTTCTTCCTTGGGTAGTGTGACATTTTCTCTCAAGGTTTTGGATGCTTGCTTGGGACATCCCTGATCATCAGCGTGAGAAATCTCCTGAAGGTGGAAGGGACAATGCATTAGTCCCCTGACTTAATGTTTAACTCAGAAGTCAGGGAGTGCACTGGAGCAACCCTTGGGTGGTACGAGGCTTCTTTTGCAAAGTTTACAAAGCACTTAATTCATTGACTCTCTAGCCTAGGGACTTTCCTAGAAAAGTTTCCTGGAAAGGGACAATGTGTTAAGGGCTCCTGACATATGAATTGTGAAATGTCACAGCTCAGATCCAAACCAGAGCAAACTCTGAACTCCTGCCCATGCTAAGAGCTCAGCTCTTCACTCTTGCAAGGGAGGGGAGGGAAGCCCTCTTGAAAAATTCTGCTCTGGTCTCACCCAAATCTTGTTCCATTGTAAAATGTGGGAGACTGCTCTGTAAACAGGCTCTTCAATTGATGAGGAAGATTAAAGGGGTTTAGTGAGTTTGGATCTGTCTTGTAGAATATTCAATAAGTTTCTCATTGAGTGGCTGATGTGGACAGCTAGCTAGCTCTACAAATAGACAGATGCTTAAATAGATCCTGCTCACTTGCACCTGCCTTGAGTTTTTCAAGGTTGTCCATGGTTTTCTGGTAAGCAGGACTTTGCCTCATGAATACTAAGGTTATTTCAAACACAATGATATTTACCTCAACTGGGATCTGTTGGAAAGCAGTCCAGAGTTTCCTGTTGCAAAGAAAGCAGCAAGCAGTCCAGAAGAGTGTGTGGTGATGTGGGATGAGAAGTGGCAGCATTTGGGTGGGACAATCACACGTGCAGCTAACAAAGAGGCTGCTGACACAAGGTATGTGCTTGTGCTTAAGCAGGCATGCTCTGAAAGACGTTTAACCTTACCAGTATGCACTGCAGTGGTAACAAGAATCAAGGATATTTTCAAAATATACTTTATTATTCTTTCCAAAAGGATTAATTGAAGAGTTAGCTAACTTCATTAACTTCTAAACCATTAAAATTTAAAGAATTCACAATTTATAGATTTGACAAGGAAGTAGCAATTAAAATGTACAAAAGCAACAGAACCCAGTTAAAGAGTCTTGCTTTTCTTCCATTACAAATAGAAGTTCAGCACTTACCTGAGTTTTATGAATCAACCAGCATACCAATAGTATGCCCAAAGACATCTCTCCATTCCTTGAAGGAGAAACGTGGCATAACATGGGTGATGTTTTTAAATCCTTCCTGCTCTGATGTAGAAAATGAAGGTGTGTGTTGCAGCAGAGTGCCCTATTGCAATCAAGCCAGAAGCTGGGATGGACACTCCTGTGTCTTGTGTCTCTGTAGGTCATCCCTACTTAGCTGTGGACTTTTGGAACCATGCAAAGAAGGTTTTTTGCATCTTTCTAGAATTACTTTTTGACACCAGGAAGTTGGGAACACAGCAAGTTTGAAAATGTTTCCAAAGAAGGGAAAATCAAATCCAACACAAACTTGACTCTGCATAGGGTAAGGGTTCTTATGGTGCTCTTCCTGATTGTGTGGCTAAGGTGGAAGATAGAGTGTTGGAGTTCTTGATTTTAAAATAACAGAGAAGTGAAAAATATCTCCAGTGCAAGCATCCAAGGAAACAACTTTTGAATCCAACACTGTACTGTTGCAACCCGAGAATAATTTTGCAGAATGTGGTATTTTATTGCTCTCTGCAAGTGCTAAAAGATTTCAGAGCAAAAATCAAAAGCTCAAATTTCTTCACTGTGACATTGGGCCAGCTATTCTCAGCCTTGTTTCTGAACATACTTTTCTGAAGAAATACTGGTTTAGTATTTACCAGCATATCTACTCCAAAGTAAATGGAAGAGTCATCTTGCCCTGTGGTTGATAAGCTCAAATTGCCACACTGAACAGCTCAGATCCCTCCGAAGGATCAGCAAGCTGTGGGCTCCAATGGATAGAATCTATAGCTAATGTAACAACTGGTTTCATATTTGCTCTTTATTCAAATACACTAATGAGCTCAGTCAAACCCATTAACAGTTCCCAGGGAAAAAACCACATAAGACATAAGCTACTACTGCTGACAAAGGCCTCCATTTCAATGAGAGTAGAATCAAGCTTGTTAATTCTTATAGCTCATTAGTAATTATGGCTCCTGACAATTCCTAAGGCTCATTAGTGTTATTGTTCTCAGTAAATTGTGACTGAATATCTGCTTATTATTTCAGAAGCATTTCAACAGGAAACAAGTTCATCCCATTTTCTGGAAGTGTTTTTAAGGTTTTATTTGTTTCTAGATCTAAATTCAGGGACAGACACTGCCCAGCCACTTGCGCCCCTGAGCCTGCAGATCGCAGTCCTGCTGTTCTGCACTGGCTTGGCTACTGCTTTACAGCCCATCAGTGTTCAAGCCTTTAACCACAGTCTCTGCAATGTTTATTGCTCAGAGAAAACAAGTTTCTGGTGATTTGTGAAACCCTTCTAAGCATTAGTTCAGAAGGCCTGACTCCCACTGCCTATGTCTTCCCAACCCAGCACTGAACTGCCTGAGAAGGAAAAAGAGAAGGTAAGTATTTTATTTTGGTAGTCTGAATTGCACAGCGATTGCTCACACTCTCCCCCAATCACTTCCTCAATTTCCCTATGTCAGGATACTCCTAACTTAAAGCCATGAACTGTGCTTGGGTTTGATATCAGAAACGAGAGGCAAAAGCTACAAGGCGGTAGCACAGTACTGAGCCCAACACAGGCTTTTGTCACTCCTCTGCAGCTAAACCTACATATTCTTAGGCCTCAGGGGGCAGCCATCAGCATGTTGCTATCAGATTTCCTACAGAAAATACATGGTGAGGCTGAGAGCAGCAAAAGGTGATAAACTCACACCAGGAGCCAGCAGAGTTCACACCTCCCTTCCCACCACTGCTCAAATACTCTCCCATGCTTTGCTTTGCCTCTCAACCCACTTCCTTTGTGCTGTCTCTTTCTGCCCTAGGTTGGCTTTGCCTCATTTCTTTCCAAACGCTGTGACACACAGGCTCTCTCTGGAGGGGGCGGTGCTGTGCCACACTGGCTGCCACGAGCCTCTTCACAAATAACCTTGTAGTTATTTGTGAAGCCTGGGCTTGAAAGCTGTTGCTTGCTCAGTGAAACATGTTGGGAGTCATATACCACTTTTGCATTTTCTTCATGATTCCCATAGATTTAAAAACAACAAAATCTTCCAAAATGAAAAGCATGATGTTTTTATAGGAGTGCAAATGCTTATGGAAGGAGAAGCCTCTGGGGAAAAAGAGGAACAGAGAATACACAAGAAAAATTCCCACCAGCATCCGGCCTTTATAAAGTTTATTTACAATAGATGACCTTTCCTAAGCTTTGGAAATTATTTTTTTGACATTGAATTGTTTAATTATAAGCATTCACTTGGATTTCAAAGGCTTAGCAGGTTTCCACAGATATGCCTAGGCACTGCCTCAGTTACAGCACAACATCTTGCTTTGATGTTGACTGTACAACTCCACTTTTAACCAGATGTTTCTGCGGGAGGAACCCAAGAGCTCCTCTTGTGTTTGTGCGCAGCCCACATTCATAAATCACTCCAATACCTGACCTCTGTTCATGAGCTGAATCTCTCTTTGCAGTCCAGGTCATGTTGCCCGAGCAGGGAAGAGAAATTGTCTTCTCTCCCAGCTGGGCCCTGACCAACTGTGTCTTTCTGATAAAGCTCTCAAATAATCCGGAGGGCAATGGCATGTACTGAACCAATGCAGAACAAGCTGTGAAAGACAGGATGTTTATGGAGAGAAAGGGTAAAGATCTTTCTCACAGCATGCAGAGCATAGACCAGGATGATCAGGCACCACGGCACTGTACAGATGGAGCTGCAGAGGGAAGGGTAAGGTTAATTCACAAGCCTGGTAATTCTCAGTCAGAGAATTCTGGTATTTCAGAATTCTGGTATTTCAGAAGATGTAAAACCCACTGAACAGTCAATGTAGTTTCATTAGCAACAGCTAACAACTAGAAACTAGAATTTTTATTGCTCTCTGAGCAAATAAACATCTGACAACAAATAACTGAAGTTAGTATTTAATAAGGACAGTTCCCATCATCCGAACTGCATAGATGGTAAATTGGTAGATTCAACAGTAGTCACTTATCACACTAAGTCTGGAGGAAAGGTCTGGCTGGTTAACTATCTGGAGAATGATTCACTTCACTATTCAAACCACCTCTGGGAAAAAAAAAATAAAAACATACACAGAAGATCACTCACAGAATCACAAAATAGTTTGGGTTGGAAGAGACCTGTAAAAGTCATCTAGTTCCAACCTCACTGCAATGAACATGAACATCTTCAGCTAGATCAGGATACTCAGAGCCCCCTTCAGCCTGATCTTGAAAGTTAGAAGAGATGGGGTATCCACCACTTCTCTGGACAACTTGCACCAGTGTCTCACTACCCTCATTGTAAAATTCTTCCCTGTATCTTGCCACAATCCANTTTTTTTTTTTTTTGTAGGGAAGATAAAAGCAGTCAGTATGCAAGCACTAGAAAATGAGATGGAGTCAACTCCTTCTTTGCTGTGCCTGTCTCCTCACAGCTGCAGTGGATCGGTCTCTTGCCTTTCTTCTCACCAGTGGCCTGGGTCAGCTAGAAGGAATTATGTCCTAGTTTGAGTTCTTACAGAAAAGAGGGAGAGATGTAGGGACCCTACCTCTCATCCCACCTTATGCCCCACAGAAATACCCAGCGCCCAGTCAGTCCCAGGAGTACACAGGGTCCTCACAGGCTTCCCTGACAACAACATCAGGTATGCTTCTCATATTCTTCTCAATTTCCCTTTTTAATCTGCCTTCAAGAAGATTCAAAATGATAACTAAAAAAAGGTTGGTTTTCTAGTGGTCTTCTAAAGTATAAACATAACTTTTACCTGGAAAAAAGAAGTACATCAAATTTCTCTAAAAGACCACTTTCAAAAACACCTCAGAGAAGTATGAATATCTAAAATACACCAGGGAAAATGCATTGCAGAAATGATTTATTTCATGCCAACTTAAGTATTTGACTATATATATTGTAACACACATTTCAAAATATTATCCAGTACAACAGTAATCCAGAACACTACAGAGAAAAATGTATAACTCAGTGAATTTCAAAACAAGGTATTTATGCATACAGACTTGTATTGTAAGGCAAAAGAAGATAGTCTATCCATAAGCAGCACTCCTACAGCCTATCTTAAAATACACTGGAGAATGAAGGTCTATTACTAAACCTATACTCACAAATCAATTCCCTTATTTCCAGATACCTCTACGGAAACACCATGTTTTTCTATAGAAAATAATTAATTTCTATGGTGACAGCTAAACTATCACTCTGCAACTACTATAGTTCACAGGAATATGTCAAATATAACATTATCTTGAGGAAATAACTGAAGCTGCATATTATTATTGCCTGTCAATTACAACTGAAACACACACATGCACACAAAAGCATACTGAGGACTACATTCCAATGCATTCTAAGAGAAACAAAGAATAAACCAAACTGGGCTTACCATATGACCCAAACAGAGGGTACCAAATATGATGCAATAAAATCAACAAGACAATTAATGTATTTAAAAGGGATCTAGTTCAACAGGCTTTTTTTTTTTTCTTTTTTTTTTTTTTTCCTAGGAATGCTGAATTTCTGTCAACATAATCAAATGGTGTAGGAGTGTCTCAGCTTCAGACTAGACTACTTAATCAGAGGCACAGCTAGTATTAGGTAACTGCAATGAAGCAGTACATATTCCTGCAGAGCCCATTAGGGAAAAGGAATGTAAAAGTTTCAGAAAGTTTACAAGATTCACAACTAAGCTGCTCTGAAAAAAGTACCAATTTTTTGAATTTCAAATAAAAATTAAAAAGCTAGGACACAATATATCCCCTTAGTAATGCTTTTGTTAATAATTAAGATGCACCTATTTGTCTGTAATGAACCAGTCAGATTTCTTTAAGAAGCCTCATAAAAAGTTTTCCTTCATAAAGTGATCTCTATTTGGTATTATGAATGCCCCTCAGATTTCAAGTAATTAAAGCAATAATGAAAACTGAAACAAAGTGTAGTATTTTTCACATAATATTTACAGTATTCCAAGACAAATTTAATAAAATACAAATTACCACAAGTATAGAAAATCATAGTAATATTTTAATACTTCCTATGTAGAAATCATTCATATTTTAAAATAGCACTAATAAATATTGAAAAGACAGCAGCTTTCCACCATTCCTATTAATACTGTTACTGATTACTTTACAAGCACTTGATTGCAAAATAAAGGCAGATTATCTACCATGATTCTTCCAGTAGTGTGATTTATAGAACAAAGTTTTTTTTTTAACACGTTACTGTAGTTAAGTAAGAAGCTATGTCGTCGTTTGCCCAAAGTGTCACTGTGAGCACAGATTAGATTTACTTTCCCTCATAAAAAGACTCCCACACTTCACAGCTGAGAGATGCAGCCCTCTATAGCAGAGTAGGGGACCTATTTCCCAATATACATATCAAAACATGTATTAAAGGAGAACTACAAATCTCGTAGGAGTAGTAAGTCTGACTTCAGCTTTTTGCTATCCATACTTCCCATGAACTCCAACACTGACTAGGTATTGTTTTCACGCTGCTTTTTGAAGTTCATTGAGACTTGCATACATTCTTTTCACTCATTAAATCTTTGACAGGAAGACATTCAAATCTTTGTACTTAAATTGGGTGGGATTTTTGGTGTTTTGAGGGGTTTTCTTGGTGTTCACTGATGGAGAGAAAACTGCAGAAATGATGGCGAAATGTATACACTAACTGCTCAGTAATTCAGGAAATGAAAAAAATATACAACTGACATTCTTTAGCTGCAAATAAATATGACTCTATATGTAGTGACAGAAAAATACACTAACACTCAGTTCCCAGAAGCACAGTTTGCAAGGGAATTGTATTTAAAATCACCTAACCTGGACCATCAAATGTGATGCAGGAACACCGTTGACCTACAGAACAGTCACTGCTTATACATATCAAAGCTAGTTTTAATTTCATTTAGTTGTAGTGCGGAAGGGACTGGAGCTGTAGCAGGAAATAACCCATCAAGAGTTGCCACAATCTGGCTGGGAAGCACCATGGAATCCCAGAATTGCTTGGGCTGGAAGGGACCTGTAAAGTCCAACCCTTCTGCAATCAGCCAGCACATCTTCAACTCAATCTGGGCACTCAGAGCCCCATCCAGCCTGGATTGCTTGAACTGAAACTTAGAATATTTCCAGGGACAGGGCATCCACACCTCTCTGCAGTGGGGTAAATCTTTAGGGAAACAGCCCCTAGACAATTTCTGCATTATGTGTACTAGCAGTAACCAAACTTGTTTGAAACTAGCTCAAGTGAATGGCCAATTATGTGCAGGCACATCCCTTATTTCTACAATGTTCTTTTATAGTTGTACCACCCTATTTCTTCATTGAAAGACTTCCAGATTTAATCATATGAGCCCATACTGAGTTCTCAAAACACACTTTAAATTAATTAGCCGACAAATTGCATGTAATTAGAGCATGGATAACTGCTGGTCAGCAAGGCACACTAGAAGTGAAACCTGACTTCACTTCAACTCCTTGTTTAACCAAACAGCATCCAGGCAGGTATTGCCAAGCACAATACAGAGAACTCTTTAGAGCTTTTCAGAGCTCAAAAGAGCCATTGGTTACTCCCTTACTTCACTGCAACATCAAAAATGTCAGTGGATTCCCACCTCAATGAGCTCAGAATGTCTACGTTAGAATCTGAAATCCCAGTGCCATTAATTTATACGGTCAACTCTTGAAATTACTGCATTCCAGTGAAAACTGCACCAGGGACTAGTTACCTGCTGTGTATAAAATCCTGACCATGCTTCCCCTGAAAATTCTGTTTGCAGCCATCTCACAAAAAATGTGAAAAACCAGGCCCCAAGAAGGCACGATCCAACTGTCTGGTCACCAGGGAATCAGTAAGGTTACTCCACAGATGTTCAGAAAAACAGACACTCCTTCTATAGCTTTTCTTCTGGCACTGAATTAGATCCCTTTACAGTGACATCTCAAGAGTTAAAGAAAGAATTTGACTTTTATTTCCACCAAAGATTTTTATAAATAAGCCGCTGAGCAATTAAGTGAGATACAAAATTTTAAAACAGAAATATAGAGTCTAAGAACATTCAGGTGGAGGGTGCCCAAGAACATTTACAACCCCTTTCATATAAGGCTGAATTAATTATAGCATGACTAAGCAGCTCAAAAATAAATTAAATAAGTGCTAGCATAGAATTGCTAAAGAAATATCCAAATAAAGACAAACTCATTTTTTCAACTTCCAGCCCCTGGTAAGTTTCCAGCCTAAGATTTGGAACCAGCTTTTACAAACACAAAATACTCAAACTAAAAAGTGGCCTCATATGAGTAATCTGGTAATTGCATGAGCTTGAATGCCTTTGGGCATGGCTGACATTCAGTGTATTCACCTAAGAACAAAACTGACAATTACTGTATGTCTGCCAATTTATTAACATAATTATTTCTATACAAATAGAGATTCTCTTTCTTCTTCATAGTAACAATTCAGTGTTTTAAAACAGGCATATCAATGTATTACAAACACCACTACTGTTAGAACACGTACTAAAATCACAGGAGGTAGAGTTAGATCCCCATTAACAATTACTTGAGAAAACACAGACTATTTAAAAAAATTAGTAGAATATGTCATTCATGAAAACTTACTTTTCAGAATAACTCATTCCTAGCTGCTTTAATGGATGTGTGTTTTTTAAGCATGATAAAGAATGTATGATAGAAACATGTCCTCTTTCAGTTTTCAATATAACTTTGCAATAAGCCCATAAGAAAGCTCCCAAGTGGTAAAGACTTCAGACAAACTGGAAAAAAGCAACATTTTAAATTATTCAAATTACCAAAGTTATCATGAATTTGACCACATCTTTTACCTTACGATTACATTTGAAAATTCATTCAACTAACTATGGTTTAAAAATATGCCTACACTAACGAAATTAATGTGAAGCTTTTTTACACTGTTAATAATTGGCATTTTTGAATGGCAAAGTATTATTCTTTTTGCAACAACTTACTGCAAAATACAGGCACCTTAAAAACTGATACATAATGCAACCAGGGTATTTAGGATATTAAAAGTGTTTACCATTACCTAGTCATGCTATGTATTTCTCTTCTTTTAAAGAAATACTCTACAGTTTGAAGCCGTGCCTGAGGTGCGTGCAAATTATCCTATTTCAGTATTTAACTCCATTTTCATAGTCTATTTCTTTTACAGTTAAAAAAAACACTAGTGTGCCAAGATTCTGAATCATTACATCTGTAAAGATCCTAAGCAGACATTGTATCTCCAATAATGTATTCTTGCTATTGCACATATGGTCATATGACAGTGACACTCGGGTCCATATTCCATTTCAACTATTTACACATGCTAAAATCACGTATCTGCATATAATGTTGGAAAAGAAAAAATACAGCCTTTCTTGACCAACATGCATCACTCCAAAATTTATGCCAAAAAATTTCATAGAATCATAGAATACCAGGATGGAAGGAACCTCAAGGATTATCTGTTGACACCAAGCTGTGTAGTGCTGTTGATACTGGAGGGAAGGGATGCCATCCAGAGGGACCTGGACAGGCTTGAGAGGCGGGGTCTGTGCAAAGCAACTCCAAGGTCTTACACCCGGGTCATTGCAATCCCATGCACAGCTTACAGGTTGGGCAGAGAACGAATTGGGAGCAGCCCTGCCCAGCAGAACTTGGGGGTGCTGTGGGTGAGAGGCTGGACATGCCCCAGCCATGGCACTCACAGCCCAGAGAGCCAAACGTGTCCTGGGCTGCATCCAGAGCCCCGTGGGCAGCAGGGGAGGGAGGGGATTCTGCCCCTCTGCTCTGCTCTGCTGAGACCCACCTGGAGCCCTGCATCCAGCTCTGGGGTCCCAGCACAGGAGGGACAGGGACCTGCTGGAGGAGTCCAGAGGAGGCCACCAGGTTGATGAGAGGACTGGAGCACCTCCCTCAACGAAGACAGGCTGAGAAAGCTGGTGCTGTTCAGCCTGGTGAAGAGAAAGTTGTGTGGAGACCTCATAGGAACCTTCTAGTGTCTGAAAGTGCCTGCAGGGAAGGTGGAGTGGGACTCTTCATCAGGAGCTGTAGTGATCGGACAAGGGGAAATAGGTGCAAATTGGAAGAGGACAGATTTAGATTAGGTATCTTAAGAAATTATTTACTGTGAGGGTGGTGAGGCACTGGCACAAGTTGCCACACAGCACTTGTGGATGCCCCATTCCTGGGAGTGCTCAAGGCCAGGCTGGATAGAGGGCTGAGCAACCTGGTCTAGAAGGTGTCCCCTGGTCTAGAAGGTGTCCCTGCCCATGGCAGATGAGGATGGGATTAGATGACCTTTAAGGTTCCTTCCAACACAAACCGTTCTGTGACTGATTTTACAGTCCAACCTTTCTCAGCAAAACCATAGTGTAGACAAGATGACCCAGCACCTTGTCCAGCAAAAATTTAAAAGTGTGCAATGTTGGGGAATCCACCACCTCTCTGGAGAGATTATTCCAGTGGTTGATTGTTCTAATTGTGCAAAAATTTCCAATTGTGTCCAATTGGAATCTCACCAGGAGTAACTTGTGCCCACATCTTTTCCATGTAACTCTTAGTAAAAAAAGGGAGTCACCATCTCCTTCATAGCCACCCTCTAAATACTGGAACTTGTATTTTCAGATTTTATGAAGAAAGGCTGCCATTCAGGCCTTCTCCTTATATGGGGTCTGATTCAAATAGCACTGAAGGCAAAAGAAGCCTTAGTTTTCTTCAGAAGATTTTGGACTATGCATAAAGTGAAAATATAAAAATTATAGGTGTTTATTATAGTAATTGATATAACTGCACTTTGGATGTATCAATATGCTCTCACAGCATTGGTTAAAATACAGAAAAAAAAAATCTAAAAAAATCTCTTCCCCAAACTTAGTGTGTTACAGTTCAAGTTGAGCTCTAGGTATATTTATGAGTTTACCATCTATTAACTTTAAATAGTTTTCTCCTTTTGGTCATGACACAAAAGCCCACACTGATGCACAACAGTATCTACAATAGCAGAAGCAAATTTCTATCACAAGTGGTGAAGTTATCAAACACGTGCATTTCCAGAAGAGTTGTTCCTTCATATTTTTTTTAAAGAGTCTTTGATGGTTCAGTGATATATCACAAACACAGTATTTTCCAAGCAATGAGTAGGAGCTAGATTTCCACTGAATTTTCTTTAGCTTTGCTGGGCTTAGACATCATCAAATATTTTGCTTCTAGACATTGACAGGTATCTTCCACCAGGCTGGTACCTGCAGAATCAATTTTAAATACGAAAAAGTGTCAGAGGAGATAGAAAAATAAAGACCCATGAAATCATCTAACTCATGGCAATCTTACTCCTCAACTCCAGTGACTTACAGGTTTTGATGTTCTACTGAATTAGTTTCCACAAGAATTTGAAAGACCATTAAATTAAACCTCATGTGACCAAGAGAAACAGTGATATGAATACTGGGAATCTTAAAGAACTATGGTTCCTAATACAAAGAAAAGAACTTGGATGTTTTGGCTGAGCAGGACTTTTTTCTTAGAAATCCCAACCACACCAACAACTAAACAAATGAACAAAACCCAAAAAAACAATAAACCCAAACAATTTTAAAAGTATTTTGGGTGCTTAACGGTACATATCATTGGGTATTCTTAGAAGAAATACGGTATCAAAGATAATGAAAACAAATGCCTGCATGCTTAGTGGGAAAAGAGACACTTCACAAACTGTTGGTCGAATATATTTTAGAAAAACTTTAAAAGCAGAGTCCAACACAAGCACAGCGTAGCTCCTCGCTGTAGCATTTACTAAAATCTAAACAAACACAAAGCCAGAACCTGATGTGCTGACTGCCCTTACTGTCCTATAATGTCCTGTCTATTGCAGGAGCTCTAGTTTTGAAAACCAGTGTTACATAAGCTACTTTTAAATTACTTGAAATTCCATTAGCAATTACTCTTGATTTATTACCTCCAAGAAATGAAATGGAGATTACTAGGGGAAGCTCAGCTAAGCTTTGTGGCTCCTGGTTTTCTTTTTAAAGAAGATGTTTAGAATGTTCCACTTTGCAAAGTATGTATATATACCTGAAGACTTCAGACACTGTGCTTGAAAACTATTTGCTCCAGAATAATTACAAATGCATATTCCTATTTTTAGTAGATAATCCCTTTCACACTGCATAGAAGCCAGCTGCTGACAGAAATTCTAGGCTAGTTCCTCTTCAAACTCTTGTGCTTAAAAACCCCCAAAGTTTCAAATGTGGTGACATGAGACTAAACCAGTTGTCTGAATCAACCTGTGAAAGCTGGTAGTGCCATTTAGCAGTATTAATTGCATGTTTCTGAGCTGGCATTTGTTTATTGACATTACAGATAGAAGTCCTCTGAAACACTGTCTTTTTGTGAGTCTTTCTGATTGGATAAGCTAGTTGTAGCTGAAAAATAATGGATTATATTTTTATAAGTGAGTTTTAAATTATATATTATTAAGTGGTTCAACATGATAACCACCTGAAAAAAAAAGCACCCATACAATGTATTGCTTGTTTCTTAAATATGAGCAGAGCTTAGCAGTTACATTAGGTACTCTGTGACTGAAGAAATTTGGTGTTGCAGTCACAACCACAGAATCACAAAATTCTCTACTACAGACAGAGTTACAGAGTGCAGTCTGGTACTCTCTGCTCAGGAAGTTCATATTTTAATTTACTTTAGTAGTTCCAAGATCTAATACCCAGCTGTATTCCTGCAACAAATGCTGTAACACTCAGTTTTCTTTCCTGCAGCCTTTTCATAATGGATTTTATACCGGGAAATCAAGTGAGCTTTCTGAAGTTGAGCTTTGTAAAAATTACAGAAAACCTGACACTGTACATCTGTCTGTTGAGGCGTACACCTAGACTAGGTAGCTCGGTGTGCAGCTGCAGGTTGTGCCCTGGATGGCCAGAAATGGGAGCCCCAGGCAAGGTGCCACGAACAACCAACAAAGGGCACAGGGACCTGTGGCCCAGCCAGGGACTGGACACTTGGGGACTCTGCAGGAGCCAAGGGCTCAGCTGGAAGAGCCTGGATTATGGTGCACATAGACGGTGAGGGTGTAAGCTCAAGGATTCTTTTGCTTGGGGTCCCTTACCTGGAAGCACAAATTTGAGTTGTTATGCTGTCACTGCACCATGACTAAATTAAGGGAACCAGATATCTGGGACTCTGCTATGGGAAATCTGACATTGAGATGGAAAGGACAACTTTTCTGACTGTGAGAGTGGGGTGAGTAGGGAGTGAAAGGGGTCCCCTTGGGTCACTGGAGCTACCTGTGGTGAAGGGGCTTTAGTCCCAGCAGTGCAAGTCTGGGGTGGCACGAGTGTGACCGCCAGACTGCCCCCTGAATGGTCACACTGGGATGTTTCCTTAACACTCAGGTCATTCACAAGTTTTATATGCAGCATTTTTCAGATTATGCCATATATAAAGTTATATCCAGCTCCAGTCTTACTCTGACATTTCTAAAAAACCTGAAACACCTTCACGTTTTAATTGGTTTTAAAACAATTCCCATATCATAGCGGAAAAGGAAGAAAGGAAAAGAGTTAGATGAAATTATAAACTTCATTTACAAAACTCTTACTATTAAACTACTAGATACAGTTGTTATAGGTCAGAAAACAGAAGACATTAGAAACTTTTAACTGGAAATTTCAGAGAATATTCCTCACCTTCCCGAGTCCGATTCAAGGGGATCGTCATTAACAGAGTCTGCATTAAAATCCAAAGGCTCTGCATCCTGGAGGAGCTCTATTCTGTCTCTTTCAGTCCTACCATTTGAACGGGTATACTTAGATAGTGCTGGATAAGTAAAAGGAAGGAAAGACATTTATTTGCTTCGCAAATAGCCTGGCATGTATGGAGACATCCAATTTAAGAAACCGTAAGAATAACAAAGCAACCTCATCCAAAGCAAATGTG
The DNA here is from genome assembly GCA_013397015.1 of Myiagra hebetior. Taxonomy (NCBI): domain Eukaryota; kingdom Metazoa; phylum Chordata; class Aves; order Passeriformes; family Monarchidae; genus Myiagra; species Myiagra hebetior. The sequence goes on along the minus strand of VWZQ01010059.1, from coordinate 419,716 downwards.
AGATAATTTAGAGTAGATTTAATATTAAACCAAACTTGCTCAAATTTGTAGTATTTTGATTTTGCATCTACACAGAAATGCAACTACAACTTTCAACCCTCAAATACATTGAAATCTACCTTGCAAAGAATCAAAGAAAATGAGAAGCTACAGGTAAGCATTACTTTCAAATCAAACAATCACCCATTCATCCTCCCAGCTCCATGCTTTAATTAAGCTGTCTGGAGGGGTTTTTTGTTGGTTTGTTTCTAAAAAATCAATCTTGTGAATTAATGAAATACAGCTGTTCTGCAGTTCACTCTGTGACCTTCATTAAGTCAGTACCTATGACTTGTTTTAGTGTTGGAATGCTACATAATCACATGATGAACATTAAAATGTAATTTCAGTTAGTCTACCACTAAAAATCTGGATTTGCAACTTTGTACAGAGGAGGGGGAAATCTACCAGTGTTTTCTTAAAAGTGTATTCAAAGCTTCCCTCCTCCTCCCCTTTTTCCTCCTTTTTCTTCAGTTTCATTTTACTTTTTAGCTGACAAGAGCACAAAAAATACAGAAAAAAAATTAACACTCCAACAAATTTTTTGGAAGTTTAAAGTATCCACAAAAAAAGTATTTTGCTAATAGATATTACTAACAGAAAGCATATACACTTATATGGTTTTACATTTGATGGTCATCTGATTGCTTCATTATTCCAGTCTGAGATAGTCCATTTGCAAGCAGAAGAGGTAAATTTTAAGATTTACAACATCCAACTTCAAGATGTATCACGAAGTTTCTTTGTTGACAACTGCCACTCTAATGGCAATCACTATATATCCCATAAGACCAAGTACTTGGTCTGAAGAGTAGCCAGAATCTCCGATCCCAACTAGTTGGAGATGGAAAGAAACACAGAACTCTTCTCAGTGCCTTAAATGGCAAGGTGGCCCTGAGCCACAGAAGTGAACGCTATCAGCAAATCATCTAAGACAAAAAGGAAAATATTTGAAACTACTCTCATAGCCAGTGGTGTGCAGACAAGATACTGAAACAAAACAAAACAAACTTCCCCTCCAACCCACAGAGCTTACGTCTATTGGCATTGGTCTCCGTGAAGCTGGATTCTTTCTGCTCCGTGTGGACAGCTCTGCTTCTGGTAGAATCATCTCTGTTTCCATACCGCTCCTTCCATTCCTGGAAAAAAGACCACGAAGAAAAAAGTAAGTTGTGAGGAAAAAGCAACACAACAATTGTTCAGTGTCTTGATACAGGAAGAATTTTTGTTTTGTTTTAAACACAAAACGTGTTCCTTCACTAAATTGGTGAAGGAACCATAACTGTTCTTTAGAACAAGACTTTCAGAAAACAAATTTCATCTCAAATCTGCACTCAGTTCACTCCACTGCTTTAAGTTATGGTGGGAACTGCTGCTTTTATTGATTACTGCTTCCATCTAGTGGCAAAATAGAAAAATAACAAGAGGCACACAGCACAGAAAAATTCGTAGCATAGTGTCAAGTCATTTCAGTGTATATTAAATATATCATACACTTGCTATTTTGCATCCCAAAAATTTCAAGTTTTAAAATTATGAGATGGAAGGAAAGGATCAAAAGAAAGGTCTATACAATACTGGCTGTCATCTAGGATTAAATTACACCCGAGCTTGAAAAGCCAAGAGGTTTTAGTCCTAGTATTATCTTGCATGCATCCTTTCTCTCATCTATGCCTTTTATTGTGACTTTCTATACTAGATTTTGTTATAAACTGAAGAAAAACAAAAACTTCAAAAATCTTTCAATACAGTACGCACAGAAAACATGATTTGAATCAAATATTCTGTTTGTTATTCAGTGGAAACTATTAATTCTGCCTAAAATGTAATTCCCTCCTCTGGAAAAAAAATAAAATAGAACCTGTGACAATGACTTTCCAATGAGCACACAAAACAAGTTTTGGAGGAGTCCACATTTCAGTATGACAACCCTGCAATTGCAGTTATTTCAAGCAGAGCAGTATCAGTATAAGAGACTGATGATAAGCCATTTCAGATTATTCTGGGTTCTAGAAATCAGGAACCTTTCTAATGCTTGTTATACCTATTGTCATATACCACAGCACATTGAGTCACTAATCTGTCCAAGTAGTGCCACTAAAATTGTCCTCTTACCATCTATACTTAGCCCTAGCCAAGACTATTCAGCAAGATTAAACTGATTCCATTAATTATCTGGGACTAATTTCTTTGTGAAATAGATCATTCTGAATTACAAAGCCATGGTAAATTCTATCAGATATTGCAGTATAATATTACAATTAGCTAAACAAATCTCATACCCTTCTTCTGTTTTCACCTTCTTCCTGCCTCTGTCGTTTTCTTTTCTCTAAAAATAAAAAAAACTTTGTCTGAGCACCATACTAGGAAAATCATTAGCAATTCTTTTTAAACAAACAATGAAAATCCAAAGTTAACTAGGAAAGATTCTTATTGAAATACATGACTCTCACAATTAAACAAAAACAAAACAAAAAGCTGCTTGTGTATCATTATGGAGTTGCCCATCAAAATTATTTTGTCATGATGATATCTTGGGTCATAGCATAATATTTGGATACCAGCTGGCAAAGCAAAAAAACCCCCAGAAACCAAACCCTTAGAAATAACTGGAAAAGTTATGACATTAAGAAAAAACTTCAGCATTTTTGAATCAAGACCTTGATGAAATTCTGTGAGGCCCAACCTATGACCCAAATACTTTATGTCTGTATCTATTACAAAGTTGAAAGTATAACATCACAGTATCGATGTCATCATAACCTCTTGTTTAAGGGAATGAGAGACTTTGATTTTTCTCCAAAAAAAAAAGAAACACTACTACTATAAGTAAAACCAGGTTTTGTTTTTCATCAACTACGGGAATAAATGTATTCCATAATATAACATTGTATCCAGAAATTTTAATTTCCAAAAATTTTTCAAAAATCACAACAGATTTTAGCAACTTTTAAGAAACACTTTAAATGAAAATTAATGTAAAATAAAAAGCTTTCCAAGCCAGCAGATAATTCCAGTTCTACATAAAAACATGCTTTCTCTAAAAAAATACAGCTAGTTGACATAGCAAAAAAGACAGAAGGAAATTACTGAATTTGTGCAGCTCAATCAACACACTTAACAAAAGAAAGATTAGTTTGTTGATGATAAAGACAATTTAAATATTAACCATCCTTTATGACAGATTACACAAGCACCTGCTAAGGTATTATTTGATCAGTAACACACTGTAAAATACTTAGAAATATCTAAAATTCAGGTACTAAAACTGGTACTTCATTTAAGATGTCACTGAAGTCTATCACTGAACTTTACATAGCGACCACAGTGCAGTTTGTGCTGTGGCCTTCCTCAGTATAGCTTTCAAAGTCCTGACAGACAGTATGCTTTTTTTTTCCTGCAACATTTCAGACAAACTTAATCCAGAAACATATTATATGATGAGGAAAAGGCTGAGGTACTTAATGCNAGATAATTCCAGTTCTACATAAAAACATGCTTTCTCTAAAAAAATACAGCTAGTTGACATAGCAAAAAAGACAGAAGGAAATTACTGAATTTGTGCAGCTCAATCAACACACTTAACAAAAGAAAGATTAGTTTGTTGATGATAAAGACAATTTAAATATTAACCATCCTTTATGACAGATTACACAAGCACCTGCTAAGGTATTATTTGATCAGTAACACACTGTAAAATACTTAGAAATATCTAAAATTCAGGTACTAAAACTGGTACTTCATTTAAGATGTCACTGAAGTCTATCACTGAACTTTACATAGCGACCACAGTGCAGTTTGTGCTGTGGCCTTCCTCAGTATAGCTTTCAAAGTCCTGACAGACAGTATGCTTTTTTTTTCCTGCAACATTTCAGACAAACTTAATCCAGAAACATATTATATGATGAGGAAAAGGCTGAGGTACTTAATGCCTTCTTTGCCTCAGTCTTTAAGACTAAGACAAGTTGTTGTCTGGGTACCAGGTTCCCTGCACTGGAAGGCAGGGATAGGGAACAGAATAAAGCCCCCAAAACCTAAGGGGAAATGGTCAGTGACCTGCTACACTGCTTAGACACACACAGGTCTGCGGGGCCAGATGGGACCAACCCAAAAGCACTGAGAGAGCTCGTGGAAATGCTCACCAAAACACCTTCCTTTAAATTTTCAATTGGGTCACAAAAACCCCATGCAATGCTAAAGGCTTGGGGCAGAGCAGTTGGAAGGCAGCCTGCTGGCACAGNTTGGAAGGCAGCCTGCTGGAAAAGGCCCTGGGAGTGCGGGGTGACAGCAGCTGAACGTGAGCCACTGTGTGCTCAGGTGGCCACGGTCAGTGGCACCTGGCCTGTACTAGCAACAGTTCTGCCAACAGGACCAGGGCAGTGACTGTGATGCCATTTTAATTTTTGCTTTTTTCTTTATATATTCACTGTATTCTTTACACATATATTTGTAGTTTTATGTATTAGTGGCTAGTTTTTCCAATAATTTTCCATGGCCTTTCCCCAGGCAGAAAGACAAAACAAATTCCAGAGCTCTAAGCCCTGGGGGGTACAAGGCCCTTATCCTATCTTGGTTCTTCCTGGCTACCAAGGTCAAGAACAACTCTTTGAGATGCATTTCACAGACAAAATACAACTAGTGAGGAGGAAGGATCTGGAGCACAAGTCTGATAAGGAACAGCTGAAGGAGCTGGGGGTGTTTAGCCTGGAGAAGAGGAGGCTCGGGGGAGACCTTATTACTATCTCCCTGAAAGGAGGGTGTAGTGAGGTAGGGGTTGGTCCCCCTTTCCAAGTAAAGAACAACATGAAAAGAGGAAATAGCCTAGGGAAATGATGCTAGGGAAGTTTGGATATTAGGGGAAAAAAATCTTCACTGGAAGTGTTGTCAGGCATTGGAATAGGCTGCTCAGGGAAGTTTGGAGCCAAAACTTGGCAGTGCTGTGTTAAGGGTTCTTAGAGTTCTTTTCCAGCCTTGACAATTCTACAGTAGTACGATTTTATAGGGAGACTATGACAGAAGGCCTAATTTACCTCTTCTGATTAGCTCTTTTCCTTCATCAATCAAATCAGAGGTCATTTCGCTATCCCCCATGAATTGCTGGAATCCCAAAAGATTCAAACAACGAGTTCCTAAACTGGTAAAAGAAGAAACAATTTCCTTTGTTAATTTACAATTAGTTGTTTAAATATATTACAAAACAAAATGTAAAACAAACTATTCAGAACTGCATGGACAATACAAGTAAAAAGAAAAACACAGAAGACAGATTATTATATCAGTTGAGAAAACAGAAAATTCAGAACTCAGAACAATAACCCCAGAACAGCAGGGTGACCTAGGTGACCCAGAACAGTAACACATTCCTAAATACAACTGAAAGTGATGGAATAACCCTATTCAAACAAAGAAATTGAAATGCATATAGCCTGAGAGTAGTGCAAATGACACTGGCTTTAAATGCTTTCAACATTAGACACTTGCTTTAAATGTTCTCAGATATAACAGAATTTGTACCTGTAAAATGTCATCAACTCTTTTTGGCCAGAAAACAATTATTATAAAAATTCTGCTTATTATGATTTCTGTGTTTTTTGAAACAGTAATAACACAGGAGAGCCATTTTCACTTCAGGTCTCACTCGGAAGAATATGTGGCATACTTCTAAGCTGTAGGGATGCTGGATTCCCTTTTAATTAGCCATTGGGCAGCAGCCAGATGGCAAGCTTGCTCCACCCTTTTTAAGCCAGTCCAGGAACTACATAGCATGAAACCACTTTCACCTTTTCAGCTTCATACCAGAAAACAAAACTGGCTGGTTTTGTACTGTTTTCCTTCCTCCAGACTGGAGTATTGATATCAAGCTCAAAGTCAACTTTATTGTATATTTATGCTGAAATTTTTTTTTCTTATACTACCTGAACTTTAAGACTGCTGGATTAAACACAGGAGACAGCTTTCCTCATAGATTTTTAATTCAACCTTTGGTTTTGCATATATCTGAATTAGCAGAGGTCATTAAAGCAACTCTCCTTTAATTTCTATTCCTCCTTTTCACTATGGCATTCAAGGCCCAGGATGATCATCATGGACAAGAGGTCTCATAAACTCTTTTCTCTTTTCTTGTCACTGGCTTTCCTGTTTGTTATTTGTTTTTTTAGCTCCACCACCTTAACCTAAAAGTAAGCAGGAAGAACTCACAACCAGACACTTGTCTTAATATCTATATATGCACATACAGTATTAATGGACATCCAAAGCATTTCACTACATTGTACTTCACAAAAAACATACACATTGCTTCTGACTGAATGGTAATGTGAAATTGAAGATATTACATAAATGTAGTTCAGCAAGGTCACACCAAAAGTATCTCATCCCTCACACTGTTCAAAAGCAGACATTTTGGAATTATAAAGCAAGAATGAAACAATGTTTTCTGCAATTACCCTGCCAGCCTCCAACTAACTGTGGCTTAAGGAAACAAGATTTAAACCAGTATGCATTACCTGGAGTCTGGCAACGCAGCAGAAACTTTTTATGAGTCTGTTAGAAAGTTCAATACTTAATATTGCTGCTAGTGCTTCTTAATTTATTAGAAAACTTTGTTGAAAACAGCTTCCTCATGTAATTTTAATCTTAAAAGCAGAATCTAAATGTCCCCAGGCTCCAAACTTCGAACAGATCACCCTTCAAAATCTAGGAACGAAGTTTAAATTAACTCAGTTATGAGTTAATACAATCTATATTCTTAAAATGTACACATTTCACCTACATAAATAGCAATCCATGGATTTAGGTTCGCATTTTTATTAAAATGATACAACTCAACTGCTGGAAAAAAGGAGTACTGAATCTCTTCCTAAATTAGATTAAATTAGTTTTATTAACATAAAGAAGCATGGAGGATCTTTCTTGCAAATCACTTACCTGAAATATGTAGCAATACAGAGAATGACAACAAGCATTGGGTAGTATATATAGAATCCATCTGCAATAAAGGACAGCACTCTCATAGATCCCATTATCTAGGAAGAAAAATCCACAGGAAAAAGCTCTAATTAGCTATATTCTACATAAACCCATGAAGATTGTGCCTTCTCACATAAATATACAATTCTTTACAGTTACTGAAACAAAGGCAGTATTACCATAGACCTGCTTGAGAACAAGCAGATGTAAAGGTCACCTCCAGCACTCTGAGGTTTCTAAAATGCTGGATTTTGTAGTCTCACCTACTCCAGAACAAGGGCCAATCTGCTGGACTTTTTCATCTGCTGTGAAAAAGAGTCTCTAGACAACACTAAGAATTTAGTTACTAACAACAAAGATGTGAGATGAAACTGAAACCAGTTCTTCAATAAAACCAAACTCACTGGTTTTCAGTAGGAAGTTAGGATTGCTCCCAATCTATAGGGATGCCCTACACACTAAAGTCAGTGAAAATTAAAACTAATAGGAGTTTATATTAGGAAATGAAGAACACCCTGAACTCTAAAGTATAATACTTTACTTTCTTAAGATAAAGAGGCAAAAAAAAATTTAAATAAACGCTATTGATGACTCCTAGAAATCATTACCAAACTCCTAGTCTATAACCAAGTACTTTCACCCTGTTGAAAAGATTGAAAAGATCTGAATATCTGAATCTTACTATAAGACAGATTTAAAAATACTTGGCCTATCCTCTAAACCATCCTGAAAGCTCAAATCCACATTTTCTTACTTACAGATGTATAAGCAGTTGGCTGAGTGTTTTTGTGAGAGATTGTTGCATCCATATGGGTCAAGCCCAGAAAGTTCAAGCACAATGGTGGAGTAAGACGGCAAAATAACCTGCACAAATGCAAGAGGCAACAGCATTTAAAAGTTTCTTACATTCACTACAAAATTGTAACTGGATCTATCATAGAATAATGATGCAAAGCTCATTAGGAATTAAACCCATAAATTACAAATTAAAGAATGTAAATGGAAGTTTCACACACATTTTCAATTCAGTATTTTTGACAGAATACCTGCAAAACATATACCAAATACTCACATTCCACTGAAAAGGAGACTGTATGCATCTGTCTGATGATGTGAAGCTAAGTAATAATAGTTAAATACACGGATCCTGAAGACAGTAGAGTAAACACAGATACTTAGGAAAAAGATGGTAAGAAAACAGGCCATCTAGAGGAAAAAAAAGTGTTGTTGTTTAAATGTAGAACTCTATTAAAGGTTTCAATGTATTCAGCACATAGCCTGTCACATGCAGAGACCATCTCCAGCCTTAATTTTTCATTTTGAGATGTGAGAACACCACCAGCTCTGAGAAGAGTTTCAAGAGTTTTTCTGAACAATTTAAACTGGGAATAATTGTAAGCTACATGTAAGCTAACACAGTTGACCCTAGAAACATTCTACTACTTCTTGTTATGTAAATAGAATTGCTGTAATGGCCTCAATAATTACAATGACTGATCCGGCAGTTCTTCCCACAAAAAAAAAAGCACAAACCCAAGTGGTTTTGAATCAACTTTTCTTAAGTATACTAGAGTTTTTCAGCTCAGTATCTTTACTGATAAATTTGTGCATACATATGCTAGCCACACCTGTGACTGGATTCCTGGTTATCAGCAAATTCCTGCTTAGGAAACTGAGGTCACGCACATGGCTGATTAGACAGAAAGTCTAATTTACACCTATGCTCCAAGCTAGTGTTTCAGAAATTACCCTACATATGATATTCAAGCCAGCCTCCAGCCTTCAGGGTCATTCCTTCACCTGGTATTTGAGAGTTTTAACAAGTGACAAAAGGCAGACTTCCTCCACAGAAATAAAGTTTGCTACCATAGATTTAGAGACCTTCTGGAAGTTCACAGATTGTATAGAGATTTATTTTTAAATCTGTTTTGTCGACTGCTGTTATCAGAACCATTTATCTGAAAATATTTTTGTCAAGTGATTATCTCCAACTTACCTCTATGTATATATAATTATATGTCTTTTCTGCCAGCTGTATGAAAACTGCAAATAGCGACAGAACTGGATGTGTGCTGAAAAATGTGCACTCTGACCACACAACAATTACAGAGAATGTGGCCAGCACAACTGCGAGCACTCTGTAAAACCATGGTCGCAGAAGGCACTCCCAGTACCACTCTGGAAAAAATAAACACACACATACCCGGAATGGGTTAATGAAAATTACACAACCAGAAACAGAACTCTCTCACAAAAGGCTTCAAACTTTGCTAATGCTTAACTGCAACACATAGCTGCTACCAAATTTGTAAATAAAATTTAGGCCTATGGCAGCATAAACTAGTACATGATAGCTATTCCATTACAAAAATGCATTAATATTGCAGACTTGGTTCCCTCTACTGCAGCTGAACTTTTTACATAAAATAAGTGGTTCTTTATGAATCGTATCAGTTATGGCTTGACATACTCAGAATCTGCATGACAGCACTTACCAACCGTTGGTGTGTAGAAATACTGAATAATTTTATTTTCTGGTTCCTGGGAATGAAAGGTATGAACAAACTGCCGAGTTGCACTGCTTTCATTTTTTGCCACATCTTCTAGGTAAAATGCTTGCTCCAAAAGAATTTGCCACTGGACCTGCGTACGACGATGTCTCTGTACTGAATAGATTACCTACAATAAATTGAAAGAAATTAGGGTTACAAGGTACTCATTTCAAACAATGGCAGAAAATCTTTGCAAAATCACTTGCAGATGTGTGCACTGCAGAACTGCAAAGAATAATTCTGTATATTAAAAAAAACCAGGTAGTTAATTCTCTAAATACATGAATCATAGAAGGACTACATACATGATTACTGAGTTTTGTAGCTCTTTCATCACAAACCATCTGTAGCAGTTAAATCCTACTTTTTCCAACCTACCACTTTATTTTTGCATCTCGGTGAATATCAAGCTTTTACTAATTTTTTTTTCCAGAACGCACTGTCAATCAACCATTACAAGGCTTACTCACAGACAGCTATAATACTATCAAGATATAGCACAAGAAAAACACTTTTTACACATCCAGAACTTTGATCACTTGGGATATTAAACTTCTGTGCTTTCTTTCACCAAGAAAAGTTCCTGTGAAGTAGCTTACATCCACTATACTCAACAATCCAAATGAAGTGCATCCAAAATCTTGACTATCATTTACTCTCATTACATTAGCATAAGTGAGGCATTCTCCTGTCTATTAGTATACCTGCTTGTGAAGTTTGGCCAAACTTTTTTCACTGGGATAACTGTTCTGTCTTTCATCAAAATCTTCATAATCATCCATGTTCCTACCCATTCTTTCCTGGTACTCAGTAGGGCACTGGAAGAAAAAGGCAAAATTAACTGGAAGATGAAGGAGTAGCAAGCACTCCTTGCTAATTATTTGTGAAAATTTGGGGAATTTCATGCAACTGAAAAGCTCACTCTAAGCATACATTTTTCTCTTTCTACAGCACTCTCTATGTCAAAATACATCTGATAATTGCATACATCATAAGAAAGCGTTTCACAAAGAATTTCAACTCAGACTCTCGACAGAAACTCAGATGTCAACTAGAGATTTTATATTAAAAGCAAAATAAAGTAATGTACAAGTATTCTGTATGTGCAGGAAGCACCTCCCCCTAGCTGAATAATTATGGTTGAAGATGAGCAATTGGTTACCTTTTTCAGTATTGTATCAACACATTTCCTCAAGGGGTGGTTATATTTAATACTCTCACTTACTTTACGGACTTCCTGTTGAGAGAAAAAAATAACAGAGTACTTTAACGCTGCTAAATTAAAACTGTGAATTAAATAAATTTTTCATAAATTGTATCTTTTTACTAGTAAATTAGGGCTGCAGCCCACTCAATTGAAAAAGATAGCCATCAAAGCTTAAAAGAAAATACAGCTTCCTAACAGCCGTAGCTTTACTAAATATCTCAAAAAAGGTAAGTGAAATATTTGCAAAGAACATCTATGTATTATTTTAAAAACAAACATCAGTGTGCCACACTACTACACAGATGTGTGGAAGATTGGTTTCTGTGCACGAAGGCTGAAATGGAGAAGACTTTCATGTGTAACTTATAGATAAAAAAGAGATAAAGAGGAAGTCCCACTGACTGACCTGGGGCACTGACCACCTCTTTAGGAAGCCTGTTCTAGTGTGAGCCCACCCACCACCCTTATAGTAAGGAAATGCTTCCTCATGTGCAGTCTGGACCTCTCCAGACACAGCTCTGAACCGCTGCCACGCATCCTGTCGCTGGCTACCAGAGCATTTCCCTCTCCAGGCATTTGAACAATGCTCTCAGTAATTTGCTTCAACTTTTAGTCAGCACGGAAGTGGTCAGACAGCCAGATCAGGTGACCATTGCTGGTCCCTTCCAGTGGAAATACTCTGTTTTAAGTGCTATCCTGGTAAAAAAAAAGTCTTCATTGCTCATTTTCTAGTACCTTTTGTAGTTATGTCCCACTTAGACATTTTTAGCTGTTTTTAGCAGTTTCTTCAAAATGCTATTACTGATTAATGAAGATTCTACTACTGATTCATAGCGATACAGAACAGAAATTTCCACCCTACCCTACAAGAGTTCACACATATTATTCTAAGCCATGGTACCCCAGCAGTAGAACCAGGAATAGCTATCCAAAGGGCTCGACTTCCACTCTGTTCTTGAACTACATTAGAGTCTATTGCTCACTGACATTTAACAACAGAGTCTCAACAGAAAGTTTGAAAAAAACAATTATCTATGTATTCTCTTATCAAAAAGCATGTAAGTCAACAGAAAGTTTGAAAAAAACAATTATCTATATATTATCTTATCAAAAAGCATGTAAGTGTGGCCCCACAATGTGGAAACTCTTCTCAAGATTCCAGACATACACTGTGAGCAGAGCCTAAAAGAAAAAGCACACAATTTGAACACTAGTGAAACATCTGTATGCTGACTGTTCAAGCTCACTCTGAAATGCTATCTGTTAGTGACCAGTATTACCCCAAAAGGGTCAATGAAAGAACAGACTCAACAAATAATGGTTATCAAGTTGCAATGACTTTTAAGTTCTTCACAGCAAGGACTATTTCTGCTTTGACTTTTGCACAGGGTCGAGTGTTAATCAAGTGGCACACTATGATGGTTTTCTTAGTATACACGTATTTCACAGTAAGGTCATGCTACAAGTGTTCAACATCAGGAAATTCAGACACAATTAACAACAGTCTCCACTTCTGACAGAGGGAAAGCTCATTACTTACCTCCATAATATCCTCTAAATTCTCCTCTGCATCTGCTTTTTCAGTCATCAGTTTGGCAGCTTTGAAATAAGTCTTCATGAGTAGATAACCCCTCTTGGCCCCATTCCAGTGAGAACGAGGGATTTCCACCAAACCATAACCCAAAAGCAACACGAGAAGGAACAGACCCCATGTGTTTGCAGCAGCTATTCCAATAGTCTGAAGTTGGTTCCTAAGGAAACAAAAATTATGAAAAACCCAAACAAATAACATCCTCCTATCCTGCCGGCAAGAAACCAGCCTTGACGTATCAGGATGTACCAGAATGGCTTTCCAAGTTTACAGGAACAGACTCGTTAGCACCTAAATTTTTGCCTGGAGGCAGCCTGCTACTTGGCCGTATTTTAAGCTGCCTCAGTTTCCCTGTATCTCCCATGTTTTTGCCCACTATGGAGGGAAGATAAGAATTTGTTTGTTCTCAAACTGTTCTCCTAAGGGGAATATGTTCCTTTAGGAAACAACATGAACTTACCAAACTTACTGAAAGTGAGGTCAAAACAGCATAATGGCAGTCACTGTAAGGAACAGCCTCAGAACCCAGGATTTCTATTCAGAATATTGTGTTCAGAAATTTACGTTCAGATTTGTATTCCATCTCGTATGGAAGACTATTAGCAATTTACAGATATCAATTACTTTAACTTTCCTTTTCACCTTCAAAGTCTACAGCATTCAGATGCATTACACAGGAAATACTGATTTTTTGAAATATGTTGTTCTGAAAACACTGGAAGTTTCTGCACTAACTTTGTAAATGTGTTCGTATGGAGGAGAAAGCAACAGTGAAAATACAAGAGGATTCCTCTGCTTTACATTACAAAATCAGAAAACCAAAAACCAAATTTGTCTAAGTACTCAAAAAAGACCTTTTCATATAAAAAGTTAACATAACTTTCTAACTGCCCAGCAAAATACTGTAACTAAAACTAGTTTTTTCAGAAAGACCCATTTCTGTAAGAACTCATGGAAGTGTTTACAATATTATTCTTACCATTGTAAATTGAAGTTTGGGTTTACAGCCACATATATTAGAAATGCTCCAAAGATCAGCAAGTAAGTGCCGTAATAGATGGCATTCTCAATCAAAGCAGTTTTGATCTTTCCAGTGATGGAGAACCCGCCTGATCTAGCATATGACTGCATGAAAGGTAGCAGAATCCTAGGACAAAAGGAAACAAACCAAAACCACATCAGCCAATCAAAAAAACACCACCAACCCCCACCAAAAAAACTCCCAAACACCCAAACCAACAACCCCCCCGAAAAGAGTACTTTAGCAGTGTCAGGTTACTGAGGCAGGGGTGTTAAAGATTAAGACTCCCAAGCTTCTAAGAAATTAGCTACTTAAATGTTTTTATTCTAGATGTACCTGTCTGATGGCAAACCTTAAACAAGCTGCAGATAAAAACAATACAGTTAGCTTTACTATGAAAAATCTGCAATAAATAAGAATGAACTACCAACCCTGATACACTTGAGTAACTAAAAAAATAATTATTTGATGACAGGTTGATCAGAAACCTGTCAAACACAAAGCACAGACAACCCAAACCCCCATAGACAAATCTTTTTTCTGTAGCTTTATATAATATATCCAGTAAAACCAAATAACTTACAGTATTACTCAAAAATCACCCAACTTATTCATGGAATTATTTTGGTATCTGGTTGCCAAAACCTCATTTTTTCTAAGACAATCTATCCATAAACACCCACGTGTAAATTGCCCAGTTTCAACTACAAAATTGAACCAAGGGTAAATGGCTGCCACCTGAAATTTGCTTACACAGAAGCTAGAAAAAAAGAATATGCCTAAGTTAGTACAGTAATTATTACCAAAATTTACTACTAGCAAATAATATACAAATTAAAAGCTCTTTGCCATAGTGATACACATTTTTAAAGAATGCTATGACTGTT
>VWZQ01010059.1:351975-392458 GCA_013397015.1 Myiagra hebetior | reverse complement strand
AAACCCCCCTTTTTTTTTTTTTTTTTTTTTTTTTTTAGTCTTCTTAAAATTCAGTACCTGGATTTGTCAAACTGTACAGTGTCTGTTGCAGATCTCCACAGTATTCTTTGTCTCTGTGAAAAGCTGCTGAACCTCAGCTTGGAGGGTCTAGTGCTTTCTGACAACATCATCAAGTGAGTGACATGTGTGGGAATATTCAGTAAATACCTTCTGTTTGGTGCCATCGTTTAGTGCAGGCTGATGAAAGAATGCAGTGGAAAGTTGTTCATTGTGGGAGTCTTTTGAAATGGCCAGGTGCCTTTTTTTTTTTTTCCTTCCCTGCCAACTCCCTAGTGTATCAGGAGGTTGGAGAAACTGCTCATCTATCCAGGGTTTATGTGTCCATGTAAGAGCTGTACTTTTATTTTCCTATTTTTGTGCTCCCAAGAGAGCTCTGTGGTGTGCAGGTTCTTTTCTATTCCAAGGGCTCTCAGTGGCTCTCCCACCAGATGCTCATTGTGCTTCTGCACTATTGCTCAATTTTTTGTTGAATTTCACTCTGAAGTCCTGGAAGATTACAGATTCTGTCAAGCAGACAAAGTGTTTCTTGGTTAGATTGCAAAGACACTAATGGGTGTGCAGTCAGCCTCCTGTTCAGTCACGCCAGGTGACTGTGGAGGTGCCAGCACCCCGAGGTCAGATGGCAGAGACTCTGGCTGTCCTGCTTTCTGATGCTTTCCTCACTGCAGGGAGGGGGAGCCAGAACACAAATAAACCAGTATGGTTTGGCTTTTGATACTGGGTAAAAAATGTTTGAAAATCGGGTACTAATCAGGCACTAATAATGGAATTTTATTGTCTTCTGAACAGATGTAGATACTGAGTGTAAGGGTTCTTCCAGGTTTTGCTAACTGCATGTGTGCTCTAGACTTGCAAACAAATGCATTCAGAGGATGCTAGCTGGACATGTATTTTGTTTTGGAATAACCTCTGTCTTGCAGAGGGGTGGTATCAGAAATGGGATGGTTGCTTTGTCTTTGGTAAAGGTGTAGTCATCTCTGATAAGCTGTGGTGTATGTTTCTTGGCATACAACAGGAAAAGGTGAAAAGAAACCATTTCCTTGTAAATGGAGTAGTTTATAAATAGGCAGACTTGTCAGCAATGTCAAGTAAATGGACAGGTATCTCTTTCAAGGTTTTGCAGCAAGTAGAGTTGAGACCCTTAATGACTCAGGTTGGTCAGTTGATTTAAGATGCAGTACTTCATGTTTAATGAACAATTCCCTGCCCAGGAAATTAGATCTTAAAAATAGTCACATCCTAGCAAAGCAAGCAATGTTACAACATTTAAATTTTACGAGATTTTTCTTTTTTTTTCTCTCTACAGGAGCATTGCTAGGAATCCCAATTTGATACGACTAAACCTCTGTGGGTGCTCAGGGTTTTCTGCAGAAACCTTGGAGCTGATGTTGAGCAGCTGTTCTATGTAAGACAGAACCATTTTTTTGTTATTCCTGAAAAAAATGATTTTTTTTTCACTAGGCATCCCAGTTATACTTGTATCTAATAATTTTTTCAATGTGACTGTTTTTGTTCCTAAATGCCTAACGGTTGTTACCTAAACAGTCAGGTAATTTCTTTCCATCAAGCTATTTTCTCCTTTAATAACAAAGATGTACTTTTGTAGTTTTTCATGAGTTTTCTGAATCATCTTTTTGGGTGGGTAAACACCATTTATGTTCCTTTGATACCATGTAAATTTGATTTTCTTTATGAAATCAGTATGTGATTCTTACAAAGACAAGTGTGTGTTTTGAAACTGGAAAGTGAAGTTCCAGAGCTCCCTTTGCAATCAGAGTACAGCATGAGTGGCAGAGAACACTGTGCCTTTCCATGATAGAATAATCCTTCAGTAACCTTCTAGTTTATGAAGGGCTGTGTTCAGATTGACAGCTCCAGTGATTAAACCATCTGCTGGCAGGACGTCATTGAACTGGGCCCCAGTGAGTTTGGGATTTATATCCCAATCTTTCTGCTGACTTCCTGTGACCTGCAGGACTACATAAGCAATCTTTCCTTCTGCAAAAGCATGTTTTTTAATCAAATTGCGAATTAGTGGGCAGCCAGAGCCTTAATCTTTCTGTTGCTTGCTCTGATTACTCAGATCATGAGCTCTTTAGTGGATGGCAGTCTGTGCAGTGCACAGTGAATAGCAGATGGCAAACCTGATCCCAGGAATGCTAGTGGCAATTTAACTGTGTTTTCATTTTATGTGGAGAGTGCCAGCTAAGTGCTCTGGTTGTGCGTTCACTGTGTCTTTGTCCCTTGGTTACAGCTACAACACCTGCACACAGAACAATACTTTGTCCCAGCCCCATGGTGACAGGCTATAGGTAATCAAGCACGTAAAGAGAGTTAAGCTCACAGCATGACCAGTGTTTATATAAAACGATGAATTATTTTATGCTAATTAGGATTAATTGGTCATCTGACCAATGCTAATAATGGATGGTGGTTTTTCCTCTCAATGTGACCATCTGTTCAGTTCTAACAGATTCAGGTCACAAATCCGATGAAAAGATAGTGTCTCCTTGTGGCAGTTCTTGGAGAGAGCCTTCACTTCCTAAGATATTACCCAATCCCTCCAGTTGAAAGTGGCTTTGGGAAGCCACTTTGACCCCTTTCCCAGATCAGGGTCTAAAATCAGCCCTGTCCTGTTGGATGAGGATTTTCTCTGATTGGATCTTAAAAAGCTTCAAAGACAGATTCAGCTGGATAACCTGCTTCATTCATTAGTGCTTAATTATTGTCATACTAGGATTTCTGGTCACAAATACAGGAAGTTGGCAGTAGGCATGATAAAAGTATTTGCTTTAAAAGTATCAGCTGTAATAGAAGATACCAGAATGTGAACTGCATTTCAGCCATTCTTGTTAACAACTCTCTGTTCATTCGTTTGTAGGCTGGAGGAGCTGAACTTGTCCTGGTGTGAATTCACAGCCACTCATGTCAAAGCAGCAGTCAGTCATGTTACTTCAAAAGTCACCCAGTTAAATTTAAGTGGATACAGAGAGAATCTACAAATAGCAGGTAAACAGCAGTGTGACAAACCTTTATCCCACTATGGGGTAAAGCAGCTGGCTTTACAGTTTCTTCTGGTTGGCATTCACTGTATAGAAGAATCATGTACTAACAGTGACTTTTGTGCTCTGTATAGCTTGAAGTTCTTGCTGTCAGAGACTCTTACTCATATTTCTGGCTCAGTCATGAAGGGTGAGATGATTTTTCTTCTGCATTTAAGAACAGTCATTTCTTCTTTAACAAAGCTCATTTCTTCTTCAGCTGAAAGGAACAGACTTACTTCTGAAGTAAGTCCTGGAAGTAGGACTTTGTGTGCCATGAATTAGCTCCAGGAACAGTATCAGGAAGGCTTTCTTAAGGCTTTTGCTGTTGTGGCTGCTGAAAGCATCTTCTGAAAGAGAACAGTTGTAGTAAGTGCTTGAGTTTCAGACTGACATCCAGATACCAGTTAATTTGGAAGGCACATAATCTCAGTAATCAACATTTAACCATTTACTTGCAAATACTTCTGGGAAGAAAAGTTGTGTTAAGTTGGAGGGTAATAGAAAAGGCAGGTAAGTCTAGATTTGGGGGAGGGTACATCAAAATGAACAAGAGCATAGCTAAAGGGTGAAAGTCCTTTTGTGGTAAAGAGAATCTAATTTTCGCAATGAGTGAATATGACAATAGGGCATTGGATGACATACAGGGGGTGACCTCTCATTTCTATTTAGACATCACACAGACCCCTTCACACATTCCCGTTGTGGGGAAATAGACAAATCTTAGCTCAGCCCCAAACCCAAAAACAAATATGCTACATAATCTTACCCACATCAGGAATTTGAGCCTTGGGGCCTCTAATTGGGCCATTAGAGACCATGTGCTGACCTCTTCTGTTTGTCAGGCACTTTCTCTGAATGACTTTACTCTGTTTTAGTGCAATTTATCACGATAAAGACTTGAATAGTTTATTAATGATCATAATTAAGGTATTATTTTGTTTAGTTTCTGCACATGAATTCTGAAATACCAAAATTCACTTGCATATTCTGGAGCACCTTGCAATAGCTTTTAGGTGATACTTGAGCCACAGATGATTCAGTGCTACTTGCAGAAAATGAAAAGAAAGTCTCAAAAATTTAGTTTAAATCAGGAAAACCGTAACTTTTTGTCATGAGGAAAGAACTTTTTGGGGGTAAAGATGGAGATGCCTAAAGGATTTGGTGCTCTGAAAGGGTATTTGATGTATGGAAGGTTTTTGTTACGTTTTCACTACATGTAAGTACTTACAGGCAGCAGCTCACCATTACTATGTTTCAGTAGATTTCACAGAAATACCATTTGAATTACTCTTGCTAAGTTGATGGTTGGTGTAGCTGACTTATAGGGACAATTTGCTTTGCTGAGGGTTAAAAGAAGCCCATGTAAGGTATCTTGATAAGCATAGTCATATGCTGTAAGTCTTAAGCATATATCTTTTAGTTTAAAAATTGTGCTTTAGCTGTGGGGTTCCAATAGAGAAGATAGAAATGAACATGTGTGGAAAGTGAGTAGGCTGTGTAAAATATGTTCATCTTGTTCCTGAAAGAGGGACTGACTCTGTGTGACCTCTTTCCAGATGTGAAAACGCTGGTGGAGAGATGTCCTTTGCTTGTCCATTTAGATCTCAGGTAAGAAGACCTGTGCAGCCAGTCCTCAAATCCTTGTGGTTCAGGGAATTAGCACTGGGGCAAGTAGTACTGCACATCCAGGAAATACCACTCAAGCTAAACCTACAAAAGATTTGCTATCTGGCATGACCTAACCTGGAGCTGATAGGTGATCTGAAACCCCTGAAAATGTCTTTTGTTACCCCAGCATAAATGTCAGATACCTACAGGATTTGTTAACTAACAAGAGATAGCAGTTGATAGGTAGAATGGAAGAAAGTATTTAGATGTCTAGAGTTTATTAGCCTGGCACCCTAGAGAGGGTTTAAGTAATCTCTGATACAAATTTATTACTTGGCCATGTAACTGTATAAAAAAGGTGTATTTTGGTTTTGACCTAGTCAGTTACAGCCGATGTTTTTTCCCTGATCCTAGAATTAAGACCTAGACACAGTTAAGGCATAAAAGGGTTTTTACTTTGGTATTCAATAAGGATCTTTGTGGTGCAACAGTTTGTCAAGGTGGAATACACTGAAATGCACACACCCGTATATTGCATATACAATGTTAGAGACCTTGCAAATTATCGTATCTGACAAAGATTCCCAGTGAGAGGCTTAATGAATGGTGTGACATCTCCCTGTTTGAAAGCATTCCCCCCAGATGGGGAAGAACTAATCTTACTTAACAGAATATGTTCTAGAGAGGGCCTTGGTTTTTCAGGATAGCCTAAGGCTTTCTGGCCTCCAGCTGTGAGGCCTTCAGGATGTGTGGTGTTCTGGCCTAGCAGAGTACCAAGGACTGTGCTGAGATATCAGGCTTAAAGAATTACAAGTATGTGTGCCAAGGATACTGAGAATACATAAAAGGAAAAGGCAAAAAAAATCATCATGGCATCACAGTAACTTGAAATCTGTGTGAAGAACTTGCCTATTCATGGTGTAAGTTCTGCTGCAGAGTATCTGTGTGAAGAGAAACTTCTGCTTCACTTGCCCTTCAGAGAAAATCAAAATTCCACCCCGCACAATACATACTTACTAGAGATGAGTTGCTTCCATATTCAGCAAAAACATACTTCAGTGGTAGAAAGAGTAGATGTTTTATAAATTTCTCTGCCTGAATTTTGGAAATACCAGATTTACTGCTGCTTTATACTTAAACCTTTATTTAATGTGTTCTCTGTACAGTGACAGTATGATGTTAAAGCCTGAGTGCTTCCAGTATTTTAAACAGCTCGTGTTCCTACAACATCTGTGCCTTAGTCGATGTTACCAGATATCACCTGCTGCCTTAGTGTAAGTAACCTCTAAATAGCTTTGGTTTGCTGTTCATGCAGAGGGTAAGTTAATTTAAATTTGCTTTATTTTAGGTTTAGAATTGCAAACCGTTTCACAAAACTTACTGGTATGAGGAATTGGGAATAAAACCAAGATAAAATAACCTGACTGCTAGAACCTGTACCTTTTGAGAATCCAGACTGGAACCAAAGCTGAGATAATCTTTCAGTGGTGGTGCTCATGGAAGTGGCTGCTCCATGCATGCCTGGTGTCTCCTGTTAGTGGCATTATACCTGCAGTACTCATTGCTGGAATGGGAGGTTGCAGTTCTGCCAGTGACCAGTATCAATGTCAGTACCAGACTTCTGAGTGTGCAGCAAGGTTTGGAAAAGTTGGCAGAGTTGACAAAACTGGCTGGACGAGTAAGCTGCGTATATTTGCTTATGTGTGCACCTTTATCAGTTATTGATTGTGACTGAAACATGGCTTAGAGTGACTTGTTCACAAGGCCATTCTGCCTTTTACTAGTATAGAAGCTTTCAATCCTAGTAGTTTCAGGAAGGATGTCAACCCAAAGGAAATGGTCAACAAGAAAAAAGGTTGTGAGATGAGCAGGACTATTGAAAATGAGGATCTGAAGAGCCTTTTCTGTAGCAGCATGTGCCTCAGCCTTTAGATTTTGTCCAGTACTTGCTTGTAAGATAAAAAGTTCAGATGATGACTGGGAAAATGTAAAGCAATCAAGCTGGGTCTGACTACTCACCAAAATACTGCTATAAATTGGAGACTGACTGATAGTACTCGGGGGCTTGTGTCCTCTGAGCCACATCCTGGCACTTCATCTGGGCAATTTCCTCCACTTGTTCTAGGTTTTTAAGTCCAGGGATATGAAAGGGGAAGGATCAGTTTGTTTTCAGTCTGTGAGAGAGATTAGCAAAGAAGTAATTTATTCAGCCAGTTTCCTCAAGTATCAGTACAGAGTACTTGTTTCAATTAAATATGTACTTAGGTAGTTTACCCTCATCTAAAAAATTACTGCAGTGGAGTTACCTAGCTTGAGTCGAGGCTGAAAAAAACAACAAAAAAATGTTTTCAGTTTCATGATTAATTTCATGTTTTTCTCTTCCTAGAGAGCTTGGTGAAATTCGAACACTGAAGACTCTTCAGGTATTTGGAATAGTGACTGATAGCTCCCTGCAGCTCCTCGAGGAAGCACTGCCTGACATGAAGATCAATGGTTCACACTTCACCAGCATTGCAAGGCCAACTGTTGGCACTAAAAAGAGCCATGAGATTTGGGGCATCAAATGCAGATTGACACTGAGAAATCCTAGTTTCTTGTGATCATGTATAATGCACCGGGTGCCATGGACACACTCTGCATTGAAGCTCCTTAGGAAAAAAAGTGCTGGAGCACCTTTTATCATAGTACTGTTACTGTCTAACTTGGTCTCACACCTTAATGTTGTTTCATAATATTTTATATTAGTTTTTTGTACTTAAAGCCTTTAGAAATCTGATAATCTGTGAGCAATTACAGAATATTTCTTTCAGTCTTTCTTTTTTACAGGGGATCTTTGAAAAAAAAAAATTATGAAACAAATCAACATCATTAAGTAACGTCAGCCTCTAGCAACTGTCTCCAACTTCTGGAACAGCTTGCAGAGGTGCTAGGTATCTTTATAAGGTTTATTAAGGAATTTTCAGAATTCAAAATGAATACTTAGATATTAAATCTATTCAACTATGTAACTGAATAAAAGGTACAGTAGGATGAATGAATGAAACTTGAAAACAGTAAATTGGGGATATCTACACAGAAGCAGCTAAGAGACAGCTCAACACCATACCAGTTAAGCAGCATAAAGGAACTACAGTGAAGTTTTTATTTAGGAGGCCACAAAGGAAACTTTTGTCTTTAGTAGCCTTTATTTTTGGCGAAATACAGTCTGAAGCCCATTCAGAATTAGCATCTGTAAAAATAGGTGCTGGTTATCCATTATTTCATGTTGTGGTCCTACATATTACATACTAGAGAACCTTAATGTAGCTTCTGTGAGCCTGATCATAGTTAAAACTTCCTGTAAAGAACAAGATCTTTCAACTGCAACTGATAAATTAGTAGAAGCCTTGCAGGAGGAGGGCTCAAAGGGTTCTATATATGACCAAAAATCAGAACCAGGGATGGCAGTGTAAGAATGCTAAAGGAAGAGATGCTTTGGTGCTATCAAGAGACATACATTTCTCTTTTGTAATAGTTTATTTGTAGTAGCACTTCAGTTCTTGTATTTGTATCACTAACCACTATTGTCTAGTGTTGTTTTTTTTTTTTAAAGTCACAGAAGAAGCTGAGTAACTGTCCAAAAAGAAAAAAGAAAACCAAATAAAGAATAGGGACAGGTAATGACTTTAAATGAAACTTTCATCTGCATCTGCTATCAGGGTTCTCGTGCATAAGCCTAGGATGTTCCAGCAGGTGTTTTAGCTGATAATTTCTAGGGCAAAACTTGGACCCTCTGTAGGGCATAAAGATGCTGCTGGTTTTCCCATGAATGCAGTAAGCAAGCAGCTGAACTTATTCATGGATGTTTCTAAGAGTAGCTGACATATTACTGTAGGGCTTTGCATAGATGCAGCTTTTCCCATTGCAGTCTCAAGAAAAAGCATTCAGGAATGAATACCTGGTAGTGCAGAACAGATTCATTACTGTGGAAAGATTGTATGAGTACTAGAGTTTGATATTTAACTTGACTTTCTAGAGCATAGTAAATAAAAGCATTATCTTGTAATCTAAGCTGGTTTGTCTTTTATTAAATTTAACATGGTAAGGAGTTAATAATGGGCTTGTATCTTATAAAGGAGTTAATGGGCAGCATACCTTGTGAAAGTTGGGAGGAGGAGTGATGGGAGGTTGGAGGACACTGGATATTCTACTGCCTCAGTTTGCTGCCTTAGAATTACACTTTAAATTACTTAAAGAAAAAAAAAGTAAATCTTTGGAGCACAGCATTACTGTAAATTCTTCTTCTCCCTATGCACAGTGTAACTCCATGCAGCTTCTCTAGCATTTAATAAAGATCTAAGAAATTGCTAGATTGTACAAAAATGACTGGTGAATGGGAGAATGCTTTCCCTGATTTGCCACCAGCTTTGGGTCATGGGTTAAAAAGAGGAATTTCTCCTAGCAGTGTGCCAGCAATGGTGGTTTAGAGGACAGGGTTTTACCATGAATACTTTCAGCATTTATTAGATTATGCTTCAAAACGCTGTGCAGAATTGGAACAGTATTAGGCCTTTGGCTAGAAGGAATAATTTTACATGCCAGGTCCAGTGTTAGAAGGGGATCAACATTACTGTTGCCTGTCTACTGGTTATGATGGCAGCTGTAGTAGACATACAATGAAAGTCCTCTGGCTAAGGTGCACAACTGACCTTTTCCTTAGGGCAGGAAGTTATTCTGTAGCCCTAAGCACTCCATAACAAAAACTCCTACACTGGTAAGTCTCTCCACTACTCATAAATGCATGAAAGCTTACAAACCATTTTAACAACCTAAAACAGTAAGTGAGAAAAAACTGAGCACATGAAATACTTCTGAAGGTTGAAATAAGGCACAGGACAGCTTCATTTATCAATTAACCTTTTATTTTTTTATTACATAATGTATAAACACCACTTGGAAAAAAAAAAGAAAGAAGCAAAGAATAACAGGCCTAGTTTAGCAGAACACAGTGTAGTAGACTGGCACTAAATGAAAATACCATGGACTTGACTCAGCAGGTAGAAGTGGTGCAAAGATCACAGCCAGTCCAAGCAGATTCAATCAGTGTTAAACCAATACTCAGTCCTGTCTTGGAATACTGTCTACCAAGTATGTTGTCTGTACTGCAATCCTTTGTAATAATGGATCCTTAAAAAGGGTCCTACAGTTCTTTAACAAAAAAAGGTAGCTGCTTATTATTAATTATAAATTTCTGAATAATCTTAATCAATTGAAGTGTTCACCAGTAAATGCTTTGACAGAACTGGAATTAAATACAGACAAAACCAGTAGAGGCCACTCATGAGTAGGTCAGGCTTCCATTTTGCTAAATTAGGAATTTGAAAATTTACTAAGTCCTAATCTCGATCCTACTTTGGGTCTGTAGGGCCTAAAAACATTGCCTTTTAGTCTTGACATTCATAATAAGGAATGACAGGCATGTTTAAGAGGTATGCTTACTGATCAGACTAATCAGTCTCCATTAAAACATTACAGCACGCAGAAGTCTAAATATGCAGGGGATAAGATTTCTGCCATAGCTTTTCTGTACAGGTGTTCAATACCTAAATCTGATCTAAGAGTGGTAGAGGCCTAGGAAGTAATAAATTAGTGTTAATGGCATTGGTGGGTTTGGGAGTTTTTTGAATCCTCACAGTATCTTGACTATGTACTTGACATAGGCACATAATAAACGATTATTAACTGGTTACAGATGGATTGAGAATAACTGGAACACCCTAGTCTGTGTGCACACAATTTTAGAAAGATTAGTCTTTTGTGTCTTTACCTTTAGACAAGCTTTTCAAGTTATTTTAGACAATAAGGGCTTTATTCTGATAGTTCCTGAATTTACCAACTTTGGAAAGTTTATTTGGCTACTTTGATTTTCCCCTCTGGGTCTGCAATCATGATAACCAGACAGTGTAAATAACTGCAGCACACTTAGAAGGTGAAATGTACGCAGTGATAGCTTACTCAGAAATCTCCATCAATTTCACATTTTCCTTAAACTGAATGGTCTGGTCAAATCAATATGCTCTAAATTACGTTTTTGAGTTCTACTAACTCTAAGTCTAGAAGGAAAAAACCCTTTGTCCATTTCCTCCACCAATAAAGAGCAGTTTACATTTTGCAAGTGGCAATAAATACAGTGATTGATTGGCCACACGGGAGAACATTTCCATTAGACCTGAGAACATCTGTTACAGAAGTCTCTTCATTCAAAAGTCATTTGAAGAAAACTCACTCTTGGAAACCAATCTGTAGTAGACAAAACATACCATTTTCAAGTCACATAGCAGAAGAGTTCCTGCTGTAGGAATATTTGTGTTGTCAAATTCTGCTTCCTTATCTTTGCAATTATCAGCACAGACTTCAAAAGGCAGTCAACAGTTCACAGTTTCTCTAAAACATTTAAAAGGTCACTTGCTCTTCTTTAATCAGAGCTTTTTTTTCTATTACCAACTTGATTACCTAACATGAGCAGAGATATGTGAAATTAATTTGTTGTCATTTACATATCAGTAGAATTCAGCACAGGATTGGAAATTTAAATTTTTTGGAGAAGGTAAAAACATGCTGGGGAAACTGGAAGACACAGGTATTAGTTTGTGCTCCAACTCCTAGTACCCGGTGTAGCTCACTCTTCTTTAATCATAAGAAATTCAGAACCCAAAATTCCAAACCATTCAACTTAATAAGGACAAATATATTTCTTAATGATAGCCACTTACATACACTAGTGTCACTGATAATCTCCTTGCCAGCTAATCCATTCAGTGAAGGAATTTATCTTACTCCAACATGATTTCTACAATTTGTATATTCCTTATGAAGGGCTCAAAAAAACCTTTGGGTTTCGAGTCCCTATCCAGCCAAACAAAAAGTAAAAGCTACCTCATTCAAAATGTATTAAACCAGACTTTTACTCTTGATGTAAGTCTACAAAGTAGAAAAAATACTGGAAGAACAAAAAAAAATTGCCACAAGTTGTATGAAACTACAAAGTTGTACAATTTTTGAAAAGCATACAAAAGGTTTGTATTATCATTTCTTTTACATCAACATCATGGTTTACCAAAATCTATATATCCTTGCATCAAATTGCTAGATTGACAGTCAACTTTTCTACAAAAGTGTATGTACGAAGTATTTAGTTTCATCAGTCCCAGACTGTTACTAAAAAACTGTACATCTGAATATTTAATGCTACTGACTTAATACTTGAACCCATTTACCTGTGTTTACAAAGCTTTCATGTTTGCCTTACAGGTTAAAATGTCAATTTTCATTGAAGTTAGAGGTAACACTTCAGACATATTTTACACTAGATGCAAAAAGAGCTTAAATATCAGGCTAATGTTTCCCCAACCCAAAGGAATGAAAAGCATTTCAAGCTTCCTCCAAATGCTCTTGCATCCGAAAAGGCCAACTTCCAATATAATGCAGCATTGTGATATCCCCATGGTTTCCCTCTATGGATCCATAAATGTTACAGCAAAAGACATCAGGGTCCTTCATTCTTCCAGCAAAACAGTGCACAGTGAATCCTCTGTGTCAATCAGTATCGAAGCTATTGCCCCATCATTGAACTCAAAAGATGTTCCTCCATCTACAACCATACAAGCATCCCAACAACGGGAACGGACACAGACTCTGCAAAAGCCCAACAAGTAAGTTACCACAAAACAGCTTAAAACTTCAAGCATTTCACACAAGCACTTAACAATAAAACTGGTTCTGGGACATTCTTTTGCTTGGGCCAGTACATGCTCAACCACCATTTAGCACTGTACTGAACACTAGAACCCGCTGTGTGCATCAGTGCCTTGTACGGACTAAGCAAAGAGTCCAGAGAGGACTGAAGGACTTGCTCAATGGAGCCTACTGCTCCCAGAGTCTGAGAACAGCCTGTAATATAGCACTTGGTGTTGAAGCTTAGATGGAATTTTTAAAGAAAGCTACTGATGATCTCATTTAACTGTGATTTACTTCATCTTCACAGAAAAGTTGACAATTAATTTAAGATTCTAATAAGTGGTCTTCACGTTATGTGAAATATACATCTTCAAGTCGCAATGCTTGGGATTCAAATAATTTGGACATTATTGTAGTCTATTTTGTTACATTAATTATCAGAGAGAAGGGAAAGCAATTGCAAACACAAAGCTGAAGGTCAGCATGCTTGCCAGGCAACTTCAAGAACTGCAGCATGTTACTGTCAGTATTAAGAATCTGACTATACCATATTTAAGCTTAGAAGTTTAAGCTTATAAAATTTAAGGCATCTCTTTTAGAGCTGGACAAGACAGAATAAAGAATTTGGCTCAGCGCTCCTTTAAACATTTGGATACAAAAGGTTGAATTCACATTTAAATGAAACTGAAATACTGTATTGCTTTCAATAGTTTCTTTGATATTGTTTGTATGTTCAGTTATTCTGACCATATAACTAACGGCAGTACATGTTTATATTTAATTGTGGCAAGCTCCATATATCATAGAATCATTTAGACTGGGAAGAATATGCAAGATCATTGAGTTCAACCACTAAACATGCACTACCAAGCCCACCACTAAACTATATCCCTAAGTGCCTTGCCTTACATATCTTTTAAATACCTTTAGGAATGATGATTCCACCACTTCCACAGGCAGCCTGTTCCACTGCTTTACAACCCCTTCCAGGATGCAAATTTTCTTAATATTCAATCTAAACCTCCACTGGCACAAGTGCTCTAAGTTAAAATGATGAATTACCAAATAACTCAGTTTGGAAATGCATTTAGTCCAACCTTCTGCTCAAAGCAGACCTTACTTCAAAGACAGGTTTAGCTTGCTTAAGGCCTTGCCCAGGCAAGTTTTGAGTATCTCTAAGAACAGTGATAAGACAATCTATAGAGGCAACCTGGTCAACTGCCTGACTATTCCCACAGTGAAAAATTTTATTTCTTTTTTTTTCATCAGAACCTTACATCCTATAAAATCATGGCTGTTGCCTTATGCTCTGCCCTGAAAAGAGTTTAACTCATCTCCTCTGTAACCATCCTTTGGTAGCTGAAGGCAGCAACTGGATCCCCCCTTAGTCTTGTCTCCTCCAGGCTGAACAAAAGCACTGTTTGAGTCTTTCCTTTACAAACCACGAGTTCTGGCCCCCTCATCCTCCCAGTGGCCCTTCCCTGAATTCACTGAAGTTTGTAAATGTCTGTGTCTCATACTGAGGGAAATGGCACATGTCCAAAACTGGGCACAGTGAGATTCTTTTATTCTGTGAGATTGTGCAGGGATCAAACATTAAAAAGCCATAACACAACTAGGAAACATTTTCTTCCTGCTGTTATGAGAACAATAGTCAAGTCGCTCAAAGAACTAACTGGATGCTGAAACACTTCAAGGGAAAGTCCTGCTCATAATTTGACAGACACAGAACGAAGTAACTCCTCACTATAGCAGCCAACACTTACTTTGAAGAGAAGCCACGCTGACGGCTGCTTGAGAAAACTCTGTTTACAATAGGCTCTCGAACACTGAAAAACATCTTTGGTTCCTCTGGACTGTAGAGCAGAGACTCATTGTAATCATTTGTTACTGTAAGTAGAGGAATCAGCCATTAGTTTTTCTAGAGAAAATTAGTTACTCTCAGAAACACACATTCCTCCAGGGAAGAATGGCTTCTCTATCAAAAAGGAACATCAAGTTATGACAGATGTTTAATAGCCTTCACATGCAAGAAGAATTACTTTTAGGGAAGACTGCTTTTAGTTCTACTGCATGATGAACACTCGAGAGTTCTCTTCAGGTGATTAAATATTAACTGTTTCAAATCTTAGGAGAACTGAAATTCTCCTGAAGAGGATATACAGAAGTCCAAATAAGTGCTTTCATATCAAGTAAACCATTTTTTGCCAACTGTGCCTAATTAATGTCTGCAAGAAAGACTGTAACTGCAAGAGTGCTAAAATACTGAAAGCTGAGTAGTACAGAATACAAACAAAATGAACTGGCCAAAGATACTTTAAAAGAAATCTTGCCTTCTTCACTAACCTTTGTGTACCAGTTCCGTGTTCAATGGCATATTCAAACTTCCATGCTTTTTTGCTGTTGAGCCAAGAGAAAGAGCCACAATTAGATAGATGTATCTTTATATAAACCTGGCTAGTAATGCCATGTTGTTCACTCACCTATCTTTAGGATCTCTTCAATAGCTTGATGTGCTACCTTGTTAATATTATAGGACCTAGACAGAGAAGTAGAAGTCTTGTTTACTAAGCAGTACAACTTATGAGAAAAGCTGAGCAAAAACAAAACAAGAAATCTTGCACACTGATGAAAAACTAAGTTTTTCATCTGGGGAAGAAAAAGAATGGTATTAAGTGTGAGCTGATACCACTTTATTTTAAGAAAACCGTCTTAAATCAACTCTTGCTTCGGCATCTACCTGTGACTTTGTAAACCTTAAAAATCCATTAAGTGAAGTCTTCAGGAAAGAAGAGCATGGGAGGTAGTCTCCTTACCAATAACGTTCCTGCCTTAAAACCCCAATAACAGCTGAATAAAGCCTGCATTAAAAAACTTAAGCATGACAGTTCTAGAGATTGTATTCTTACCCTGTCTATCCAACCCTTGCTAATTAATTGCTTCTGTTAGCTCTCATTTATGAATTCAACACTTCTTTACAAATATTTTACCTGTTTATTTATACCCTAAAGGTGTCATCTTGAATCTCACCAGAACTGGTGTATATAGAAAAGAAACAGTCAGATCAAACACCTCTGCATTTGACACATTTGGATGAGCAAGTCAATATAGCCTCAGTCTGGACCAAGTCAAAACTCCAAAAAAAGTCTTCCTCCTCTGCCCAGGCTCAAAAGATGCTAATCACAGCCACTATGCAGCAGTACTGTGAACATCTCAGACACTCAGGTCTCAATACAGTTTAAAATCCTCAGTCCAGCACCTTTGTCATGGCAGTAAAATGCCTCAGACTGTAATGGAGATCCTCTACACACCCATCAGATCACAGAGCTGCTGACCATGGCTGTCCAAGGCTCTGTCTCTTACACTTACTGCCTACCTGCAAGCCTGAGCAGATGCCACCAAGATATCCTTTTACCCAAGTTTTGGCAGCTACAGAAAGTCTCTCAGTCCCAGGAAGTCTGAAGTTCCAGGAGAGCTCCTAGACAACCAGCTAAGGAAGATCACTCCCTGAGGCTTGCCCTCAGTTTAGAGAAGTCCAGCAACACATACTGATTACTGCAATGGAGAAAGGCAATCCTAGAGTTTGGTTCCTGGTTCTGGGTTTGCTCAGCACAGTATATAAGCAAATGAAATGCGTAAGAACAGCATTGAAATAAGACTGTACTTTCTCAAGGTACTGAACACTAGAAAAGTTTCCCTAGCAGTCTGCCAATTTCATCCTTGGCAGGCTTCAGGACTAAGCTATGCTGCCTGAATACAAAATTCTGAATTACAATGAAGAGTAAAACCCAGTAACCATGGTTACAGCATGAATACTCATTTTTGAATTTCATTAAAAGCTTCTGTTTTAGTTCATCTTAGCCTGCCACATAAACCCAGTGCCTATTGTACAACTTTTAACTATGAGCACAAACACATCTTTCACATCTCGAAACTAAACTGATTAGACTTACATGCAGCACTGCGGCACATTTAAACTGAAGTTTATGTAATTTATCCCTCTGATTAAGCTAGCACAGTTCTGTGTATATACAGCCATCTTTAATTAAGGGGAGTATTTTGGCAAGGAGATTGTCCCCTGTCAATTAAATATGAAAGAAACAAGAGGCTTGAAAGGAGAACAGGCAGTAGATGTGCCAGAGAACACTTAACACTGCTTCCCATTCTTCTGAGAGCTTAGATTTTTATAAGTTTACTGAGCTACATCATCTAAGCATTTTAATTTTAGCCAACAAGAGTAGTTCATCGATAACTATAAACGCTCTCTGTAAGTCAGCGCAGAATCTCTTTCCCTCACCCCTCCCAACCATTCATCTTCAAGTGTGGCATTCATCTTTCACTGAAATTACACCTAGGGCAAACTTCTGTCTCCTCATCCACAGCTTCTCCTCATCCTTTCAAGGCTTCTCTCCATACCAACAAGTAATGAGTGCTCTGCTTCTCTCATATACTTGGAAGAGCCTTGAGCCATACTGACAGTGAGAATATTTGACTGACTTACCCATAGTCCAACACAGTCTCAGTAAGAACAAAATAAATGAGCAAAATAGGCTCATCTAGCTTATCTGAAATGATATTTTACATCAAAGCAGCAACATGTACTCACCATGCTTTTGATCCTGTTCCAGTACACACGTTAAGCCCTGAACTCTTCTGTTTTTCCCAAGGACCATCATCAACTGATATTTCATAATAGGAGGCCCTATGAAGCGAGAATTTAAAACTGGGTTTGCAGGACTTAAAGTTCTCCCTGAATAAGACAGAACACACAGCCTTATCAGGCACATAACAATTTAGAGGGGCTACTTTAATATCTGGATCACAATTTCACAGGCTTTGTACAGTGTTTCCAATTTGACAGCTACTTCTGGTTTACTATTTTATAGCAGTTTTTATAATGGACTAAAATTATTTGCAGCATGAACGTTTAGGCACTAATTCTGTAGCTGCTTCTCATATTAATTTATGCTCTGCAGTTCATCTGCAGGGCTTGTTGGACTTCGAAATAAAACTATAAACAATTACCTTCCTGTCATAACTGTTGCACAAAAACCGTGGTTATGCTATGACTGGGTCTCATTAAATTATGTCAAGGAACACTAAACATTTCAACATCAGTAAGTAATACCATGATTGAACATAAATTCTTGATCACTTCAGTAATCAAAAGTCCAGTGATTCTTCATGAATAGCTTTACACAATCAGCAGGCTTACATTTCTTTCCAGGGCAAATTAATCCTAAAACTCAAATGTACTAGGTCTTGATGTACAATCATTTGCATGTTACTGTTCATCTATAAGGGGATTCGTAGTGTTCAGCCTAGAGACCAAAGTTTCTCTCTCCAAGCTCTACAAGAACATACAAGAGTAATTTATGAACTAAACTTGTTGATATTCATAGTGACTAATTAAAACGGTGCGATACAGGCATCAACAGATACCATCTCAGAAATACCACGTTCACTGTTTTATGCGTGACTGAGTGTCACCTTTCTTAGTAAACAGAACTTACTGAGCTATTATTTCAGTCTGGATCCACTAGAAACACAGCTCTTGGCTGTTTGGTGTCAAACAGTTTATACTCTCAGTAACTAAGGGCATATTGTGTAATCATTCCTGAGAAGATGAGGAGATTAGAGAACTGGAAGTGTAGATCAGTAACACAGGTGCACAGCTTGATTCAGTTTAATGTAACTTTTGCAAGCTGGATATATGGTGTTTTTTTCTTCAATTTATCTCTTTTCATCACTGACATGCAGAATAAGACCTTAGAAGAAGCTCCTAAAATTATTTTGTCTAAATAAACAGCAGACCTGTGTATTTGACACTGACAGAAGATTTGTCTCTATGACACCTAAGTCTTCAAGTGTAAGGTCCTATTAACACCAGACTAATTTCTAGAGGTTTCTACAGGTATTGTGTTCCTCAGTGGTTCTCAAATACACTGCTACCAAGAGCACAATATACTTGTGACACTCATAGCACTGGAAAACAGCTTTGTGTTTCTCTACCACTGCACATTAAAGAAACTCTTCAGAATCTTGACAAAATTAGGTTTGATATATTAGAAAGAAGGATTTGTATCTCTTTGAGATTAATTCCTTCTGCCAGTCTGATGCTGAAGTCCAGACAAAAAGTAAGGCACTCACAGAACATTTATACTGTTTCCAGCAGCAATCAGTATCCCAGGCACTGCACAAACACAAGCTGTTAAACTCTAAAGTGGCTTTTCTGTTGTTGGTGGTGTTTAGGTTTTTTTAAGATAAACAATAAAGTGAAAAGAGGTATAAAATACAAGTAAAAGTTTGGTAAAATCCTGACTAAGGATCATGTCTTTTACTGCCAGGATAAGGCAGTACCATGTTTTGATACAAACTCATTTCTTAAAAGAAGGAAAGAAGTATTTTCCATCAATAAGGATGGAAGGAAGATAAGGAATCATGCTAAAAGCTATTTCTGCTTGGTCATGCTAAAAGCTTATGAAGAGATATTTAAGAAGACATGCAGGAGACAAGGCAGTTTAAGAACAGGTATTTAAATCATCAGTAAAAGGGAAAGAAAACAGCCAGGAAAAATGAAAGAACTATGAGACAGGAGGTAGAAAACCAGAAATTAACATTACAGCACTTACATCTCTGAAAATACACTTTGTAATCAGCAATGATACAGTAAGTGTTTAATACTTATAGAGTAGAACTGAAATTTGGCAGTAAAATCTCATCACTGATTGTCCATTGCAATGTCATAATAAGAAATTAAGTCAATTGTGCCTTGCTGTAACAACAAACAATTAAAACATACCTGGATGAAAGAGATTCCCCAATGAAGACTTCATTGAGTGCTCTCACTGGTAAAAGATGTGGACCAGAAATATCAGACCCTGCAGATATAGAAAAAAAGAGTTTTGAATCATGGACTGAAAATACAAAATTTTCAAAAAACATTTGCAATTTTTTGAAGGACAAATTCTGCTGCCTGGGTTTGTTTTCTAGACCTCATGCTTGATTTTCTTCAGACTTATTTTTTCACTGATTTACTCTGTGGCCAGTCACTGTCCTTTACTGGAGACAACAAATATTTAAACCAAGGTCAGCAATGACACTTAAGTTCAGGCACTGCCTTCCCTGAAAAGTCATGGGCAGCCAGGCAGAATGAAGTCTTCTCTTCTGTCAATCACTCTTCCAGCCAAGTTAAATTCACTGGCAGTGACTTAACAGACATTTCTGATGAAGTTCAGAGAATTAGACTTCATACCACAAAGTAATTAAAGGGGATTAACAAATTGTTCATGTTGACAAGGACTTCTTAGTGAGTAAACTAGACAAAGGCTAGGCACAGAGCCATGCATCTTCAACACACCATAAAGAAAAGAGTTGAAGGTGTTCAAGAATTACCTACAGATAGATTCTCACTTCTAATGCCTTCTTTGCTTGCTGGTAGTCCAAGACCAGCTTTTACAAGTCTGAATTAACCTAACTTAAAAGTTAGCATGTGTACACACATACACACACATGCTCAAGTAGTTATAGTAACTCTAAGTATTTTGACAGCAGGTATTTCAAATACTGAAACTTTTACAAATCTTTATCTTCTATTCCAAGTTATCATAGCAAAGTGATTACATTCTTGTCAGATTTTAACCTACTTTGATCCTGGAATCTTTCATTTATGTGAGCCCTGCTGTGTTGCTCTTGGCTTAGCTGCTGTTCATGTAAATCCACAGGGGTTGTGTTAATTCCAGTTCCTTCAAGATACAGTCGGATTCTTTGCCGCCACTGCCACCTAAGAGAGGAGAAAGAAGTCAGTATGAGCAGCTGAAATCTTCATTACAAAATTAAGTAGGATCTGGAAGTCTTCATTTTCAAAGCACAACATCTTAAGATCAGAAGCTAAATATATCCAAAGTAATATTTCAAGTTTTATAGCTTCCACTATTAACTTCTAAATTTAAAAAGTTAATTGTACTAAATTGTAAACTCTTCACACTTACGAATTTGCTACCTAATGTTTTTCACAGGTGTAAAAATGTGTAAATTAAGAGGACATAGGCCAAAAGTAGTCTATAAAAATTGTATGTAACAACTCTCCTTTTTAGGCATGTGGTTCCAACTTGTAAATGAATGACTGATGCAATGCTTTGAGAATAAAGAGCTCTCAAGAATTTATACAGCAATGTGCCATATTTTTAACATCTTCTGTTTGTATTTGTCCAGAAAAGCAGCTCTATGCATCCGTTTATAAATAAAGCCCCAAGTATCCTCTCATTTTAACAATCCCTCCTGGCCTAGGAATTTAGGGTGCTTAAGAGGAATTCATTTGAAGCAAGAGAAGGATATAAAAGCCATGTTACAACAGTAAGATTTTTTTATATTTTTCCCTAAAGATATAAATTCCTTTTTCTTCTTACAACCTAAGAGATATCATAAAACAAAATAGCAATAGTTTTGACTAAGAAAGCAAATCACAAGTGAGTGTTACGAGCACATCTTTTCCCTGTTCATACTGTTGATATCCATGTGACAGTAACCAGTTTTTCCTGAAATTACATGAGACTTATGCTTTATATGCCTACATTGCTAGTTTTTCCTCATCGTCATCTTTATAGAGCCTCATTTACACATCCTATCAGCCCTTAAATTCCAAATATGATTTTAGGTAGTCATGCAGAAAGCATGTAGTGAGTATCACTATACTAGTCTCCTTACAATGTTCATGGCTAGAACATGTCACATCCCCTACAAAACTAGAAAATGGGACTGTACCTCTATTATACCCCCATTTGGAGAACCTGCTACAACACTGACCACCAAGAAAAGAAATGTGGGTAATCTGACACAGTTTATCCTTTACAGATCAGGACTGTTGGTTGTCTCATGGATTACAAGGTCCACGTAACAAGGAAACATGTTAACACAGATTGTTGCACTGACTGATACCTCAAGGATAAGGAGAAAAAACAATTGCCTTTTTCCAGTTTCTGGCACCACACATATACAACTCCAAGACACCAGAAGCCCTTCCAGACAAGGATTCAGTTACCCACCTATTTCGAAGTTTGCTTAGGGCAAAACAAAACTAAGAACTGTCAAATCAAACATCTGTTCATGTCCTTGCTTAAGAATAAAGTTCCTATTATTTCAGAAAAATAATTAGGGAAATCCTTTCTGTTTCGCTCTGGTGAGGCTTCAGCTCCATAATGAGCAATAACAGGAGTGTCAGCAACAAGAATATAACTTTGTTTCCAACAAGATATCAAAATTGCCAAATGTCAAGGGAGGTTATCTGCATAAGCACTCTGAGTTTTACTTAGGCAACTTAGAATGATGGTGACTAAAAAGCTTCTGTTTTCTAAATTTTAGAATATGTGAGTTGAAAGCAACCCCTTCAGTTATTTATCCTGGCAACTGTATTCATCTCCTTTCAGAACTTTTCTATGGCACAAATACAGTTACATTTCAAGGTACAAATTTAATATGCTAGGAGTACAGACAAAAATCAATTGCTATATACTTTCACATGAGTAACTGATTTCTGTTTGATGGTTTGCCATCATAAAAGTATTCTGGAAAGTTATTATATACACAGAACAATGCACATTCTTAAGTAGCTATTAAAAACTCTTCCCTATTCTGTCCTTTAAAATTCAGTTTCTTTCTTTTCATATTAAGTAAGATTATTCTATTTTAACAATATCTGGTACTGGAAATGTCAAGCTACATTCAGCATGAAGAGAAGTTTTGCCTTACACTAAATCTGTTAACCAAACTTAAGCCATTTTATCTCCATTGCCAAAACCCCAGATGCAACACACTGACCATTTCCTAACTGAATGTGTTTCACTAGCTTCTATTCTTATGACCATCACTGCACTACATGTTTTTGAGTCCTAAAATATGCAAACCAATGTAGTCCTTACAAGAATGCAGTTCCTCATTTATGAATTTACTAACTCATAAGTGAAAATCAATTACTGCAGGTCATATCAGAAGATTTTTTGCTGGAACTAGTTTTATCATTTGTATTCCAATCTCACTCTTGACCACAAACTCATTTTTCAACATTTTAAACATCTACACAGAGTTCACAATCTGAGGCATTAAGATTTTACTAAGCTTCACCTGGTCCTTAGGAATTGCCCAGGATTAGGTGTTTTCCAATCCCTCTATGTTTTTGAAAACCAAAGATCAGTGAATCCTACCTGAACTCACCACGATAAAGCTTCTGTAGAGCTTCAGGAAATGAATGTGTGTATCTCACAGGCAAGCATAAGTGACCCTCTGATCTGGTAGCAAAAAATGACAATGAAAACAACAGTATTACTGTTCAGATTTTGTACCTTTGGAAACAAAACAAAAGAAAATAAATCTCCCTTTGTGTTACATCTAGCTAAGCTACACTTTTTAGACCTTTACGAATCTGTACTATTCTTGCACAGTAGCACATCAGCAACAATACACTGCTTTCAGCTCCTGGAGTCTGTGGGTCTGAGACAGGATATTTTTCCCACATTTCCCCTAAAAACTGTCTGTTCAGCTAGTAATCCTGCAAGAATATGTAAACACTAATACAGTTCCTGTCACCATTCTTAGCAAGCAATTTAAGCTTAATAAACCTGGCAGGTGAGAAAATGTCCTCCCTTTACATACAAGTTAGCAACATGAACAGCTAAGCAACATGTCTAAGATCAAAAGAATCTCATGTCAAAACCAGAAGACTAAACCCTGCTCTCTTCCATGAGTAATATGTGACAATTTGAAGGCACTTGTCACTTGAACCGTGCTAGTCAGGCTTGGTAATGCAGAATAGCTACTCAGAGCATTTGAAAAGTTTTGGAACAGAAGTAAGGTATGAAAGGAACTAAACCTTTTGACCACCACTTTATGTACCAGGAATAAACTGTCAATATCAAAAGCAGAAATCTAAATCTAGACTTTGCAGCAGGGAGAGCCTTGTGAATTCTGAGTTTCACTTGCCATCCATTTGAAGGTTATACCAACCAGGCAGTACTAACACAGTGCATCCACTGAGCTAAGATTGATGTGGGCAGGTGGGTGCAGCTTGTGCAGAGTTTATAATAGGACAACTAAGTGCCAACAGCTGGCTCAGGAGACTAAGCTTTCTGAGTTATCACACAGTTTACATGAAGAAACCACAAAAAAAACTTCATCTGAGGCTCTACTGGATCCACCTTCTTCACAAAGAAATTATGTTTCTGTGTATTCAGGCACCACACCTAGCTGCTTCTATGAAGTCCTGCTTCCTGTCTAAGTTGTATACTGCCATCCCCAGCCTCAAACTTCTAGTTAGTAATTCAAGTTAGCTAGCTGCAAGTGCTGTTACACTGGTGTGTGAGAACAGTTGTGGCAGCATAACAGTTATGCTTACCCAATACTAAATGTCCTCTCAGATGAGACCGGATAACTTGCTGTGGAAACTTTTCTAAAAAACCAACAGGTTCCCTTGGTATCTACAACCCACTAAAATTGACATTTATGCTGCCAAATGCTACAGGTATGCTTCATGCACCATGAAAACAGATGCACAGTGTGCCTAATACTAATAAAGCATTACTTTCCCAAATATATTTTTACCTTTCAGGATCAGTATTTATGCCGATGACTGGTTTAAATTTATCGAAGACCTTACTGGCTGCCAACAACATTGTACCATCACCTACAGAAAAGACAGATCAAAAGTTAGTTTCACTTCACATTCTAGTACCAAAATGTACTCCAGCTCATTATGTGCTTTTATATTAACAACAAATCAGGCAAGCTGGACAAAAATACAATGGGACAAAACTACTGACACCTTTCAAATAGGAGTAGTGACAACCGAATTCAAGATGGCAAACATGACTGGAAAAAGTACAGCTTATCTGACAGCTATACATGCCCAGGCAATTGAATGTGGCAGAAGCAAGCTTTAAAAGAGATTTATGGAAATTTCTGTACTTTTATCAGCAGGTAAGAGAAATTCTTTAACAAAAGTAAATTTAGAAAGTATTGCTAAACAAAGCCACGGGAGACAGGAAACAAAACCAAATGTTACTGGGAACCACACAAAAACAATGACTTCAGCTTCACCCCAGCTGACC
The DNA here is from genome assembly GCA_013397015.1 of Myiagra hebetior. NCBI lineage: Eukaryota > Metazoa > Chordata > Aves > Passeriformes > Monarchidae > Myiagra > Myiagra hebetior. The sequence continues at coordinate 367,932 of VWZQ01010059.1, read as the reverse complement.
TCCCAGAAGGCAATTTAAAGGTCTTATTTAGCCCCAAATAGGGATACTTAGAAAAGAAGTCTTAGGTAAGTAGAAATCTTGGAAATATAAATCTTTAAATGTACTGGCTTCTCCAGATACTGGTATTTTTTCCTGTCTGTTAAACAGAAAGACAACTATAACCTCATTCACTCTTTGCACAAAGATATAAGCTCTGAAAAGCACGAAGACATAAGCTCTGAAAACCTCAGATGATGTACCACTTCCCAGCTGCTTCCCTCAACCATGAAAAATTTTGCCACAGACAAACTGGCTCTTTAGAGAAGTTCTTTGAAATCTACAAGAGTGTATTAGAATGCTTCAGAAATATACACATAAACCTTTCTACCCATCCTTCATGGTGACCAGTACCTAAGGGCAAACTGGACTAGTGGGAACAGAGAAAGCTGTGGTCAAGCCTATTTGCCACAGATGAGTGAACATTATGTCAGAGCCCAGCAACACAATGCTGTATTTGCATCATATCCCAAAAAAAAACCAAAAACCACTGAATGAACAGCTGCAATCCAATATTAAAAATAAACAGTCAGGTTAGTTGCTCTGCTGTTCATCTGAAAAACATGTATCAGTGGCACAAGATGCTCAGAAGTTGCAGACTTTTACCTGTACCATCCAACTTCATACGCCAGTCACTGGATTAAGTGTGAAAGCAAGAAAGACAGTTTGAGCAAGGGGACCATAAGGTAGTACATTAGTCTACACCTCACATCCCAGAAAACAGTAGTTTTTTAGGGCTACATAAAAATCACATGACATCAAGCATTTTATCCTCTTTAGTGGAAAACTATAGTAAATTCCACAGTTTATACTGTTTTACACATGACAAACTTTTCTAGTGGCCATGTACTGGGACTCACTTCCATGGGCTTCAATTTTAGATACTAGAGGTAGACAAGATGGCCACAACCACTGCATTTTGTCAGATTTTCTGAAAATTAGATTAGCAATTAGTTTTCAGAATGTGCACACTTCCAATTGCTTCACATGCTGCAAAGTATTTTTGAGAAACATATCTATGAAAACATACTGAAACAAGTACTTCCCTTCCATAAAGTCATACCTCCTGCTGATATAACAGCATCTGCCCACCGAACTGTCTCTTCGTTATATTCTCGACGCTTAACAAGACGAACTTCTATCCTCTCGTTCCTGTAAAGTTCAGAAAAAGTCTGAATTCTGCACTCTATTGTTCCTTATCACAGCCTTCCGAAAAGCTGTCATGCAGCTAAGGAGTAATTACACTCCTATCTGGCTTATAAACACTTGACACACAAATCCTCTACGACCTTCTCGTTTATTTTCAAGATGATAATAGAGCACGTTAGTCAACTGAACTGAGCCAGTTCACATGATGGTTCTTTCAGGAATGCCTGTTCAACTGCATCACTCTCTTTTCAGTACTACTGTTTTATTAGTGCTTGTAACAAGGCTTCCTTTTGTTTCACACAATGCATGGATATTTGCACTGTGTCTGAAATCCTCAACACCCATACATTCTTACCGTAAGCTGTCTACAACATGCTCCACATTTTTTGTGTGAATGCGATGCCGTTCCAGCAGACCAGCATAGTTAGATCCCTTCAAGGCAAGCTGTAAGGCACAAATGGTTTTTGTAGAAGTTAATCACTACAGTAAGTACTCTTGAGCAATGCAAATACAAGCTATAAAAAAGCATGTATTTTCTCTCAGCAGAGATCTGTTTTAATTAGCACTCCATTAATTTCATCTCTATATACATAGAAGTCAGCTTATATTGACTAATTCATTAAATGAATCACATGGCCACAGCAATCAAGAATCACAGACTACACAAATATGCAAACAAGCACAATACACTGACTTCTTTGCAACTTCAGACATTTTGCTCCTCCTGAATCTGCCAACTGATTTAAACTGTACATTAATCCATATAGTTACACTAACTATGCTTCTGCCATGTGCTAAAAGCTCAAGGTTGTGCTGTAGAGAAGACAGAGAACAGAAAAAGCAACAGGAATGACAATTAAGAAAACAGAGCCTGAAATACCTACAGCATTACCCTTCAAATTGTATTCGAGCTAAAATGGAAGACTGCCAAGTGCTGACAAAGGTGACATTTTCTCTGCATCAAAAAAAGCTTAAGGACAATTTACCTACTACCTTCAGTACCATTCCCTGGATTATACACCACATTTTTTAAACAAGTTGATAACAAACAATAACAAGACAAACTGTGCAGGTGCATTCTAGTCATATCTCTCCTGGAAAATGGAGAGTTTGACTACTTCATCTCAACACACTCTTCAGACCATGGAAACATTTTGCAGTTTATACAGATACACTGTAATAAGCAGGCAGGTGAGACTACTGACTGCAGATTAGTTTTTCAACAAGTTTTTGTGTGAGTAATTCAGTCACCATTCGCTCGTTATCTTATTTAGTGAGGGGGCCCTCATCTGGGGCTGATACTGCCAAATACGTGTGTGCGTGGAGATAAAGAAAGTGAAAGAAAGAGGGTGCAAAGGATGTTAAGCAAAAGGAGTCTATAAATACATTCATAGTGAAAGTGATCCTGCTTTGAGCAGCAGGCTCCTCATGCTCCTTCTAGCCTGAATTAAACTACAATTATACTGTCACTGCTCCCTTTTCCCTGAACAGTTAAAACCAATTTATCAGCAGAGAAACAGAACTTCTCCCAGAGCTTGTGTAGAGGAATTCATCTGTGCCAGAAGCTCTAAACAGGCACTTCCAGCAATTTATTCGAGTACCTTTATTCAAAGTTTTACACCATTCCAAGACAAAGTTGTGCCAGACAGCCTCATCTAATCCCATTTTTATAGATGAACACACTACACAACTCCTGAGAGAAGGGGGGAGGACTGTGAGGATATAATTGAAGTCACAATCCAATACCCAGGAAATGCAATCTTTATGCATCTGACACCCGTTCATGTCAAGAAATCCAACCATAAGCTAAGCACATAAGACAGACTCAGCAACGAAGAAGTTGCAGAAAAGAATGTAATTGGCTGCTCTGGAACTGCATTGCTGTTCCACTCAGTGTGTTTACAGCTGGCAAGTAACTTGCAGGAACAAAATCTTCGGGTCGTCTTATAGCTGGGATCAGGAAACTACTTCCATCAGACTCACAGGGTGCCTGGATGCATCAAGGCACTGAAGGCAGACAGTGGGAGTAGCTGCCGGCCAGCTAGGCAGGATCACACACAGACACAAGCATGGGATTGACCAGGAAACATGCAGGTTATTTTTACAAAGCTTGCTCGCATTGGTTTACTGGGGCACAGGGTGTTATGCCCCATTAACTGCCTCACACACTTAAATCTTCTGTTTCTGCTTCTGAGCTACAATGCCTGCGCACCCTGGACACCTCCTGGTCCTGCAGAGTCCACGCTGCTGTACTGGGAACTTGAATGGTGCCCCTGTGGGCTCTGGGGAGGGAAAGAGTACACAGGGCTAGGCTAGTTACAGCACTGCCCATTGCTGGGTCTGCTGTCAGCCTCTCATGATCCATTTGGGTGGGAAAGGAAAACGCAGAAAGGGAAAAAGGAGGTATTTGCCTCCCACAGATATCTGCTGCTGAGCACCATAGGTCTAATTTGCTAGAAGAATTTTCAATTACACGTTTGAAGCACAAATTGATCTTTCTTTACAACAAGAACTAGAAATCCACAACCAACTTCCAAAAAAACACCAACTGTTACTAAAATCAGGGTTCCTCTAGAAATATCTGCTGCAAATGAAACAAGCACCTGACCAGCAGACTGCTGTGGCAGCACGTTTTCCAGGCTGCTGTTTCCACAAAAAATAGAAACCACAAACTCCATATTACAATTTTATGTACTTCATTTATTTGGCTAATTTGTCAGCATGCTATCTTTCAACTTGGTGGAAGAGAGCTTTTATCTCAGAACAACAACAATGCAATAATTCTGTGTGTGATCATTTGCAGGTTTTTGAGCCACCAACATCAGTGGTGAGCCTACAGCTAACATTTCCCTGGCATCACCAGGAAGGAGAGGTATGGGTAGTGCCCTTGCTATGGAACAGAGTGTTCTGTAGCTTCATTTGCAAAAGCTAAGTTAAATCATTTCATCAACAGCTTCAGAAAACAGAAAAGGTCATTCAGCAAATAAACTACCAGTATTCTGACAGCTAGATGAACCTTTTCAGCAGCACTCTAGAACAGGCATTGAATGCAGATCTCCTCTTTGAATTTAGCTCCAGAATAAGTAAGCAAGTATTACTAAGTAACAAGAAAAATGCAAAGTTATCACCTTGAGTTTAGACGGCTGACCTACATCTAGGGAGTTAACAAATTGTCCTGATTTGCAAAGGGCTCCAGAGATTACAAGTCTCATCTCCAGCCTCATCTCTCTAGTTCAGAGATTAGCAACTCACAAATTCATTCATCTAAGAATGCACAAAGGGGAAGCCTGACCTGAGCCTAACCACAGTCAAGTATTATCCAACAGGAATGCTAATCATCAGCTTCTCTCACACAGCTACTCCAATGAACTGGAATGTCTACAGTCCTGTGGTCAGAGGCCACAGAATCACAGAGTGGTTGAGCTAGAATGGACCTCTGGAGGTCCTCTGGTCCAACCCCAAGCTCAGGCAAGGCCACCTGAAGCCACCTGTCCAGGACCACATCCAGATGGCTTTAGAAGATCTTCACAGATGGGAGTCCCTACCACAGCTCTGGACAAACTGTGGCAGTGCGCAGTCACCCTCACAGTGAAAAAAATACCTCCCAATGTCAGACAGACATACCTGTATTTCACTGCCTCTGCTCCTGCCTCTTCTCCAGCGCCTGAGTGCCACACAAAAACTATGACAAATGCTGCTGCTGGAAAGAGTTTTGCACATAGGATAAAGAATAAGACCAAGCTGAGACTACCACCTGCTTTTTTACTTTAAAAGAGATGAAGGCAAATATCAGGCAGCCCAATCGCTGTGTGCACGATCACCTCCCTGAAGAACCTTGAAGGAACTGGGGACTTACAGATAACACAAGGACAGCCTGGGTCCTGAGCCCAATCATCACACAGGCCCCCAAACCTATGCTAGGTTTGGGTTTTGTCTACTGACTCCTCAAAAAGGCACAGAGGTAACAGATTCTGCACGAAGACGACTTTCAAGCTCTTCTTCCTTTGGAGGAAGCTCTGATTTACAAGTAGGCCTAGTAATCTGACCTCATTATCATGCAAAATAAAATGCATGCATATATAAACAAGAGCTATTCTAGCAAAAAGTGCATTAGCATATGGAAACAAAGACAAATTGGACAAAAATACATTCAGGCACAACTTCAGTAGTAGTCTTAAACCTCACAGCAGAAATGCAATGCAAAGTAGGCTTCCAGAAAAGCTTGTAGTGAAAAACATAACTCAGGGGAGCAGAACATTTCTTGTGAATGGAGCTCTTTTTCCTTAGACTGAAGGAGAAAAGATCTAAATCAAATATCTAAGAATAGCTCCTGAATATTCTGACCTGATCCTTCTTGAAAGAAATTATAATTTTTCACAAAGTTCCTCTAAGAGTCACTTAAGCAAGGAACTTTTGCTTGACTGCCTTCCTTCTGTAGTTGTAACCTGCACCTCTGTAGTTGTAACCTGCACCTCTGGCAAGTCCTACCTCACTTGGTTTAAACTGTGGGTCTGCTGTACTTTAGTAATGTTGGCCCTGCAGGAACAAGGACATGGCTTCTAGACACAAATACAGAAGCAACATGAAGCCAAGCAACATCAGAATACCCAATGTTGTCTACATATGTGGATTATGACCCTTGATTTAGACAATGAAAAAAGGAAAGCCACAGCTGAGTCCTATGGCATTGCTAATCTAAGCATTAGGATAATTAGGATATTGTTCTCTTAATACAGTAATATAGATATTGTCTGGAGTGAAATTTGTCAATTGAGCACCTTCTGTATCTCATCCTAGTAGAATCACAGAATGATTTGGGTTTGAAGGGACCCTAAAGACCATCCAGCTCCAGCCACCCTGTTCTAGGCAGGGACACCTTCCACTAGACCAGGCTGCTCAGAGTTCCATCCAGTCTGGACTTGGACACTTTGAGGGATGGCGCATTCACAAGTTCTCTGGGCCAGACCTTCACAGTAAATGATTTCTTCCTAACAGTTAACCTACATCCCCTCTTTCAGCTTAAAGCCATTCCATTCATCCTATCAATACACTCAGAGGGACTGATAAAAGATCCCTCTTTATCTTTCTTGTGGAGCCCCTTCAGGTACTAGAAGGTGCTGTAAGCTCTCCTTAGAGCCTTCTCTTCTCCAGGCTGAACAGCAAAAACTGTCTTGTCCTCACAGAAGAGGTGCTCCAGTCCCATGATCATCTTTGTGGCCCTCCCCTGGACTTGTCCAGTAAGATTAAATGAAACTTTTCAGATGCACTTTGGCCTTATATGAATACAAATATATTCTCATTCCTAGGCTTATCCTGATTTTACAGCACTAACCTTCACGCAGCCTTAAACTGCCACTGCACCAGGATGGAGTTAATGCCTTGGTGTACCAGTCACTTGTTTTATGACTGTTGTTCATTCAGGAGTTAAACTAAATGCCTGACGAGAAAGGGGAGGAAAAAAAAAAGTGCAACAAAAAGCACAGATCTAGAAACAATTATTCTCTCAAATTTCCACAATGAACTTGCCCACACATGCACCCCATCTGGAAAACAAGAACAGATCACTGCTCTCCAGTCTACTTAATTTCTACAGAAAGAACCACCATATATACAAATGGATTTAGAGAGCAACAGCTGAATACAAAAAATATGAATTTTAACCTAAAGTCAAAAATACTCCAAGCACTATAGGTATAACAATCTGTTTCTAATCAGAGTACAGCACTTTAAGTCTTGCACTTTCAGAAATTGTCTCTTAAGATTTAACCACATGTCCGAAGTATAGCCAAAGTTAGTGCTCAGCTTTGTTCTGTTTAAAAAAACCCAAGATTTTGACAGGCTTATAGAAAAAATATTTTTCTCAATATATTAAGTTTTGAACAAGAAGCAGTTTTGAATATAGGACATACCTCAAGCCATACACTTCTCTTAGCTTTCCTGACAAAACTTGACTTTGACTCAAAACTTACTTAATTACCAAAGTCAAAGACTGTTAATCTACTTGCAAGTAATTATCCTATGTTCTGGTGTTAACTACTAGTTAAGGTAAAGCTCGATCTGTCATGCTAAAAACAAATGCAATTTTCCTCACAGGTCAGGCACATACTAAACTTTTGGATTTCTTAGGAGCTCAAATGACATATTTGAGCTTTCCAATTTCACAATGTAAAAATAATCCACATACAAGTACACAGGATTAAAGCATGGTTCAGCTTCTGAATCTTAGATAGTAAAATACCAACAACAAAATAGATAACTAAACCGAGCAGCTAGCCATAGCAGAACTTGCCCAACAGAAATCTGTACCTTGGAGACACATTTCAAGTGTCCCACAGAAAAGGGTCTGCTAGGGTAGGCACAGCAAGCTTGAACCACATCTCTGATGGTTAGCAGCCATCAGCTGGAATTGATGAGGGAGCTGAATTAGGTGGTTGTACACAACCGATACCCAGGTTTGAACAAGGCACTAACTATCACGGTAAATACAGGACAGAACACCTACCCTCGATGTATAGTAGAAAACAAGTATCATTTGTGAGCTTCAGTTGCCGTATTCACAGCAATGACAGCAAGTTTGCTGACAACACTAAGAGGTGTGGTGCAGTTGATACGCTGGAGGGTGGACGAGTCAGCCATGGGACCTTGACAGGTTTGAGAGGTGGGTCTGTATAAACCTCATAAAATTGAACAAGGCCAAATGCTCAGTGCTGCACCCGGGCAAGCTCCACTATCAATATTGGGCTGTGGGACAAAGGGATAGAGAGCAGCTATGGAGAAGGACTAGAAGGTGCTGGTGAATGAACAGCTGGACATCGCCAAGCAATGCGAGCTCACAGCCCAGGAGGATACCCCAGGCTGCATCCAGAGCCCCGTGGGCAGCAGGGGAGGGAGGGGATTCTGTCCCTCTGCTCTGGTGAGACCTGCCTGAAGCCCTGCATCCAGCTCTGGGGTCCCAGAACAGGAGGGACAGGGACCGGTTGGAGTGAGTACAGAAGGGCCACAAAGGTGATCAGAGAGCTGCAGAATCTCTCCTGTGAAGACAGGCTGAGAGGTATCTTTAATACCCCTCTTTTCACAGAAGCTGCTTGACGTCTTTAAAGGAGAAATGTGGTCTCCTAATTGCTTTTACACTAGAAATAGTAAATGCCAGGTGCCCACCAAAGCTGCTCTATCACACCCCTTCACAATGAGATAAGGAAGACAAAATATAAGGAAAGGTTTACAAGCTGAGATAAAGAGAGGGAGAGATCCCTCATCAGTTACCATCACAGACTAAACAGACTCAGCTTGGGGAAATGAACTGAACTTACTATGAATCAAAACCAGGGCAGGATAATGAGAAGTAAAACAAATCTTTGAAACACCTTCCCTCCATCCCTCCGTTTGTCCCAGCTCTCCCTCAGTGGAACACGGATAAGCACATGGGGGTTACAGTCAGTTCATCTTAAGTTGTTTCAGACACTGCTCAGGTAGAGGAGCCTTTCCCCTGCCCCAGCCTGGGGGGTCTCTCACGGGAGATAATTTTTTAAAGACTCTCCAGTANAGTGACCTTGTGTCTGCAGAGCTGTTCCTCTCACACATTCTCACTCCTCTCCTCTCTGAGAGCAATTACATTTCCATGGTAACTTTTCTTCTCTCTTAAACATGTTATCACAGAGATGACACTACCACCTCTGATTAGCTTGACCTGGGCCAGTGAGGGTCCATCTTGGATCCATCTGGCATCAGCTGTCAGACATGAGGGGAGCTTCCAGCAGCTTCTTACAGAAGCCACACGTGTAGTCCTCCCCACTACCAAAACCTGGCCACACAAACCCAATACACTCAACCTTTTGCTAACACCTGGTACCACTGGATTAACCCATTTTGGGACACGTTTAAGAACCTGCTGTCCAGCTCATTCAGACTTGCACAAGTGCTCTGAAACCCTCTCTAAAGCAAACCTTACAACCAGTCTCAGTGAGCAGCTGCAGGTCCTGAGTGAACTTAAAATGCACTGGCTTCTGACAGTTTAATAGCCAAAAAATCCAATCCATAAAGGCAATGCATTGTTTACAGGATGGCTTTGATAATGAGTATTTGCTTTAACTAAAGTAGCAGAGAAACCTAAGCAGGTTCCTGAAACAAACTCCTACTGAGAATGAGAAGTATCAAGGCTCAGGTTTAAGTTTTATGTAAAGCCTTGAACATGAATCAAGTTTTCCATTACAAACTACTGTTGAGTTGCAAGTTATGGCATTAAATCAAGTTCCTCCTCCCTTCCCAGTCTGGATTATTACATGTTATACAGGCCTCTAGGCACCTGCTTTTAAAAAAATGTGCTAGGTTAACCAATGCAGTATGTCAGTACCTACCACACAAGAAAGGCAAGAAGGCTGGACTTACCTGACCAGCACTACTGACTGATTTACTAACTTGCTGTCAGTTGCTCAGAATTTTTCCCAATATTGTTCCTGGCTACCTGCTTTGTTTCTACCAGTTTGCTGCATCATCCCTCATACGTAGAAGTCCAGTGGGCTGCTTTAGCTAGGAATATTTTTTCCTTATATTTTCCTCACTTTTTTCTTCAGTAATTTAGACTCATCACTTTCATTACATAGTCAGGGCAGGCCTTCAAATGCTGCTGCAGACTAATGTATCTTCTATACACTAATGACTATGAAGTATAGATATTGTAGCATTTTGTACACCATTACTTCAGTAGCAGCTGACTTCACTGGCAACGTTATGCTCTGAAGTTTACAGAAATGCTGCTTTAGGGCAAGAGTTTGATGCATACATGAACAAAAGTAAAAATGCCATAAACAGTTTTCTAATTCTTCATCCACCACATTAAAGCACTATTGTCATTTCAACCACATCTGAAGAATACACATAGTTGCAATTCAAAGGCTCATGAAGAGCAAACTGTTGTGCTAACCGTAAACAGTGGTAACTGCTTACTGCACTGACAGATTTCTAGAAAACCTGTGCAAGCCAGGCAATTCAATCATTCTCATTAATTCAGCACAACATGATGTTGTAAATCACAACTAATGAAGTACTTAAAACCAGCATTAAAGTCACTTCCTAGAAGCAACCTTCTTCAGCTGTATAGAGCATCAGATGCTTGGTGATATAATTCTAGAAGTTTAATGTAGGTGAATTACACTGAAATGCTCTACTTTTACATCTCTTTGATCTATATGACCGAGTATACTTGAATGGTGTATTGGAAAAACAAATCTAATGGAAAAAAAAAATACTACATACCATTTAATTGTGTCCATCATTTTCCAGACTCCACTTGGATCAACATAGGAGGAACTTTTTAATAAAGCAGATGCAAGTAAAGTTACTTAACACTGATGCAAGTACATCAAATTTCAAAGGTAAAGATGAACAAATGCACATCATGGTTGTATAATTTGAAAAGCATTTACACCCACCTCACTTTCCAGTGGATTAGCTCAAAAATTTTATTTCTGAAAAAAGTGTCTTTAGCTTTATAAAATCCTGGTGGAATATAACCTGTGTCTCGAATTCTGTGTGCTTCAATTCACTAAACTGAGTTAGTATTTCTCCCTCTTTTCAGGATAAGATAGAGAATAGTACAGTCCTAACAGCTTTAAAACATTTTATGTGCTCCCTAAAAGAACATCCACTGAAAAAATTCACATTACAAGGTAAGAAGAGATGGGTAGTCTGAATTCAACGGAAAAATGAAAAACTTCACAGTATCACCTCATTCATTAAGTAAGTTGCTGTTTAAAGATAATACCTTCAAATATACCCTGTACATCTGGATCCACAAGAGGACACAGGGTTAAATGCCCTAATACTTACTGATTTTCAGAAATGCAACTTTTTAAAATTGTCTGCTAAATTATCAGATTTCATTTTAAAATTAGAATTCAGATGAACTTTGAAGTTCACTTATTACTTTTTCCTTCTGCTACCTTCTTTGCATTTGCAAAAAACCCAGTGTTCTGAAAATATTTGAGTGGCGTTCTCAAAATAAATGTTTGAGAGGATCACAAGCATCAGTACTGAACTGCAGTCCTCTAAACCAGAAATCTAAGAACAAAATACCTGGCTATTTTCCAAAAGCCTATCTTCAGGTGGTGGTATGAGTGTTACAAGCCTGTAACACTAGTACCTAGGAAAAGTAATTAAATAGTGATAGCAAAATGGTATCTTTCATCATGTAATGTAAAAAATAGCAAAGAATTTTTCTGTAATTAAAAACAAAAATCCATCACCTATCAAGTTATAGGTAAAATAGTACATTTCCCACAAGAGGGAATTTTCTAAGAGACAAGAAAACTTGCACAGGCTAGCAACAACTGGTGCTGTACACATCCAGATTAGGAGCTGGAGGGTGGGAAGGTAGTGTTTTGCTACACCCCCAAAACCCATCCACAGTTCTGTGGGGTTGTTTTTGGTGCACAGCATAGGAGCCCCAGCTGAAGCTTGCCTACCTGCTGGGCAACAATCCTTCCTTCCTTCCTTCCTTCCTGACCAGCCCTGCTCAGGATGTTGCTGGTGCCCCGTGCACCACCGGTGCAAATTCGCACTGGCCTCCTTCAGGGGAGGCAATATCCTGACAACAGGTTGCCTCTTCTCTAACCAGGCACAGGTTTTCCACTGAGCTGTGTGAACTTCACATCACTGAGATTACCACCCCTAGCAATTAGCTGCAGCAGTCCAAAAGAGTCAAGAAGTGTTCCAAACCTCCAACTGTGCTCTCCCTCTCTGCTTCTAATAAAGACACAAAAGCCAGCCACAACAGAATATCAATTCTACTCCACACTGTACAACTTCCTTCCAATTAAGACCAAAACAAACATAATCTTTCATATGACAAGACATTTTCAGAGATAATTAGAACTGTTTATGAAATGTGTTTGGACAGGTAAATTGTTCATCTTCCCTTACAGCTGTGAGAAGTCAGCAGCTTATCACATCTGCACTATCAAACAAAACAAAAACCAGAAGTCAGGAAATTAGCTTTATCTATTACTGGGGTATTATATTCTCTTAGTTTACATAAGGACAACAGCAGAGCTTCCTCTGCATGGATTTACTGAGAATGAAATAAACAGAACATGCAGTAGCCTTCAGTATTAGTTGACTGGATTATTCATTTTTGTAACTAGTCATATTTAGATGCTAATCCCAGTAAACCACATCAGAAGGAATGCAAATTGCTATCACTTCTGGTAAGCAAAATGTTTTAGGGACTTGGGAGAAAGATTACTATTTTCATCTAACTTAAAGTTGGTAACTGCAAGTTTTAGAAACCCAACAGTCCCTTTAAATCTCATAAAGGCAAAGAAAAATATTTCTTGCATGACAGAACGCACAAAATTTACTCATGTAACACTTCTTTAGAAATTGCTGGGTCATTTTGGGGCATTTTTGTTTTGTGGTATTAGAAATCCATTTTTATAGCTCTCTAATCTCCCTTCTGAACTAAAGACTCTGAAACCCTGCCCTGTACAACAGTATACACAGCACTTAATTACACTTTTCAGACTAGGTCAGAATTAGAACATAAATTGTGATAATCAGATGTGTTTATGTACAGTTATGAACATACTTTAACGTTTTATTTGTAAGCATGCAAGAGCATCTGCCACAAAATAGGTAAAAACAATGACCTGGAGCAGGCACACACAACATGCACGTAGACAGCCAGTGGAAGAATTCATCTTTCACAGATCTACTAGACACTCCAAAGAGTATCTGCCCTTGCTCTCCATCTCTCCTCCAGATGTTTTGTTTTTCTGCTGTCTGGAGTGCTTCTTCACTTTTCCTACCTCTGTTTGCACAGAGAAAGAATTCTGTAATTGTGACCTTGCAGCTCTGACTTTGCAACATTTCATAGTGTTTGTATAATACGACTCACTTGGTGTCCAAAAGAAAGGCCATAGAAGGGTTTAAACCACAGATGCCCAGGGCCCTTACGGCTTATTAGAAATGTCAGCCAGTCACCTTCATTACTGATACTCTGCTTCTTGGAGGATACTGTGATATATACTGTGTATATCACAGATATGATATATGCTATAATCTGGATCATATATCTGTATGTATTAGTGTATGCCAATGATTCCTCTTCAGCCTCCTTAAATATGGAACAAATCCCATCTCATTAGAATGTGTGCCTAAAGGCACCATCATTTCTGCATTAAGTTACTTACTGCATATTCAGTATTAATACATAAATGCACTGATTGCAACAGCTACGTTCAGGACTGCTCTCCCGTCTTGGTGATCAGGCAAAACTGCTTAAGCCCACAATTTTCATTAATTGTACCTTACTGATATCTGAAGCTTCCAAGCAGAGACATCAGCTGTCTTCTAGAAACTTGTAAACATCTCTTCTGCTCACAACTGGCAGGCAACAAGCCCAGGTAAGGTTGCTCAAATCTAAGCTTCCAACACTGCCTTGAAATTGAATTTCTGTATTTCAGACAGCCACCGTCTGCACGTCTGAAGGTCCGTGACAGAGCATGACAGCACTGTGCTCCTCCCCTGGTACAGGCTCCCTCACACCACAAGCCTCCTCCTGGATCATCCAAGCCTGAGCCCCTGCAATGTAACAATCCTCACCACCAATACATCTGAGTCAGCCAGCAGCTCTGACCAAGGCAGCCAAACCTCTCCTATGCTCTTTTGCTTTCACTCTTTGCCAGTAGCCCAACACGAGGCTTTCACACAAACTCAACTCCCACCCTGCCTTCTGTGTGACCCTTCAACACAACTGAGCTGCAAACCCAAAGACAGTGTGTCAGGGCTCATTTCTGAGATCAGCTGCCTTGGAGCAGCTTCCGAAGCCTCCCCAGGAGAAGCAGAGACACAGGGAGCATGCAGTGCAGCTAGCACCGGGAAGTAAAATGCATCGCGTTCCCAAGTTGCCCACAAGGGCACTGCGGGGGAAGGACACTTCTCAGCAATCACTCTGCTACAAAGTGATCTCTGTGCCCACCAGAGAGGGTAAGAGTCTCCTGAGCCTTCACATAACATATTCAGTGAGGCTGCCATTAACTCAGTCTGAGCAAAAACGATCTGAGACCAGAGTCACAGCAGAATGCAAATACACAAATGTTTACAGGTTAGCTAAAAAATTGTAAGAAATGGGCAGCAAGGATAGTTCCTTCACTCTCTTATTTTCTACTTAAACCCCAAAATTCTGGAAGACCTTTTCAATGTGTTCTTGCACAAATCTTTGTATTCCCGCCCATACAGGGAATATTGCTACACACATAGTTAGGCAAGTTGGGCTTTGTCTACCTGGCGACACCAACTTTCATTGCTGCAATTCCTCACAAGGCACTATTTCAATTCCTCACAAGGCACTATTTCAAGGGGAAAGGTAGATTTAAAAAAAAGCATCAGTCCTAGAACAGAAATTCTAGAATTGTCACAAGTACCAAGAATTACTGTGTACCTCTGAGTTTCTCCAAAAGGACTCAGAGGCATTTCTGCAACTATTACAATCACCCACTGAGTTCACAGTTACTTTTTAAAAAATGCATATTCAGAGTGATACAGGTTACCAATCATGCAAAATATGCATTCACCTGAGAAAAGAAACTGCAGCTACCACTACATTCAGTCCTGAGCACCTTAAGGAATGTGCAATGCCACTCACTGATTCACTGCCTGGACACAAGCAGTTAGGGAAAAGCAACCAAACACTGCTTCTCTTGGGTTTAGCTGCACACTGAGAGCAAGCCCTACACCCAACAACACGAAATTATTCCTCAAGAGAAGCTAAATGATGAGAAAAAGTCTTACAGATGAGCTGTGAGAGACCTTTCTTTCCCCTCACCATTGTATGAAAGGAAGTACGGGGACATCTCAGCAACAGGAACCTACATGAAAATCAACACAGACTGCCATTAAACTCGTTGAACTGTGACTAGAAAGCTATATAAAACACGTAAAAAATGACTGGATAAGAATTGCATAGGAGGTAGGTGACCAGCTGAAGCACATAGACATTGCTGTAGATACTGTACACTTTATCCAAATTCTTTACAAAGCATGGCTATACTTCCAGTTTTAAGAGACTGAAAACTTGACAGACACAAACCAATGTGTGGACAAATTAATGTAATAGACTTATTCGGAATAAATGCATAATAATATGAGCTGGTGACAGGGATTGCACAGACTGCTGGCAGCCAAAGTAACTCCTGCAGGTGCCATCCCTCAACCCACCGGTGGCAGAGGAACACTGGAAGGAGACAGCCACAGGGTAAAGGGAGAACTGGGTGAGGTCACTGAGCATGATGGAGATGAAGACACAAGACACTGGGTGCACATATCAACTCTCAGAGAGACTTTCTTTACTTTCATTTATGGACTTTACCTTAAAGGTTTCTTAGACACTAAAGAAAAAGGCTTTTCTAAGAACAGTAACAAGCAGAGTGGATCTGAGGGAGATCTGGCTGTCTGGATGGAGGAAAATAGGTAAGGATGAAGCGAAGATGTGAGGCAAGAAAACGGAGGAAATGCGAATCAGTCCACTCTAAGACTTAGAGGGAATTGTTCATAACACTGAGCTTTCCTCAGCATGTACTTCCCTAATGTTTATACTACACACTGCAAGAAAAAGCCTGCAGTTTGCTGAGGGCTGCTGAAATCCCTCCGAGGGTAAAACCCAAACACTCTTACTACACAAATCTCTCGGCAGCCTGCAAGCCATGAATGAAGGGCGGTCCAGCGGCGCGGCCCCGGCCCCTCTCCCAGGCGGTGCCGCTCGGCGGCTCCATCGGGATA
>VWZQ01010059.1:314422-350133 GCA_013397015.1 Myiagra hebetior | reverse complement strand
ATCTACTGATTAGTTTAGCCTTGAAGGAAACTATCATAAAACAGATTACCAGGAGACCAATTAAACATAACTAATTCCCTTGCTAACCAGAAAATGCCTCATTCTGTATAACCATTAACTTTTAGGTTGTACAAAGCAGTACAGGATCTTGGAGACCAAAAACATGTAAGAGATTTTGAAAATTTATGACTCTGTTCTGAATAGTATCTACTTGATAACTTGTTTGACCACTTAGCTGCTCCTCTAAGATTCTGTGCTTCATGTATTATCTATTTATATTTAATTGTTTTGATCTTTGAAAAACAAATCAGCTTCAACCACTAAGTTTGAATATGGAACAGTATTTTATTCTGAAGTCATGCAATTATCATCTCTTTTGAATTAATTCCCACAGCAAGCTTATAAACATAAAATATGAAATATCTATTTAAAAATGTAAATTTAAATCTGTAGATGATACCTTAACGTTCTGGAAACAATGCTGAAGGATGGGGTATGAAGTGATTAATCCATAGCTCCCAGAAGGAAGTCTCTGACAGACTAGCTCTTTGTCAGAGTACACAGATTGTCGGATACCCCACTGTCTTTGCAGAAAAGGACTTAAACTTTCTGTAACATATAAAATAAACTTACAGTTTGCATCTTAATTTGGAATGGACCTACTTACAACATGTTCATTAGACACTAATGCCTCCCATACTACAATTCTTGATTGAATGTATACCTGACAAACAGGAAGAAGACACACATATCTGTCAAATGACCCTTTCCTTATTTTGAGATATATTCAGTTTGTCACATATGACATGTCTTCATGCCCCATTTTCAATGACTTTAAAACAATATACCCAGTGGATTAAGGAACAGATTCATTCCTACAAAATTAAACTAGTAAATATAGGCGTGCAAAGCAAACTTACACCATGTCTGAAGTGGTCTAATACAATTGACTTCAACATCTCAGAAGCAATTTGAATATGCTCAAACAGCTGCAGACACATTATTTTGTATTAATAACTTTCGTGTTTGTGAAACACAAACTGTTCTGATTTGAACTCCACTTTTTAGACAGACAACTGCTGTAGAATGGGCCATGCTTGCTTTTTCTAGATTTTCCTGCCCGCACACCCCCGCGGGTATGCTGTTTGAGCAGGGGGATTGTGGGGTCAGCACAAAGGCCTCTAAAACCCAGCTAAGGGAAATGAGGATACTCTTTCCCTCCCTGTCCATGTTGTACTGGCTGTCACTAGCAGTGAAAGCGAATGTGCTAAAAGTTTTTCCTGTACTCATTCATTCAATAGAGACATTACCTAACTTTAAACTTCATACAGTCTGCCAAAACTGTTTCAGAGGTCACTAAAGAGCATGACACACAAAAACCTGAGGGACAAAATTTATGAAGAGATACAAACACCGCCAGAATGTAAAGTAGGACAATCAGTCTGTCCCATCCAAGTAGATTTTGCTAGAAATTCATAATCTTAGTAGAAAATATCTGAATATATATCATTATTATTAGGAACAGTTAGTTCTTCCTCCTTGGGGAAATTACTACTGCATGAATACATAAGATCTTCCAGTTCTACATCCCTTATGTATATAAATTCATCACTGGAGTTTATTATAAATAAACAAACACTTACCTGGGAAAAAAAATTAATGATTCCTAGTTTCATATGAGTTACGGTCATGTCCCTACACCTCTCTTCAGGCCACAGGGACTCATCCTTCCATGGTCTATTTCTCCTCCCTCCCAGAAAATGCTGCAGCTTGTACAGAAGCAGGAATGCTTTAGTCAGTCCCACCAGCATCGCGGAAAATACCAAGTTTACCCTGAAACTTCTTTCTCAAATCATGCCTTTCTCTGACTTCTGTCACTCAGCAACTGCCAATTTTCATGAAGAATTTAAATTGCCTTAGAGCATTCTAGCTCTTGTCCAATTTTTTGCAACTGAACAGTGGACTCAATGTGGATATGACAGACAGGTGGATGCAGTACACAACTGCTTACATCTTGTTTCCTTAGGAAAGAAGGCTTGAGATTCTGCAGCAGGGAACTGCAGAAGCTCTAAATTGGATGCAAAATAGGACTACTAGTTACACAGAAATTTAACTTCTAAGAAAATTGTTTATTGTTGAAGCACAGAAATTGCTCTCCAGGTGTCATAAAGTGACAAACTTTATGTTTTAAAAACCAAGTTCATATATTGCATAATGGCGTACTTTCAGTCTTGAGGAACAGTGAATTCTAGTGCAGTGAGACTAAAGAGAACACATAATTAGGTTCTTAAGAGCAAAAATTTGTCCTCTATTACCAAAGTATCCAATCTTTTTAAAATAAACATCTCTTTTCCTCCTCAGCTTTTAGGAGATGAAGCTTCATGTTTGAGTGTGTGTGCACGAGTGCCTGTGTTTATATGTATACTTGTGTATATATGTAACGATCTTGGGAAGAGGCAGATCAAAAGAGCATTTGTTTATAAACCTTGTTCTGTATGCTGTGGGAGCAAATTAAAAAGTCTAAGTCCTGTGTCTGGAAAAAATTCTGTTGTCCCTGCCCTGGAACCCTCCCTCATTTGCCAAGGATTTTACAGCTGTAGTGGAATTTAGAGGGGTATCATGACACTCAGGTGCTTAAATCCTGTTTCACAGAAAGCTTTGATTATCAGGACAGACTTTGAAATCAAACTCTGCATTCAGTCCATAGCCAGCTGAACTCCAGGGCAAAGTTATCACCATGACCTGTTGCTAAATACACAGGGCTGCTACGTTTTACAACTGCCTGAGTTTTTATAACATGGAGCTTTGTCCCTGAGGATGAGTTGCAGCAATGAAATATGAAGGTCAGTGATGTAAATATTGTTGTGGTCAGGAGTGAGGCTGATAACAAAGGACACAATGTACGGCTCGTTATGAAAAGAGTATTTTTGTTATTGGCAGACTGGAGTCAAAGAGAATCCCAGTGCTTCACTGTTTGACACAGGTGCTCTGTTGGGAAGCACTCCCTTTTTCCTGAAGGCAAAAATCAAGTTCCATTTAAATTTACTGGCATCCAGATGCTAAATCAATGTCAGACAAGTGCTAATTTTGGTGGCCATTTAGGATTCAGTGTAATGCAGATAACTAGTTCAGCTTCAGATGGATGCTAATCTTGGCAGTGCATTGAGAATTCACGAAGAAGCTAGTATTGTTCCAACTTCATACACATGTTCAGATGGAAAAACTGAATTGTAACTTAGCTGTTCAGGTGTGATGCAGCTTTTTAGATTAGAAATCATTACAATTACCTTAATTAAAAGGACATGAGATATGTCAGAACATTGTTTCAGCTCTGAGGATGACAAACAATGTACAAGGCAGCAGGGAAGTGGCAGGGGAGAGATTGCAGACATATTCTATCTTTTGACAGAATGAAAACACAGAACGTAAGTGGTGTGTTTTACTGTGCATGGGCTTATGAATGATCCTGCAAGTCTTCATTCACAGGTGGTATTAGAGAGAATTGGGGTTTTTTTCTCACAAAAATGTTTAGGTAGAAAGCAGTACTTTGTGGAATGACTTTTACAGAGCAAGTGTCTTGGCCACTGTTGGGATTATTGCACATATGAGGATGTGTAACATATATATCAATGAATTATGCTGTTAGGAATAGCTACAGATAATGTGGAAGTAATCTCAAATAATATCACACATTTAAGGAATTTTTTTATGCAGCTATGCTGTTGTACTGTGCATGGATTTATTTGTGTGTATCAAATGGACAATTAATAGTGCAGGTGCTTGTTTTGCTCAGCTAGAAAGGTGTTCATGAGCAAGAAGATAAACTTTTTTATTTTAAAGCTCATATGCCACTTAGAACTGGCTTGTACTTCTTCATGGTGAATTCTTTTAGTGCATCCAGCTGAAAAATGCACACCATGGTTCTTTTCCCTTACACAAAATTCTACAGCCAGTATACAACTCCATATATTTTCAACACAAACATTAAATAAAACCCCTTGTACGAAGGCCGGTGTCTATAGGCCTTGGTTACGCTAAACTGCCAGCCCAGGTTTTGCTTGTATGTTCCTACAAACAGGATGCTGAATGTTACCACACAGTTTTAAATAAATGTTTTCAGTGAAGCCCAATTTAAAGCTTTGCAAATGTATCTTTTAAATAACAGGTTAAAAGTAACAAATATCTGTTTGCATATATTATTAGTTCATGCTTATGTGGTATTATCCATCAATATGATGAATAAGTACTTATTCCCTATAAAATTCCTTACTCTAATAATGCATCTAAATATATTTAATTCTAAAATTGGAAGTCTTTGTAACAGTTCTTGACTATTGGAAGCCATGGTATTATTCACAGCTCAGTGCTAAGCAGGCTGCCTGAAATCCTCAAGAGTGCACCTGAAGTTCTTTCTCAATGTGTTGAACTTAAGCTGTCTCTAAAATTAATCTGTACTTAAAAATCATAAAGTAACATGCATCTGATTTCCTCCCCCCAGGGGCTGATGAGTCAGCTTAGACATTTTGAGAAGACGAGCTCCCAACTGAGCTGGTGTAACCTCTGGCAGATATCATGAGCAGACAATGGACCGCCTGTGGTTTCATCTAGAACGATCTGAAAAAGAATTTTTAAAAAAAAAAATCTTGCTTATTTGAGCATTTCATGTTTTGAAATAATCCAGCATTTCATAATACCAAGGCAGTAGGTTAAAGTTTGGATATGATCAGTTCCTAGTTTAGGTAAATAGCTAACTAGATAACACAGGATTATTCACAAATATTTGAGCATGTGAATCGTGAATGAAGCCTATGACCCTCCAGGTCAACAAAGACAAGCACATAAACACTAAGAAATCTGATGTCTAGTAGGGCAATGTACCTGGGATGCAAATTATCTCACTCTATGGAGGGTACACTGTCTTAAGACTTTATTACAGATGCTCAGAAAACTGTGAGAAATCCAACATACCTTCAGCCAGCTCATTGGTTATGACAAAGTGGTTTTGGCGCGTAATCTCTGTGACTCTGACTCATCTGCAGAAAGTAGGCAGAGCTGACTAATAGTATCAGACACAAAATACCACTATCACACTATCTGCTTAAAAATTGCTGCTATCATCTGGCCACCCCTAAATAGTAACTAAGAGTTTTAAATCTCTTACAGGTGAAATGAAAGCCTGTGTTTGTCAGAATATTAAATCTGATTTTCCCCCTTCTCTTTCCTGATACGAGAGCATTTAAAACCAATCACAGAATGTCATTTTTTTCTCTGCTTTAGATATTACTAATGCCTGCTAAAAAGAATACAGAAACTCCAACAAAGAAGTTAATTCTTAACTTTTCCTTTTCCCCCAGTTTCCCTCAGTTTTAATCACTATCAGGTGTGTGTGTAAGCTTGATGGTTTGGAATCCTTAACAACTGATAAGAATTTAAATGAAATTGACAAGAAATGCCAAAGATGGCAGTTTTTCAGGAGTTACTGTGGTGTTGCTGAAGAGTAGTTCCTTTAAGAATTTAAAAGTACTTTTCTTCAAAATAGAAAGAAAACTCTTGTGACATTTTAAATCTTGATAAACTCCAGCAGGTGAGAGAGTCCTAATGACGCTGAGATGGGGAGTAAATATATAGTGGACCAAAAAATGTCTCTAAAATAAAACATTTTTCATTTCTGCAAATGCATTTGCATTTCTGTGGTATGATACTATCTGACTCTCAGACCAACACACTACTGGTCAGTAGTCTCAATACCAGTAGTCTCCAAAGTCCATGCAATTCCTTCTAGATCCATACGGGATACACTCTTTTCTCTTTGCACACTGTGATTTTCTCTTAAGGTGTATGGCTGTGTATCGAGAGACTTCTTGGGACTTACCTAGTCCTAGATTCCAGAACCTCTAAATTCATTCTAATAGCTTCTAAGATAAAATTCCAGAGAGGACACCTCAATCAAAAGAGAGGATCCCTCAATCAGAATGAAGGTAGGAGAATATTTCAGATGGGTGAGGTGCAGTATAAGGAGTAATGCATAAAACTTTTCTTTGCCTAGTGACACTGTTGTCCTTGTATCTCCCTTTACTTGTTTGACTTTGGTCTGTCTAGAAGTTTACTGTTTAGTCTAAATTCATTTCCTCAGCTTACTTTATAGTCAGAGGGAAAAGATAAATACTTTCCAAAGAGTTATTGATCTCATCAACTCTCAAAATCTGTTTAAAGATGAATTGTTCTATTTCTCTCCACTTAGATTTACAGAGCAATTTGTTGGTAAAAATATTCAGGCTGTAACTGGTGAAATATGATCTGATAAAAATACCAGGCACAGCAAGTTTTTCTTTATGGACTTTATGAAACTAATATCTCCACTTGAAAGTAAAGCAGTTCAACAAGGAATTTTAAAAATATTGGAATAAATGTCTATACTGAACTCATAAAATCTTAGAAATATCTCTATGACCTTATACATCATCTGTATACAGCATTAAAATACTGTAGATTAAGAATTTTCTGTAAACAATGCTTGCAACGACATCTTGCAAATATACAGAATCCCTTCAATGTCTGTAATATTACTTACTATGTATATCGTATCTGCTTTCTTCTTCAATCTTAAGCAGTAAAGACAATTATTATAAAGATACTATAAGGATAACTATCTAATTTTTTATGTCTTTTACAGTGTCATGAAATAAATAGCATCATCTAGGCAATTGTGTGAGTTCAGTTTAATATGAAGGAAATAGCTATATTAAGAAAAGAAAACTACTTTTGTGGGGGTTGAGACAAAACAAATAGAATGGAATGAAATAAAATGCAGGCATATTTCATAAATTCTTGTATTTCTTGTAAAGAAACACTCCCTGAGGACTTAACGCTTCTTAACATTTATATATTCTTAGGGAGAGATAATCTTCAAAACTGAGTTACATGAATAAAAAGAAGATGACTTATTCACATATGCCCTTCAATGAAAATGGGAGAAAGAAAACTAAAAGATTTGAACAAGTGCTCTTAAAAAACCAGGATCTGTTCTCTTGCATCTAAATGGACATTTCTATGCTGATATTTAAACCTGACCTCTTCCTGTTCAAAACCCTTAAGGCCTATTTTTGTTCCATTTTTGTAAATGGGAGTTCCAGGGAGAATCATGACTGAGATTGAATGTCTGAAGGTAAAGAGTGACTTGGGACACCAGTAACTGAAATGTGTGCAAATTAAAACTTTGTGTCTCTGAGAAGAGATTAAGATAAGCAGGAAATGCTAGAAGCCATTAAAAAAGCATTTGAAAGGGATTGTTAAAACTGTTGTTAGAAACTGGACATAAAAGAGGGACAGATGCTTAAACAGAAAGGACAAGAAAAAACAGCACCTCACACATTTCAGAATCTTTTTGCTGTCTGCCATCTGAATATTTGTATCAGAAGTCTCTGCAAATGAAAATAAATATTTAACTTGTATATCTGTGTTCCTACGCTGCTTTGACATTCCCTTTCCCCTCTTTTATTTTTTTCTAAAGAAGAAAGAGTTCTTATCATTAGTAATTCTGGGAAGGAATCAAGCTCCATCCAAAGTTTCCAAGCCATTAGAAACTGTGTGCAGTTTTGGGTCACCTCAATATAAGAAGGATATAAAGGTATTGGAGTCTATCAGGAGACAGACTTTACCTCAAGATGGTGAAGGGTCTTGAGGGGCAGATGTATGAGGAGCAGCTGAGGTCACCTGGCTTGTTGTCCCTGGAGAAGAGGAGATTGAGGGGAGACCTCACTGGGGTCTTCGACTTCCTCGTGAGGGGAAGAGTAGGGGCAGAGACTGGGGTGGCCAGTGACAGGACCCAAGGGAATGGCTTCAAGTTGTGTCAGGGGAGATTTAGGCTGGATATCAGGGAAAGGTTCTTCACCCAGAGGGTGGTTGAGCACTGGAACAGCCTCCCCTGGTCACAGCCTGACAAAGCTAAAGAAGCATTTGGACAATGCTCTAAGGCACAGGGTCTGACTGTTGGGGTGTCCTGTGCAGGGGTTGGACTCAATGATGCTGATGGGTCCCTTCCAACTCAGGATATTCTATGGTTCTATGATAAAGGGGAAAATATTTGTTTCCTTAAGGAAACAGTACTTATAGCTGTTACTGTTCATTACTTGATTTTTGATAAACAGTTGTTGAAAGGAAGGTTTATAAGGACGCTATGTTACTTAGCTGCAGAGGGAAACTAATCCTGTGAGCAACAACTCAAAAGTTGTCTGATGTAGTCCATCTGTTGGAAAACCACACATAATTGGCAGCTCCTGTATCCACTGTAGCAGTTTGACACAAGCAGTGGATTTACCCCAGAAATGTGACTCATCTTTTGCTAAGATAGAACAGCTTTTAAGTCNTTACTCTTGTCTGATCTCTGTTTCTAGGTGGCTGGAGAAGGCATCATAACAGCTGTTTCTGCCTTGCTTTCTGCAAATGTGACCGCAGTTCTGTTGTAAGCTGCACTAACAGAAGTGTTAAGTCCTTAATATATCTTATTTTAGTGGCATTTTTCTCTCTGAGGAACCTACATGTTTTTATGGTGAAAAAATCTGGCAAAACTGGTGTGTAAATGTTGCCCTGCAGATTTCCTAGTTGAGGTAGTTGTTACAGCTGATCAAGAATCAGTGTTTTAAATTAAGTTAACCATGATATAATAAGTATCTTAGTAAGCCCATTGTACTCTAGGCTTTTACTAACAAGCTAGTCTCTGACTAGTGAACGGACTTATCCTTCACTTCCTCAAGGTAAAATCAGTATCTCAACATCTCTAGTCACTTCTACTGAAATATACTGAAAAAACATTTAGGTAATGCTTGATAATATAAAATTTTTTAAACCTCAAGCTTTTGTCAAGGGTATACCATGGCTATAAATATGTGTAGATGCTTAAGATGGCAAAACCTTACATTTTAATAATAGTAAGTCAAAATACTAAATACCCTATTCTACCTGAAAAAGGGGTATCTGTATCAGATAGAAGTTATAGGCAGCATAAAAAAATAAAAAAAAGAAAAATCCAATTTTCTTTACTTTAAGCAAATACCCTGAAGGGATTACAGTATTTCCAGGAAAGCTTCTGCTTACCAGATCCAGTGCTGCTCATTTGCGTTAGTTCTTCATCATCTTCATCATCACTATCACAGCTTAATGGCTGAAAAGCTGTTTCTGACTCTGTGTCTACTTGATGAGCATCTGGCTCTTGCTCAGCAAAGCTCCGCAAGGCCACAAGGCGATGATGCATTGCTGCAAACAGGTGTTCAGTGTCTTTTGAGCTTGCCTGCAGAAAATAAAATGCACACAATCTAAACCAACTGAGAAAAATCTCTATTTTTAAAATTTATTTTTAAAAAATAATTAGAGTTGTATTTTGTCCTTTCTAATCAAAACAATCAATTTAAGATTCACACTTAATAATTAACATCCAAATATTAATGTAAACACAAATAATGTGAAGTTTCCTTATGAGGTCTGAGTTTTACATGCAGCTGTTGATTATTTTCTTTATAGTTACAAGAAACATAAGCTTAAAAATGAGTTTCCCTGAAGAATAGTGCAGTTTGTATGGAGCACTTGATATTCTGGATGATTCCTGAGTATGATTCTAGAAGTAAGAAAGAACTGACATTAGTATATACATTCACCAGGTGGATACTGTAGGGATGCATACCAGCCTCTTCAGCGACTGTAGAAGCAGCTTCCTGCAACCCCTGCCCCACCCACACAGCTCTCATATATTCCAGTTTCCTCATACTTGTCTATTTCTACTGCCCACTAGTGCCAAGACATAATTTACAGAATGTAAATTATACAGTCTAGGAAAACAGAGCAGCACACCTGGAAATCAGGACATTTTTTAATTCTCACATGCAGACCAGCAGTCCAGCACAGCCATTGTTAAGTCAGTCCTTGTTTAGGAAGTGACAGAATTACAGTACTTGCATATACAGTGCATGGTGCTTGTGTGTGATATGTGACACTTCCTGGAAATGAAGATTTATTTTTCTTTCCCAGCGAGCTGAATCCTTTCTAGAAATATCTGCTGGGGAAACTGTAAACATCCTTAAACTCATGTGGATGCTCTCACTTTCCAACCTGGGACATATGTATTGTTTATTTGCAAGTAAGTCTATGACATTTCCATTTCCAATTTAGCCCTTGCTGGAGAAAACCAGAGTTTCCAAGACTATTGTCTTACATAAGGTAATATTGAAAATCTGTATTCTTCTCAACTGAGAAATGCAGGTCCTATACTGAATAGATTTATTGCAAGTGCTGCGTTGAGAACGATGGCAGAAAGCTGCTGCCTTCTACCAGAGTAACTTACAAAATTGTATCTATTTGTGAAGAAATTCTCACTGTATTGCTTCCATAAAAAAAGTAATTTCTGCATATTACTGCAGTGATATCCATTCCATTGGTGGTATGTAAACCAGTCTGGAAATGTCTGTCCTAAGGCCATATCACATCATCACACCTGTTTTTTTGGAATATCATTCTAATGCATTCCATAATAAAACCCATGTAACATCTAAGCTGAGCATAGTCTGACAGAGCATGAAGGCCATTTGCCAAAACTAACCTTCAGCAACTCTTCAGAATTCTAGACGAAGTGGGGATTTGGCTGGAGCTGCTGTTTCTACTTACCTGAGCTAAAAATACTTGAACAGAGTGGTCCTCTTGATCTGTTGCAGTGAAGCACAGGCTCTTTCTGTTTGCTCTTTTTATAACCATTTGTTCCCAGAGTCGGGTGTTGAGAATCAGCCTCAAGCTACCTTGATTTCGCATAACTAAAATAAGAAGGTTAATAAGATATGCTGCAGCAGTTTTCTCCAGCATTTGTATACAGCTAATATTTTCATCAATTACTCTTTTTAATTTGATCTAAACCCCTGATAATAGTGAGTTGTTTTTTTTAAATATCCAAATATATTAGTTTCTTTCAATATATCTGGCACACAAAGGAAATAATCTGCTGCAATTGTGCAATACAGTACAAAAAATGACAGCACAGTAAAAAAAAATATTCCAAAAGTGTCTTGAAACAGTGCTGCTGAAAAAGCAGAACCAACAAAGAGCAAACTGTCAGACTGGTGACTGACCTGAAGACACAGTGCAGCAGAGAAGTACACAGAACCTAACAACATGTATGAGCCTAGCTCCTCAGTCTGTAACACCAAGAACTTTATCAGGTAAAAGGATTCTCAGCAACTTGACTTCAATATAATTATCTTCTCAGATTTAACTGTTCTGAAACAAACCCTGGTCAACAATAATACAGGTTATTTGGTGTTTTCTGTATGGGACATTTCATTATTTAATTCTTACTTAGCCTTGACTGCAACAATCCATGCTTATTGCTAGAAGTGTCATTAAGCCTCAGGGATCCTCTGCCTCTTTCAGTCCAGGTTAAAGAAAGCTTATTAAATACGAAGAGCTTGCAGTTAATCTGAAAAAGAAACACATTATGAAAACTGCCAGACAATGCTAGTTTTATTTGCTCTAAAACTTTATGGTTATAAAAATTCTGATATGGCTTTTAATACATCCATATGCATGTGTACAAAGGTAAATACATAGATACATCACCACATTATTATTTAAAATGAAATGGCTCCTAGATGTGTGCTCAACTCTTTTTGCATCATAGAAAACATTCAACATGAATCCCAGTTTACTTTTTCAATTATTTCATCTTCATTAACTCTTCATCTATGATATCCACCAGCGCAGCTGAATTTGCTGCAAAAGTAGTACAACCTTATTTCCTCACTCGTTACAAATGTTAGGCAGCCCAGGATACCAGTACCACTACTAGAAGAGCAGTGCTCCAAAGAGAGGAAAACTTTGGTGTTCTGCCAAGACAGAAGAATTAATCAAAGATAAAATAATGTAAAGATTTTTTAAAATCATAATTGCTATTTGCTGAGAAAATAACATTTTGAAGATGAAGATTAGCAAGATATGCCCTGCTAGGTTGGAAAGATAATTGCTATTTTAGCTGAACTATAAAAAAAATTACTTTAACAACACATTGCTTTTTTCCACAAAAAAGTTTTTCATAAACTCCATCTTTACTCAAATCACTTCCAATGCTAAGGTTTTGGTTACAGCTGGTATACTGTGTAGATGCTTATAAAATACCACTATAAAATGACATTCTGAAAAAGTCACTTATTGAAAGGGACTATAAAATTAACAAATATAATATGAAAAAGAAAATACCAACCTACAGAAAAATAGAATAGCTGAAGCATAGCTTATAAAAAGCAAAAATTTAAAATATAAATTGAAGTAATTTTTGGATTATTTCACCTGCAACAGATCTAGATATTCTTTTTGACAACAAAACTACTCACCACCAGGGTTTTATGAAATACACACCTGCAATACATTGTATTCTGCTTCTTCTCCAGTTATAACTTCAACTTTATCTAACAGGATTTTCTCCACTGGCTTGGAAACACAAGCAGCTGCTGATTCAATTAGTGTTGCATTCCTCAACAAAGCTCTTTCTGTAGGGAAAAAAAAAGAAATTCTTTCTGTACAGGGAATATTTTTAGGATAACAAAACTAGTACACAGGACGACCTGTGACCTCAGTAATACCTGTGATACCTGACATTTAGTTTATTGTTATTAGTGTTTTATTAGTTTATTATTAGTTTAGTGTTATTAGTAAGTCTTTGGCCAAAGCAATAAACAGAAGAGGAAAAGGAAAAGTCAGGAATATAAAATACCTCACTAAAAAGCCTCATACAGAATTGAAAATTTAACAGGGCTGTTTATAGTTGCAGAGGTTTGTCCCAAGGGACAAACAGAAACAAGCAGAAACAAGGCCTAAATATTTAGAAGCTGATTTTCCAAATTAAACTCATCTGTTATATTGCTATTCAGAGTAATACATATCCCAATATTCAGTATAATAATACATATACAATGAATATTTAACAGTAACACAGAAGGACAAGATTTGAAAGGAACAACATTATTACAAAGCTTTGTGTATTTGCACAATCTATACACATGTTCCATGTGTATAGGCTTTATTTTTGTCATTTTTTACTTGTAAGAATGCTTTCACAAATCATAGGATCTAACACATCTGTTAGTAAAGAGGAGTGTAAAATCTGTCAAGAAGGCTCATAATAGGGGCCTATTGGAGCTTTCCTCACAGCCTGGGTTTACATGGCTTGTTTAGTACAAAATCTCACACCAGTCACAAACAAGCCCTGAAATCTGTTTGCATAGAACTTTGAGTCTCACAGTTAGGATCCAAAATAACTAAGTAATTTATATGAGAATTTGCGAAGTGCAAGCAGCAGACAGCTTAAAACTGTAGTTCAAAAATGTGGTCCACAAGGCATTCATAAAGGTTGCTGCATTTATTTTAAACAATAAATAATAATCTGTAAAACTCTGTGCTTTCCCAAGTAATTTAGATCATGCTTTCTGAAGTTAGTCCAGTTCACATGTCATAAACCAAACTGCTTTCTGAATATAGATTTTGGGACATACTCTAAGTGTACTCGTGACTGGATAGCTTGAGAACAGATGAAAATTACTGACCACCACTCATTTAACATCCTCTAAAATACAGTGAAACATAATAATCAAGCTAACTGTGCTTGTTTGTTCAGTATACTTACTTGTTTGTGGCCCAACATGAGAAGATCCTAAGGACATGGATGTTATTTCTCCTTTGTGTAAATCAGCTTCATTACACAGCCTGGGATGCTTCTCAGGACTCTATGAAAACACAGGGGAAATAAGAATTCCTATTTAAATAAAATGGTATGTTACTTAATATCAAACAGAACATTGAATCATTTAATGCATGCTAGGCTGAAGAGTAGCAATTTTAATAGCTTAATGGCCCAGATGATACAATTTCAGTCTCTAGAGGAAGTAATATTATTATTGTAGAATCAGAACACCATTTTTCCTCCAAGAAGAATGGCCTCTTTGTATGGATCCTTGACTGGTATTTAAATCCACTGAAGTACTTAGATGTTAAGGTACTAGTTCATTTCCAGTTCAAGCCCATAGCTCCCAGAAGAGTAGTTCAAAACTCTCAGTCAGCACAAACTTAACCTCACACGACTTAATATCTATCACCTTCAGTTTTGCAGATAAATTTTCTTAGGCATGTTGAAATAAATGCTTGTGGGTCCTGACAATGCTCAGTGGTGTAAGTCATTCCTTATATATAAATCCTGGCCAGAAGTCACAGCCCAAACCTATGGTAGCCATGCTTTTTACCTGGCAGATAAGCATACAGTTTTCATCCTACTTCTATTGAAAACTGAATTTCAATTACATTTTCAAGGGTGCAGTCCTCAGCTTGGGAACCAACTTTTTGTCCTAGAGTCCTTCAGGACTTAAGCTGTTTCACAGGCATGCACAATATGCTTTAACATGGACACTCTCTAGGGTCCGTGTCCAGTTTTCCCCTCATCCTTATTTATCACAGAATCACAGAATGCTTTGGGTTGAAAGAGACCTTAATGATCATCTGGTTCCAGCCCCTCTGCCATGGACAGGGACACTTTTCATCAGAGCAGGCTGCTCACAGTCCCATCCAGCCTGGCCTGGGATGGTCACCCTGGATGACCTCCAGGGATGGGGCATCCACAGCATCTCTACACAATGTGTTCCAGTGGCCTCACCACCCTCCAAGAGAAGAATTTCTTCCTAATATCAAATCTAAACCTGCTGTTCTTCAGTTTGAAGCCATTTCCCCCTGTCTTGTCACTCCATGCTCCTCTAAACAGTCTCTATCCAGCTTTCTTGTAGGCTCCCTTCAAATCCAATCCCTTCAAAGTTATGATGGAAGTTATTAGAGCAATAGGGTCCACATTCTTTTATCTTATGTTGTGGCTGTTCCACTTTACATGGAATAGATAAACTCTTTTTCAAGTCAAAAAATGAGCAAACCAGAAGTGCATATTGGTACACATTAGTAATTACAGAACCTGTCTAGGATGGTGAAGGTAAGAATACCTACATTTCCAGCAGCACATTCTTAGAAATTTTCTCCTCAAGTGTCATTGAACCATATTTACTCCCATCTTTAAAAGAAAGAGGACCTAAAAAGAATCAGTATCTGAAAAAATAATTGTACACTAACCTTGATAAAAAGTCTGCCAGCATGTGCAGATCCAACCAAAACTCTTTCAACCATGTTTTCCCCAAACACAAAATCAGAATTGCTGCTGTTTTGTACACTTCTTTCTTTGAGCAACTGACTTCTGTGGGAACAAAATAACATAAGAATGTGATTTGGAACTATTTAAAGTTTTAAAGGTGCGGTTTTAGAGATTCACCACACCTAACATTAAAGAAAAGCAAAAAAAAAATCACTTAAGTAATCAAGAAAATTCTTTAAGAGACTCTGAGAACATTCTCTATGCAACATTTCACAAAAGGAACAAGGAGTATCACACTGTATTTCATTACGATTATTGAGGATGTTCCTTAAGACCAAAGAACAAGCAGCAAAACAATATGCCACTTCCTCCTCAGGGAAGTGTCTTTTTCCAGAAACTGTTCTTTCCGTTATTTATTAGTTATTTCCATTTCCCCATTTCTTTTTGCTTCTCCAAAGGACTACCAACAATTAACAACTATCCTTTTGTGTTGGTGCAGCTCTGGCACCCTGTAGAATAATGTACACCCCGGTGCCTAACAGGCACTCCTTGGTCATCCTCTCTACATCTTGGAAGGGCAGGAAGGCAGTGTGTTCACATACACACACAAATACTGAAAACGTATACAGATATGACAGCAGATGGTTTAAGATGAGGGATAAGTAAAACAGGAGAGAAAAGTGTTTCCACTTCTCAATTACCTATTCCATAGATATACTTAAAATAAGAAGAGAAGAAAACTACATATCTGCAATCCTTCGGTACTGGCCAACTATATTTTGGAGATAACATTCAAGAATACTCTAATTTAAGTAAAATTGTGATTTGACCTGCTAATTACATAGCCACTTTAAATTAACAGGGTCCATTTTTTGTAGAAGTCACTAGAAACGTCCTTGTAAACTCCTTTATGTGGAAGTTGTTCCTGCTGCTGGTGTGGTTTTGGTTTTGGTTTGTTTGGGGCTTTTTTACGAAAGGGTTATAGGTTGTTTATGCTTTCTGTAGAGCTTAATCCTGCATGTCTTGCTGGCATAGACAGAACCATCCAAGTTCTTTTCACTTTCTATTCCAGAAGGATGACTTGTCAGGAAGGCAACCTGATACTGAGTCACAAACTGCATACTTCAGCACCACTTACTTTTCTTTCACAGTATTTATCACCCTTGGAAGAGCTTAACGTAACATATGTCATGCAGAGGATATTCCTGCTAATTAGCAGGGCTTGTTGGCAGAACTTTGATGATTGCCTCTCAAACACAGTTTCTCTGTTCACAACTACACTGTGCTTGAAATCTCTTCAAGGATGAAGGGCTTACCAAATACCACCTATATCAAATCTTACACTTAATGAGAAAAATATTCCGTAACATTCTCATGCTTGATGTGTTGCTAAGACTAGGAGCAAAAAAGAGGAATTAGAAAATACTTGTCATTTCAGCCTTGAAAGCTTCTATGCATGTTTTGGGCCATGAAGAGGGAATCTGAAGTGTGATAATGAGTTTTTTATCCTTAAATACACCCCTCACTAAAATCCACTGAATTATGATCAATTTCCATACTGACATTTCATCTGCTATTTCTAGGCTGCTCCAATAGCAATTTCTTAAGGACAGCACACCAAAAGAGCTAAAAAACTAGAGGCTAACTTCTAAGAAAAAATGTGGGAAAATATTTTGATTATATTCAGAAATTACGACAAATTAATCAGTGCAGGATCTTTTTTTTAAGAGAAAGTTAACTGGAAGTGCCAGTCTTAAAATGTTATTAAAACCTCAACAGCCTTATGTTTCTGTATGGCAAGAAAAAATTGTTCCAGGGATGGCATTGTCATGGAAATACAAAACACAGTCACTGATATCAGGGAATGATCAATAACAAGGAACAATGGGAGGAAAAATGTGGGTAAGGTACTGGTATGGGATTATGGAAGGGGAATAGGTTCAGGTACTGGCCTTCTCAGAATGTCCTGAAAGGTCTGAGTAGCCACCAGTCCCAGTGCTGGCCGTGAACCCTTTCAGTTTTCCAGGCAAATCTTGTGCAAAGTTGAATACGTGACTGCAAGCCTGAGTTTTCCCGCTGCTGTATTTCTGTCATTTATGACGCAAGCCTTCCAAGCTTTTAGTCAGAATCTGATTAATCTCCAAGAATGGGGCTCTTTCCATCACATACAGTCGAGAGGATGGGGAAATATCCTAGTCCAAGGAAGTCAGCTTCCTCATACAAAAATTCTGAAGTCCGTGCTGCACAAAAAAGCCAGCCTATCACAGTCACCACAGAAAGCTTTTTGTACCAGAAATTCTGCTTTGTGAATGAAAGTAGAGCATCAATTGCAGCATTCACCTGGTCTTCCAAATCAATCCTGTATTTTTTATTTATGCCTCGTGTCCAATATGCTAACATTTATTGGTAATTCCTCAAAAGAATGAAATTTCCTGAGCTTCTCTGCATCTTTTTTATGAGATGCAGCAGGCACGCAGTCAGAAGAGAGATGGCAAACCAAAATAGTTTCTGGCTTGGTGGTTGCTAGTGAGAAACCACCTGTCCCGCAGAGATTAATTACAGTTAGGAGTCCATTTTTTATGGTATATGAAGCTCATGTCAGCACACAAAGATCTTGGCACCACACAAAGACACCACTGAGCCCTGTGTGGGTGCAGATAGCATGGTCTTAGTACCATGTTAGACATGCAGGACAAAAGGGCAGGCCATCAACCCAGCGACAGAATGGTGTAGAAATGTAATAAATAAAATCTTACTGCATTTTTTGAGAGCTGGAAAGACTCATGGTAGTAGATGACCCCAATGCTGTTTTGGAATTTACTGAATTCTCAGCTGATGAGTAAGAGCTGTCTTCAGATAGCTAGGAATAATAAAATTAAATAGATTAATTAGAACTACTATATTTTCTGCTATTAACAGATCTGCTAGAATCCAGAGTCACTGAAGTAAAGATAGACAGACAGATATAGATTGTTACAGATATAGATGTGGTAGTTGGCAAAGCTTCCTCCAGCTGTGTACTAAGCCAGTGCCCTCAATTAAAATACTAAAATCTTGCTTTCAAAACAAACAAAATCCAAAACACCCAAAGCTGATTTGCTTATAGGACTCTGATAATCAGAAAGGTAGGACAGCCTGCAGAGAAAAGATGATTTTTCAAACACAGTCAGTATGAGTTTAACATTTCACATCAGTGATACATTAATTCCACTGAAACTCATATGGGAACTTTCTTGAAAATCACGCAGTGGAATAATTAATTCCTTTAAAACAGCACTGGTTTGTTGGGTTTTGGTTGTTTAGGGTGTTTTTGTTTGGTTGGTTTTTTTCCTTAATTTGACCTCCAGTAAAATTATTTTTCTTTTTACCTGAACACATGCTTCTTTCTTAGTCACTAGAGATACTACAGGAATTTCAGGACAGGTCAGGGCTTGTGGGGGCTGTAAAGTGGCAGGTCTAATGACATTCCACAATTGACTTGGTGACAAGGATCCTTGCAAAATACAAAGACAAAATATTTAAACATATACTTTTTCTTCACATCTAATTCATACCTGTATGTCTTGCCTCCTTAACTGAAAGTTTCAAACCATTTTTAAATAACATTTACTGTTGTTTACTTGCTTCATATTCTGAAAAATTGTAATGGTTTCTAAAATACACAACCCTGAAATGAAACCAATGTGTTATCCTATCAGGATAAAAAAGGTAATATGTTATAGACATAAACATGAGTATTTGTACTTAAAAAATACATTTATATTTATGTATTTACGCATACCTTTATACTTATATTTATTGCTTTGTTTAGATATGTCTTCTGGCATTTCAGATTTAATTCTGCATCTGCTGATGCCAAGAGGTTTCTTTATTACCTTCTCCAGGAGCAGAGGTACTCAGAAATGTAAAATTTCACTATGCAAGGTTATATTTAGTCCACTCAGGAAATAAGTAGTCAGAGCAGATGCTCAGACCAGAGTTCATAGGACACTTACACAGTCAAACAAGTAAGTTATGAACTGCATAAAGACACCTAGCCTATCATTCAGTCTGGAAAAGAGCTGTTATTTTCATGTATTCCGTATCTCTAACGCATGTCTTTGTGGGACTATAGTCACTGAATACTACAATAACAGTTACCTTCTCTTGTACTTTTGATGAGGTCAGGATTTCTTTGAAGAAGAGCTGTGGTCATGAATATGTTATTCTTCTTTACTACAGAAAAGGAATTTAAAATTGAAGAATGAGTAAACCCAAATTTTAACCATTAATTCATGTTTCTGTAACCCCTCTCTGTTTTGGTAGTGCCTGAGCAATATTCCAACATAATCATTTGAAAAATATCTCCAAGAAAACTGTTATTGTGTCTCATCCAGGCAGACTTTGGCACAGAAAGCACCAGAGGTTTTCTGGCTGTGTCACAGTCTTTTGGATATTAATGAATATTTTAATTGCAAAATCTTTCTTCAGCTTTGAAAATTAGGTGTTTCTGTTTTGTAGAAGTCATTAAAATGGCAATGCTATTTGTTTGACTTTTAGGCTTTTTTAAGATGATTCAATTAGGCCCAAGTACATAGGAATAAATAAATGAATGTACCCTGCCCTGTTCTGCTAAAAAAGCCTTCATAACTTTCTAGAATGATGGCAGTGCACTATTGATGCATTCACTGTTTTAATTAAGATATGAAACACCAGTGAGAAGGTGATGGCAACCATGTTGTAAAAGCCTGTAAGATAAGGGGGTAATGTGTACTGATATCTGGATAGCTGTGCAGGCAACCAGGGACTGCTGGTAGTAACGTGCTGAGTGAAAGTGCAGGATGTGGCTGGAGAAGTGGCATACAGAGGTAGGGCAGCACTTTTCCAGGACAACTGTAAGCACAACACGGCCCACCACAGCAGGAATGAGGCCAAGATGTGGGCATGGACTGGAGGAGCATCAAGACCACCCAAGGCCTCCAAAGCCTCCGACCCATTTCCTGAAAGAAGGAACTGCACATGAGAACTGATCTGCATAGAAAGAGAGAAACTTATTCCCAGGGAGGGGAAACCTTTCTATGTAAAGGTACCCCATGAAGCCCAGGTGTGTGTCCCAGGATCCTGGACATGCCTTCAGCCAAACTGATGCTGATGCTGGAATCAGGACTGGTGATCTCTTTCTCTTTTTCTTGCTTTCTCTCTTCTCTTAAATTCTCTCTCTTCCCTTTCACCTTACCCCTTCCTCCAAAACCCACCCCCATGTGCTTATAATAGATCAGGGGCGGACTTGATACCAGTTTTCATGCCAAGTGTGTAATTTACCAGTAAAACTTTGTAAGCTTTTGCAGAACCTCTGACTTGTGTCTTCCTTTCCACCAGGACCACGTACAAATCTTGGGTGCTCCCTTCCCCATAAAGGTGGGATGCCACACACGTACCACATCCTCTGAAATGGCACACTGACACACTACATACAGTCACCACGTTTTCATTGCAAGAGTATGTTTTGCTGCTACTACGGTGCTGTGAACTCTTAACATTGTTTAGAAATCCTCTAAGCCAGTGTCTCTGTCAAGAACCTGTCTCTGGTAAGAGACATACACTAGGATTTGAGACCAATCCATTGTTCCTGTTAGCGCTAAGAGTGAGGATATTCCCTGGGTCCCTGCTTAGGTGGAAAACAGGCTCCTAGGACAGAAAATTATATTCCTGTAGGAACAATCACCATTAAATTGCAAGCAAAATATTAATGTAATTACTGCGGCTTTTGTTTTTTCAAGTATCATTTCTATCACACTCTGTAAGTGCACCCAAGCCCCAGAGGATTCGCCAACTACAAATGCAAAAAACATTTCTTGTGTTGAACTGACGGTCCTCCTTATAAAACATTCCTTTTCCCCATCTAAATACCAGACTAATCCAACACACTTCACTTCTGTCTTGCACAATATGCATTTCTGCATGCATCTTTATTTTAGCTAATACTTACTTTTCCACATAAATATTTATTTTTAATTACCTGTCTGGGAGGGAGGGAAAGTAGGAAGGATGTCAAATGAAGACGATCTCCATCTTTTCTGTGTGAGAGCTGTATCTAAAAGAGTAAAAGATTGAAATTATCACTTGTTTGGAGAATAAAAAAGACCAGTTTCAGGGTTAGCCAGGCTGATGTCATGCTTTCATTGACAGTAGAATAAATTATTATCTGTTACCTACCATCCTTCTGAAGCAGACTGTTAGGTTTTATCTACATGGCTGACCCCATGAGGTCTCTGAGGCCAAGCAGCACAGCCTGGCTCAGGCACACAGCTAATCCTGTCTGTGACAGCTCTGTCCTGGAGACCACCAGGTGGAGAGGTTCAAAACAGAACCAGAGAGGGACCGATCACTTAAACAGTGTGGGCAATCAAGAGGGAAGACACTCCAGCTTCCTCCAGCTTTACTTTTTGGTATAGGCATGCCCAAAAATTTCTAGCATATCTATCCCACTATAACTTTCAGAGCAAACCAAATTTAGCTTATCTTAAGTCCTCTTAGGTACATTCAGATGTGTCACAGGACTACATTAAAAAAAATACACTGTACACATATTAATGCCTCAATTCAGAAGTACCTTTCTGGTACCATCCATATGTTAAATAAACATTGTAAAAAACAGATCAGTCCTTCTGCACAGTAGCCTCAGTGATTTGTGTTCATTTCCCGTGGAAGCAATACACAGTCCTTAATGGGCCTTCCCAGTCAGCTCTTGGCTGGATAGAAGGAAGGGCCCTTCTGGAAACTGCTTTACATTTTAAAGGTTGCCCAGGGGACACTGATCTCCTTCTAGCCCTCGTCCTCCATTGACTGTGTGAGCAATTCAAGAAAATTATATGAAATGTATAGAATTTTCACTGTATGTAATATTATGTAAGTATGGAAAAAGTAATATATATTTTAATCAAAAAGGTATTTACTGGAAATTACCAGCAAGTATCAGTGTTTCAGTTTTCATGACTTGCAGCATGCCTACAATGCAGAAACACTTCTTAGACAGGAGAATTCATTCTTTCCTTTACCAGATGGGAATACAGAACTACAACAACTAAAACATGACTAGAGCTAAATGTCATACTAGTGTTAGACTGAGAGTCAGACTTCTGGAAAGTCAAAGATGATGATCTTGCACGTTTTCTGGAACAACTCATGAAATCTAGAGAAAAGAAAATACAAGGTTTTGCAGGGACAAGTTGGCAGGAGGCATCAGCACGATGTTATGATACAGAATTAAGACCTGAACACAATAAATTCCAGGAGTGACTTACAGAACAGCTTTAAGGCGGTACCTAAGAGCAAGAAGGCTTTGGAATCTCAGTCAACACCTGTCACAAAGCCCTGGGGAGTCTTCTTTATGTCTACTGTGTTCAGGGAACCTAAAGCAAGCACTTAGAATCAGTTCATAGCCCATGGGCTCAGAAAACATTAAGAATGAGGAGCTACATTATAACATTGCCTATGCAAATAGAAAAAGGCAGTTAGGAGTTCATACAGCTGATGCTTGGGCAATTTTCAGAGCTTCTGGAGTTTGTCTTTCTGGTAAATATGAGAGGTAGGATGGAAGAACTACTGAGGCAAGGCAGGGACACATATATTAGGACAGAATAGGTGGTTCTACAACCCACAATATCTTGGTCTGGTAACTGGGATTTGCCCCTGCTCATAGAAAGAGTCCAAACACTGTTTCCACAGGTAACAGGCAGACAGACCCATGAATAACCCAGTTATATTATGCTGTTTCAGGGAGGTGGTCATTACCATTTTCAGCTTTGCAAACTGGGTCTTCTGCAGGCCGCTGGAAAAAAAATAAGCATGGAAGGGTCAAGGAAAATAGAAGAGTCATTTTCTAGACAGAGACATGAAGTATAACAATCCAGCATATATGCATTAAGTCTTCTTTCCGTTTTCTATTCTTCCTTGCTCTATTTTGAGACCATTTATTACAAGTCTTAACAGGGGCTAAAATCTTACACTACTACTAGGATAACTTTGTGTAGAATCTCTATTTCTCAGCACCTTTTATCAATAATGGAAAAGGAAAAAAAAGGCTTTTTACCTTCAAAGAGTGGTCCTTCTTTACAAAGACAAATGTTGGCTGGGCAAGCACTGATTTCTCTGGAAAAGAGAAAGGATAATTTTTAATAACAGTTCTGTAATAGTATTTCTCAATCAGAGCTTTGAAAATGCTGTGCAGTATCAAACAGGAATTTATCCTTTTGTTACAAAGGAAGAAAA
Source organism: Myiagra hebetior (assembly GCA_013397015.1). NCBI lineage: Eukaryota > Metazoa > Chordata > Aves > Passeriformes > Monarchidae > Myiagra > Myiagra hebetior. Next base: position 326,729 of record VWZQ01010059.1, on the reverse strand, counting down.
TACACAGATGCAGTGATGTACAGCACAGTACATAAAAAAAAAAAGCTATAATCCTCAAATCTGAGTGTGAGTTTTGCCTAACTAGATGCCATGGGATTTGGCCTCATATTTTTAATACTTCTTTTGGTTAAAAAAAAAAAAAAAAGTACTTTTAGCCTTTAGAAAAAACATCTGTCACCCTTTAAGAACAAGGATGAACTGCATCTTTGGGTAGGAGAGAAGAGCACGGATGTGAAATGTAAAATATCCCTAAAGGAAGGAAAACAAGGGAATGTGTTACACTTAGCCTTTCAGCTACATTTACACATTCTGCTCTTTAAGCTTCAGGTAGGTGGATGTCTCGTGTCAGCTTTAATGTGTGTGAGTCTGATAAATAAACATAGAGAGCTCTGTAGAGCAAATTCTAGTCTCAGCATACCTCTGCATCTCTTAGGCATAACTAAAAATATCTTGGATCTATGCCCTTTTTTTTCTATGAAATATTTTTCTGCATACATTTGCCTCACATCAGATTTTATATTGATTTAAGGTTCACTACTTCTGCATGTCATACAACTTCTTCAGGCTGTTTACTTTGTTAGGCTTGCGACCTTCACAGCCTGTGCAACTCTAATGGACTAAATCTGGTTGTCAGTGTAAAAGAAAAAGCTGTTTTCACCAGCACCACTGATTAATGGCACGATTATTATACTGATAAATGGCACAATTAATGAGCAAAGAAGGAGACACAAACAGATCTTTTTTAAAGACCACCCCATATAGGATTCATCTCACACTAGCTTGATACATCTGTCACGTGCAGTAAATAGAAACAATCAGCTTCTGACCATGAGCATATTTTAGCTGTGTACTTTAGATGATAAATGGAAAGCTAAATGCATGTATTCTCTCCATGGCTGATAAGTATAGTGTACAGACTAGGGTGACTGCTGAGCTATTTGACTGGCCTCTGGCCAGAGAAATCTCACACTTGATGCCTTGTTAGCTGACATTTGATAGAATATTTATCACATACACAACATTTTTGTAACACTCTTTTCCTCTGTTATATCTTCAACAAAAACATCCAAGTGAAAATATGTGGCTAGATATTTTTATCTAGAATCGCACACTTATCTGTGACCAAACAACTCGAGCTTTGGTATCAACTACTTAAAGGTTTAATAAAGCAAACATCAGCCCGTCATGGAGGAGTTAAGATTACTACACAAAAATGTATTCAACTATCAGGGAAAAAGTAAACATTATTAAAATAAATGCTTCATGTATGCAAACAGGGGCAAGGAGCATGAAACTATTACTCAAACACAGGGATATACAGAAACAGGAGTAATAACTATACAGTTTTGCTGTTGTTAATTTTATATTTACTTAGGCATAATGTGTGTGCAAAGGACAAGATTTAGCAAATCTAGTATGCTTTGCAGTGAAAGCCAAGTTCTTCCTTAATAGAAAAAGCAGAAAAAAGTTCACATTGTTCCACTGCAGAAAAGATAACCCTCCATCATTGAAAGCTGAAGAAAAATTCCATAATCTGGTTGCAGCTAGGGGGTCAATGGCATGACATGAGATGGAGCAATTCCACTTCTATTCACTAGAGGGAAGTGGCACACATTACCAATAGTATTTCATTTAAATATGATTTTTTGAAGAAAATAGGCTTTTTTCTGTCCCCTTAAAAACAAACTGGCTTTCTTATTGAATGAAGGAAAAATACAAAAAGTAAAGAGTGACTGTAGGAACCTTTACATTCCCAGTAATCCTCAAGCTCAGAAGCTTGCAGTATTTTTAAAGGTACATTTTCTACTCCAAAGAACAGAATTAGCAAAGAGTGAACTGCTGTGAAAAAGGAACTGCTGTGAAAAAGTTAATCAGAGAGAACTTTTGCTAGAGCTAGGGGATTTGAAAGAATTAAAAATGCTCCCTACATTTGAAACAGAGAGAAGATTCCAATAATATTTTAAAACTCGGAAGTTCCTGAAGAAGAAACTGTAACTGGTTAATTACCAACAGATGCACGTGAAGCTACAGTATAATGGTACCTCTCAAAGATAAATATGCACATTTTAATATTGTACTAAATATAAAGAACATATCCCACCTACTGCTCTTGAGCCAAAGAGCTGCCTGTAGAGTCTGTCAGAGGTTGCTGAGGTTGCCACAGTTATTTATAGTTTTTACAGTTCTATAATGTTTCTACTCAAATCAAGAAAACCTTTTTGTAATTCCTGAAGAGTACTCCACAAAGCTCATCAGTAAGATCTTCACTCCTCAATCAGGCTGTTCATAACTGGGTTTTAAAAATATATTTAACTGTACAAATCTATATTCTAAGCATTTTCATTTACATGTTCAGCTTCTCAGATATTCAGGCACAAAATATCTGCAGCTCATGCCCACATAAAAAGACACCCAGAACTTCTTGTGGATGCAACACAAGACAATCAAGGAGTTACCATAGTCGTGTTGATGTGATAATTTTAACCATGGTCAGTACCTCTGCATTTCTCCCCTTCATTTTCTGCATGAAGTCTGCCACTGCCAGGGTGGCTGTGCTGGGCGAGAGAGAAGTGCTGCTGCACCCTCTGCCCTGAGCAGCACTGGGGGCACCCAGCCACACCACCCCGGATTCTGTCCCGGAACAGGCAGCAGCAGCCAGGAGGAATGGCAGATGCAGACAGAGGAATGGGAGCAGGCGGGCCAGAGCCATTCCCCCTCATCATCACCACCAGGACACAGACAGACACAGGCTGGCTAGTGCCTGCTTCAGACTGGGCCACTCCAGTCTTCGGCAGCTTGGCGCTTGTGGGTGAAAGAGTTTGTTGGAAAAGTTACCAGAAAATAATGCCAAACAAGCTGCCTCTGGCTGCAGGGACTGGAATAATCCACCAGCCTCAGCCAAGAGTCCAGACACAGAACCTGTCTGTCTGCCCATGAATAATCACCACAGATTGGGCTCTCTTCTCCTTGCTACAATTCCCCTGAAGCTGTTGAATTAGAAATGTGTTCGTTGAATGTTTGCTATATTCAAAGATCAAAACAGGCCCTTGCCTGAAGATGCATTAGTAACATCCATTTCTTTTGTCTGAGATCTCACCTGGAGGGTCTCCTGGCTCCAGCCTCCTGTCCTGCAAAGAAGCACTATCAAATGTGCTCATACCTCAGAACCTGACGTAGAAGGCACCCAGGTTACAGGATGGAGACTGCATTCCATTTGAAAGAGCATTTTGGGGAAAGTAACTGCTGGCTGATGCCTTGGAAGCACTAGCCAGAATAACATACAAGAAATAATGTAAAACTGTTTTACCAGATTTGCTTGTATCCCAAAAGCCAGCAGGGTCCATTAGATGTAATGGTCCCTCTGTCTTTGCTGTGACATTCCACTCTTCACTACCATTGCTATTGCTTTTTCTAAAGCTATTGAGACTTCACAAAATACATACGTTAAAAAATAAGCAGGACACTGATGGTTTTTAAAGTTGTAGAGTTGTTATTACTATTGTTCCATCTTGCCCCAAAGACACATAAATGATCCTTAACCTTTGAGGGCTAAGGACACAGTGGAGAGAATATGAATCCATATCTCTTTCTAATTTTCAGGCACTCCTATGCCTGAATTCTATGCCAGGCAATCCTATGTCAAAAGTGGTGACAGTACTGTGTCTCTATTCCTCTCAAATAGATGCCAAAAATCCCCTCAAATCTTCTGGAAGGTAATATAGGAATTGTGGTCTCAATAGAAGTTTTTTTTATTTCCAATGTTGGAACTTTGGAATTCTTGGAATTTTTACATTTTCAATTAAAAAAAAAAAAAATCTGTTGCAGCATTACCATTACCAAACTGGCCAGAAGCCTGAAAATACTTTAATTCACAGCCATAGCAAAACTTTCACATTTTTTATATAAAGACAGACCAGCTGCTCGGCAAGGCTGAGCCCACCAGCAGCAATGGCAACACCTCTGGGACAATGGATTTAAGAAGGGGAAAAAAATACTGCAAAAGGGCAATTGCAGCTGTGAGAGAGGAGTGAGAATATGAGAGAGGAACAGCTCTGCAGACACCAAGGTCAGTAAAGGAGAGAAAGAAGGTAAATGGTGAGGCAGGTGTGCCCCTGCAGCCCTTGGGGGTCCATGGGGGAGCAGAGATCCCACCTGCAGCCCCTGGAGAACCCCACACCCCTGGAGGAGCAGGGGGATGCGCCCAAAGGATGCTGTGAGCCCGTGGGAAGCCTGTGCTGGAGCAGGCTCCTGGCAGGACCTGTCTTGGAGAGAAGAGCCCACACTGGAGCAGGTTTGCTGGCAGGACTTGTGAGCCCACTGGGGATCCACATGGGATGAATTAATGGAGAACAACAAGACTGTGGTAGGGACTNAAAAAAAAAAAAATCTGTTGCAGCATTACCATTACCAAACTGGCCAGAAGCCTGAAAATACTTTAATTCACAGCCATAGCAAAACTTTCACATTTTTTATATAAAGACAGACCAGCTGCTCGGCAAGGCTGAGCCCACCAGCAGCAATGGCAACACCTCTGGGACAATGGATTTAAGAAGGGGAAAAAAATACTGCAAAAGGGCAATTNCTGACCACAACCCCCATTCCCCATGTCCTTGCTCTGCTCAGAGTGAGGAGATAGAGAAAGGAGGGAGTGAAGTTAAGGCTGTGAAGAAGGGACAGTTGGGTGGGAAGAGTTTTTTTGGGTTTTTAAAAAGATTTAGGTTTAGTTGTCACTACCATATTCTAATTTGATTGGTATTAAATTAAACTGATTTCCCCAAGTCGGGTCTGTTTTGTCTGTGATGGTAATTGCTGAGTGTTCTCTCCCTTTCCTTATCTCAACCCATGAGCCTTCCATAATTTTCTCTCCCCTGTCCAGCTGAGGAGGGAAGTGAATGAGTGGTTTTGGTGGGCACCTAGCATGCAGCCAGGGTCAACATACCACAACATTAAATAAACAGAACAAAGCAAACAAGCAAAAAGGAAAAAAACCTGCACAAAATCAAAACCAAACAGAAACGCCCTTCTTAATCAGAAATAATTTTTCTCAAATAGAATATAATACTTGAAAATTGTATAATGTCCAAATAATGTCACTGACTTACAAAACCTTTAACTGCATCCACATTTCCTTCACAACATCCTAGGAAGTGCTACACAACACACGAAGACTACATGAGAATTTATAATCAGCTTAGAATTACAATCAACTTAAAACAATGAAGCTATTACATAGAATCATCAAGTTTCTGTACTCTGATCATGCTATAGCATATTTTGGCAGCTTTTCACATTACTGCTACAATTTTTAAACACAGAAGCAGAAACACTGCTGTATTTTGATATTACAGCTTAGATTGCTGGTTCCTACAGAACTCTAACCAAACAAAGTTAATCAATAATAACAAATTCTTGCACATACAACTGCCATTTTGATCATTTCACATCTAAATTAGCTCAGTGAAAACTTGTAATTTGGGAAGATGTTGAGAAGAAAAGTAGATTTAACGTAACTTTGGTTGCTACATCCCCAGAAGTAGTTTTATATCACTAAAATAGTAAAAAAAAACCAACCCACGAGGGAAAGGTTTGACTAATGAATATACACTGTGTAGAGCTAATACTTAAAAACCTCTAAGACAAAATTTGTGGTATTTTGTGGCAATATACATGATGATAAAGAAAGCAACAATGGACTAGCATTTAAGCAGGAGACATGGATCAAGAAAACCATTGATAAAAGAAATTAATAAAATATTTTCACTATGCTAGGTGATGATCTGTACATTAGTGGCCTCAAGGAGCACTGGAGTTAAACTATGGAATAGTAAGACCAATTTCTGTTCAAAATGCTGCAAAAACATAGAAAACTACCAATACTTTGCAAAACTGCAAGAGGCAGAAAAGAAATACATATGGTGAAAACAAGAAATAACATAAATTACCAAAATACATTGCTCTCTACATTTGGACTCATGTTTAAATATTGTTTCTGGCTTTTGATACAAAAAGACATCTGTCAGTATTACCAGTGACACACCATTTCAATCTAAAATGAGGTGGAAAATAACAAAAACCTTCTGGCTAAGAACAGGATTTGCCAAATCTGCAGTAGAACCACACCTTCTGTTTAAAAAATACTCACTGAACTTCACAACATAAAACAGAGTCAGTTCACAGCCAAGAGAAAGTGCCACAATGCTTCCAGGCAACATCTTGGGTCCCTCAGTGAGGTCACTACATAAGCCAGGCTTTCCTCTGCCAAAACTTAAGTAAGATAGATAACATGAGGCAAAATGAGGATGTCCTAGAACAGTACGTCACACAACCAACTTAATAAAATGGATCAACGTAAAAGAATTTCGGGAAAGGGTTTATAGAATTTCCCATTGCTGACCCTGAGTAACAGGTGTGTTTCTGGAAGCACTGGGCAGCTGAGCATTCTGATGGAATTCACATACACAGCTGCTCAGCACCTTTGAAAACCAGGGCACAAATTAAAGCTCTAAATACAGACCTGGAAACCTACTTTCAGATTCTCATCTATTACCCTCCATACTTTTGATCAGTTTTAATGCCAAGACTGGGGATTTTCCAAGGAAAGTTACTTTTTCTTTTTTTTGCTAAGACATTGTAATGTAAGATTGATTAGTTAATTTGCATCTAATTATATGTACATAACGCATTTTATTTAATCTGTAAACACTCAGAACAAAATGAGAAAACAAAATAGGGTCATAAATCAAATGAAGTTCTAATATGGTAAAAATCTCCAATGTTAATCAGAAGAGTTTTCCACACACAAAGGTACCAGAGATGCATGTTGCTACACAGCAACATGAACGTTCAGTATCTTAGTTATAATTCCAAATGTGAATGCTAACAGAATTTTTTTATAATACTCTTCTAAATGTCAGTGAATCAATAAATTTCCAACAATTTCTCACAAAGCCTGATTTTCCAAATATGCTCAATAGAAATTTTTCTAAATAGTTGGTCCAAAACCATGCTGAAGTGTTTTATGTGAAAAATACTTCAAACCTATTGAGATGAAATCTTTGACAAAGTTTTTATTATTTGAAAAAAAAAAGAAACCATCCACTGTTGTGAATTTTATTTCTAGAGAACTTAAACATATACCACTGATATTTGGCCACTGGCTGCACTTGCTGCAGAAGTGACTGTGGCCCACAAAGAGACTGCTGGACACAGCACTGTGTGCTGTATAAACACCCTGTACTAAACATGAAGTGCATGTCACTTATCTTGGGTTCAGACAGCATCCTGTAAATACAGTTTGGGAAACCAACAAATAACTTCACATGTCCTTGTCTGGATCAGCAGAGAGTACATCATCAAAGAAGGGAGTTTCTGTTTCATTGCACTCAGAAGGAAGAAATTTGACTATTGCAAAATAAAACTTCTGAAGGAATTTTTCCTAGGACAGCTTTACTGCATTGTTGGGACTCCAATACCGCACACTCTTTGTTATACAAATAGTTCATAACCCACATAAATAATTTCCCTGTCATCAGTGACACCAGTTATGAGACCAAGGATTCTTCATGCAAGCACAGTACTGCATAATCAGACTCTCATCATTTTAAGACATGTTCACCCTCTCTTAAGTCACTCTTCTCAGCGCTACAGATTCTAAACACCGATAGGGATCAGGGTGGAAAGGGTTCTTCTATCAAAAAAAATTCCATCTAATACTCCTAGTTCCCACTGTGGTTTATAGCATGCCACGTGAGATATGAGATTTAAAATCTAACATACTTCTCTTCAGCCGTGGCAACTCAGCTGACAGCCTGTGGAAGTGTTCATAAATACAGCATATGTCACACCCACTCACCTCTGTAGAGCACAGTCCTCATCTTTATATGGGCAAAACATAAACAGGCTTTAAAAGAGCAATAAAAATCAACCTATCTCAGCAATACTATAACATAATTTCTGAGAGAAATATAACCCAGTTGGCTTTAATTCAAAGATTAGAGTGAAGAAAGTATTTTTGAGAGTTTCATCGCTGGAGTGTAATGCTACCAGTGATACAATACCAGAAGTAACTGTGTCACTAGACCAGCAGGACTGTGCCAAAAAAGCATAACCAAAAGATTATTTTAGAAACACTGAAACTTCTGACACAGAATTCTTATCTGTTGTAAAATACCCAATGCAAGAGCAATAAAATTCAGAAGCATAAAAGTGTTATTCTTTTCAGGGCATTGTACCAAATTTAAATTTCATAAATCCCTACGAGATAGCACAGACGTAACCCTCAGGGGGTTTGTGCAGGAATTGAACCATACAGGTAATAAGGTCGTGAGCCAACAACACTCACACGCCCTTAAATTTCAGTGACTACATTGGGCTGTGTGCTCCATCTTAAGCACAAACTGAAAGGCTGGTCAACTGATAAAGTAGCCCAACTGCTCTAAAATGTATCAGTCATAACATCAGGCTTAGACCTTGACAGTGCACATTTCCTCTAGGTAATCTGGGTTCACCCATCAACCCCTGTGGTAAAAAATGGCTGGTGGCATCATCTGTGAAAAGTCCTTAATGTTAGCACTTGCTTCGTTATGCATTCTCATCCTAATCACTATCCTCATCAGTATCCTAATGATACTGATAAATCACTCTTAACTAATGGCTCGCCTCACTGCCTCAATAAGGGATTTTGCTGTCCAGCTCTGTAGTGGCATCTCTCTGAGGAGCTAGAGCAGGACAGTTTTGCTCTCAAGGTGCAGGGCATGTCAGGGCATGAATGTCCTGGAAAACGAGTGTTACTTCCAGGTATGGCCAGGAATCCAAGTGCTATTCCCACCCATTGCCAGGCCCAACATCTAGGAAAGCTGCAGAAAGCTCAAATGGCAGGGGAGTTAACACTGTCAGAAACACAGAGAGACCACAAACACACATCTGGTAGTGTCCCTTCCTCAAGTAAAACACAAATTGGAGATTTCCGACAGAGTACCCATAAAAACAATGGAATAAAAATGCACACCCAGCCAAGCTCTTGTTTTGCATTATGCACAACACCGTTAGCACCCAGGCACATCCTTTGTGTTTATCCCAGTCCCCGAAAAAAACCCGAGGGAACACAAGAGACACGCAAAAGGTAACAGCTAACAAAACCCACCTGTAAAGCATTCCTCCTTGGGATCTAAGATGCTGCCACGGGAGCCTCGGCAGGGCCTGGGCATGGTCTGTTCTTGCAGGCGACCAGCTCGCTGCAGAGGCCAGGGAGCACCGGGCCAGTCTCTTCTTTTGGGCAGGTCGGGCACCTCGGCGCCCTGCCGGGGTCTGACCGAGAGCTCACGGTCAGCACAGGAGCGTCGCCTGCCTGCACATAAAACATGCCCTTTGCGAGCAGGAATGGGCTCGTTTCTCATTGTGAGGCCAGCCTAAGTGCCCTTTTACACACACCTCTCTCTGTATATGTGACCGTCCGTGTGACAGANTTTTGTTTTCAAAAAGAATCTGAAATATCAAGCAAGGCAGCCGAGCAGTGTGATTGTTCCCAGCCCGAGGTGAAGCAAGCGCAGCCTCAGCACAAATAGGTGTTGCGGTTCCTCCTTCCAGACGCGCCGGGCTCCCAAGTTCTAAAGCCTCGCCCGTGCCTCCTGCTGCTCTCTTAAATGGCAACAGCCCCAAATTCTTCAAGTGGAAGCGATTTCAGGCCATTATATATTGCTGGCCTGGTGTCAAACTGCCTGTAATCGTAACAAAAAGGCAGGAATTTGCTCTAAGTTCATCAAAATCATATGTCTAGTCTAATCTAGTGTCTTGACACAGCCAGTATCAGATGTTTCACAGAAAAAAGATGCAAGAAGTCCAAGAGCACACAGATGCTCAGTGACTTTCCCTCATTAGAGCCCCAGTGTGTACTGGCACAACTTCTGAAGTGTACCATTTAACCCTTCTGCAGTAGAATCAGAGAAACTTTTAGACTGGAAAAGACCTCTAAGATCAAAGTCCAACCCTTAACCCAGCAATGCCAAGTCCCCCACTAAACCATGTCCCCAAGTACCACATCTATGCATCTTTTAAACACATTCAGGGATGGTGACTCCACCACTTCCTTCGACAGCCTTGTTCCCGTGCCTGACAACCCTTTTGGTGAAGGAATTTTTCCTAATATACAGTCTAAATCTCTCTCTGGGGCAACTTGAGGCCATTTCCTCTTGTCTAGTTGCTTGTTACCCGGAAGAAGAGGCCGAGCTCCACCTGGCCACAATCTCCTTCTCTGGACATGCTCCATCACCTCATTGTCTTGTAGTGAGAGTTCCAAAACTGAACATAGCACTTGGGGTACAGAATCCTCAGCCTTAACTGTTAGAACTTGGTATTTTTGTGACTTCCAATTATATATGCCACCTCTGTATAAACCTTAATAGGTCCTTGATTTGAGGTGTGCACTTTGTCATCATGTTCCACAGCCACAGTATTACATGAAGTTTGCAACTTCTGTTTTGCAAGTTTTCAGTTTAAGTTGAATACTGCCTTGTTTTACTATTATGTGCAACTGTCCTATTCTAGCTTCTGAACAACATTTCATTGTTTTATACTTTTGTCATATAGTCTAGTAATCTGAGATCACTGTTCAAAACTTTTCAGTCATTATTCCCTTTGAATTCACAAACACCCTGCTCCAGAAGGAGGTGGCCCATGGGCAGTTGCAGAAAAGGTAATGGCACAGAGCTATGTCTAATTTCTCTAGTGAAACCAGCTGCACTGTCTGACAGATATAGACATTTGAAATTAACCCCTTTAACTCCCTATGACAGTCTTTATAGAGTCATGGGGGATCAACAGATACCCATAATAACAGCTGTTGGAGAAAGTATTCTGTGGAAAAATCACATTATCCTGTCCTGTTCTCAGCCTCAGCATCCATTGCTAGCCACTGCTCAAGAAAGGATCCTGTGGTCCAACTCAGCATCGCTATTCTTATATCCTTGTCTTAATACTATATTTATTTTCCTTGTCACACTTCCTTAAATAATAAAATATTTGTGTGAATTTAAATATTATTTAATTTAATACACTGTGACAGCCAAGTGAATGCACAACATCATCTGAAAGAGTAGACTAGAAGTAAAAAAAATTTTTTAAATCACGAAGCACACATATGTATTTTTTTGACATTTCAACTATAAATATGGAAATTAACCCACAGTTAACTTCTCCATAAGTAGTTTTTCATTACATCATGGTGAAATTAGTTTTGGATTAAGAGAGAGAAAAGTAAAAAGCAGAGTAGTTATCTGGGTCTACTCTTGGCTAGGTCACAAGATAAATTCCTTGTTAGTTCAAGCTCCAAATGGTGCAAGGTTCTCTGATAGGCAAAGTAACTGAACTCTGGATCAAGGCCATTATAATTTAATTATGAGTCTAACATTTTTGTGAACACTCAATTATAATAAACAAAACCAAGAATTTGCAACTAGTGTTCAGACAAAATCCTGAAAACGCCTGCATATGTTCTGCTGTCATTGACGTCTCTGGCACTCTTCCCTGCAGGCCTGTTTCTGTCAACAGAACTCCAAGGACAGCACAGGTTTTGGGAATGCCAGCATGATGCACTCACATTACTCCTATTTATCCAAAAATAACATCTGAGAGTTCCTTATTTAACATGAATAAAGCAAGCACAATACATTAATTTTAATTTACAGATACATTAATCACTCAACCAAACCCTTGATGTGAGCACTTTCCACTTATTAAAATCTTAGGAGAGAATATAATTCATATCAAACTTGATAACAGTGCTGTTGTGTTTTAACCCCAGCCAGCAGCCAGGCCCCAAGCACCCTCTCACTCTGTCCCCCATTCCCCAGGATCAGGGAGAGAATTGGAATGGTAAAAGCTACAAAACTCATGGGTTGAGATAAAGACAGTGTAATAGGGAAAGCAAAAGCGAAGGAAAACAGTAAGTCACCATTTCCCGTGGGCAGGCAGGTGTTCAGCCATCTCCAGGAGAACAGGGTCTCATCAAATATAACAATGGCTTGGTAAGACAGACCCCATCACTCCAAATGATCCCCCCTTCTTCTTCTTCCCCCCACTTTATATCTGAGCATGATGTAATATGGTCTGGAATATTCCTTTGGTCAGTTTGGGTCACCTGTCCTTTCTTTGTCTCCTCCCAACCTGCCAGGCCCTCCCAGCCTCCCTGCCAGCATCGCAGTACAAAAGCAGAAAATGCCTTGGCTCTGTGTAAGCTCTGCTCCCCAATAACAAAAACATCTCTGTGTTATCAACCCTGTGTTCAGCACAAATCCAAAACATAGCCCTGTAC
>VWZQ01010059.1:285250-314378 GCA_013397015.1 Myiagra hebetior | reverse complement strand
TGGGTTGAGATAAAGACAGTGTAATAGGGAAAGCAAAAGCGAAGGAAAACAGTAAGTCACCATTTCCCGTGGGCAGGCAGGTGTTCAGCCATCTCCAGGAGAACAGGGTCTCATCAAATATAACAATGGCTTGGTAAGACAGACCCCATCACTCCAAATGATCCCCCCTTCTTCTTCTTCCCCCCACTTTATATCTGAGCATGATGTAATATGGTCTGGAATATTCCTTTGGTCAGTTTGGGTCACCTGTCCTTTCTTTGTCTCCTCCCAACCTGCCAGGCCCTCCCAGCCTCCCTGCCAGCATCGCAGTACAAAAGCAGAAAATGCCTTGGCTCTGTGTAAGNGCTCTGCTCCCCAATAACAAAATCATCTCTGTGTTATCAACCCTGTGTTCAGCACAAATCCAAAACATAGCCCTGTACTAGCCACTGTGAACACAGTTCACTGTACCCCAGCTGAAGCCAGCACAAGTGCACTCACCTCCGGCATCCACAGCATTGATAAATACATGGAACAGAACTGACCCCAGACTTGAGCTCTGAGGAGCACCACTGCTAAATGGTCACCAGTCCGTGTAGTCCAATTTGAGCCCTACCATCCAACCTGTTCTTCACTCAGCACACCATGAACCTGCTCATCCCACTGCTGGACAACTCGCCCAGGAGGATGCTGTGAAGAACAGTACCCAAAGCCTTACTAAAACCCAGAAAAACTACATCCACTGCCTTCCCTTCACCCACTATACAGGTGAACTTCTTGTAGAAAGATACCAAATTAGATAACCATAAATCTCTCTCTGTTAACTCATGTTGCCTATGTGTGATGGTTATATTGTTCTTTAAATGCCTTTCTTCCCACTCTCTACACCCTATATGCTCTTTTCTCATGGCATGAAAATCTAAGCAGACAAAACCTGTATTTCCCCGCAGCACATCCTCTGAACGTGCAGGGCAGGAGAGCACAGCTGCTGTAATACTGCACACAAGTGCACACGTAGTCCTCCCAGAGTCAGGGCTGTTCCCAATACATTTCTCCACTCTCAGCAGATGCACACGCTCCCACTGCTAGATTTTTTTAATGTTGTATTTTTCCTTATTAAAGCATTTATTCTTTAAATAAGCCTGAGTCGCAAAGCCAGCTTGACAGCCCACTCCAAAATCATTATGCCATCCATGCACTGCTGATATAAGCGCAGAACAGCTGCAGGCTTCCAATCTCTAGAAAACCCACACATGGTCACTGGTGATTTCCCCAAAGATGACTTCCCCAAAGTCAGCTGCTTTTTGAGCAACACCAGCCAATTTTTGACTCATTCTACATGAGCTCTATATTGTAGGGTATAGAACTTTTCAATCAGGACATGATGCAGTACTAAATCAAAAGACTTGCAAAACTTTACCTGAAAATATATAAGGGCAGTATCATTACTGCAAACATATATGTACAGAACTTTTACTCCAGAGCCTAATTCTGTGATTAAATTTGAAATATTTGGACCTTTATTTTAAATCACTCATGGCAATTTGCAAGAGAACAATACTTACTTTGATCTCATTATGTACTTTAGAGTACATAATGAGTGAGTATTCAACAAGTCATTCAACACAGTAAAAACCTAGGAAAATACTTCTGACATTCCTGGGATTTCAAACAGGAATCAAAAAGGAATTGTCAACAAATACTGTAAGATATGTTAAGGCCTCCAGAAAAACACCTTCCTGTTTTATGTATCCAAATCCCTGTTTTCTGAAGTTACACCTGTCTCATTTTAGACAACTCAAGTCAGGCATCTAAATTAAGAGCCCCATTGCTCTGCTTCTACACTGTACCTCAGAGAGGGCGACTGCTGGGATCTGCCTCCAAGGCAGGGCAACCAGGTTCCTCGTTAACAGATCCTCTGGGTGGATTAAAGCAAAACAACATTGAATAACTGATATAACAATGAACAACTCCATTGAAACCATAACTGGAAAAAAATAGAAAGGGGTAGACAGCCGTTCTGGAGGGTGTGATCACCCTAAAAGAGGAAAATTGGAAAAAGAGGAAAAGAGAGATAAAGGGAAGAGATACTCTCTACTCATGGCTCCAGACATATGGGGGTGATTGTGGTCTGTGGTTGTGATATGCAGCCCTGGTCTGTTGGGGGTGGGGACCCATGTACACATCGGAAATTGGGGTTTTATAACCCTAGTTCTCCCCATAAATGCCCAGAACTCCACCAGGAGTTCTGGCCATGCCGAGTCTTATTTCTGGAAGATTCTGGAAGAGTGGCAGCATCAAGAGGAGGGGGTGAGACTGTGACTGTGTGTCTGTGTGTGCCTGGACAAAGCTCCTGAGTAAAATTCCTGAGTTGTGCGTTGGCACAGTGGTGGATCATGGTGTGGGAAAGAGACCAGCAGAGAAAAAACCTCTACCTTGCCTCTGCAGGATCTATTGCTTAATGGCAGCTTGTCTTTTAGTTCAAAAACAGCTTGTTTAAGGCAAAATTTATCTGCAGGATGCAACTGTTTTGCTACTTTGATCTGAGTGATTCCAGTGATCTGAGCTGCCTCTGGACAGATACTGTCCCTCTACTGACTGTGGAAGGAGCATGGATTCTCAAGGATTTCCTTCAGACAACTTCCAAGTGAGAAAGATTAATAATTTCTTGTATAGTCCACACTGAGGGAACTGTCCCTGTACATTCTGTGGAGTACTTTACTACAGCTTGTGCATAAACACATTAAAAAATACATATATTAAAAGCCAAAAGCTTGAAGTATTTGTAGAATGATTCCTGCTTTTCGTATGTATTAAAATACTTGCCACCACTTATTATAAAAGACAATAAACAGGCTTTCTTCTTAGGCTTTTTTTTATTATTTGTTAGTCATTTGGAATATCTTTGTATTCAAAAAAATGTATTCAAAAAGGTGTCAAGAGTAACTTCTTGTTTTTCTTCAACTACCTTCCTCATCCAACTGATGTGTTTCACAGGGTATTAACAGCATCATGGCATTGCAAAATGTCAAATCTGATACTGTGCTGCATTGTTGCTATGGCAATACTGCATGTTCTGATGTAACACATTAAATTAGCACCATGCAATATCCTGGCAACTTTCCAGTGTTTTTGTAATAGATATGCTTGGACATCATTGACATTACTTAATGCTATGTACAAAAGGCTTGGTTTTAATTAACCTGCCTCCTGTAATTATTGAAACAAAATTGAAGGAGAGCTAGGACATAAAACTCCTGCTGTGCTCAGCAGGGCAGGATCAGAGCATGGACTGTCTTGTTTGCTCTTCAAGAGAAGAGGAGAACAGGAAACGGTCCTCTGCCTGCTCTATCTGCTCATCTCAAGCCATGTTAACAGCCATCTCAAAGATTTCTCTAGGAGCTAGTAGAGAGATGAAACTGGAAGAATGAAAAGAAATGAAGAAGAGACATCTAGGAAAGCAAGATATTACTGATTAAAACACAAGAAATGAACATGTCGTTAGGTCTTGTGGTGCACAGAAGCTTAAGGCCTTGAAGTTATAATGAAAACCTGCTTTTACTTAGGAATAACTGGGTATTTTTACCTTGCTTTTAACAAGTATTGTATTCTCTTTTGGTGTCTGAATCTTAAACACCCCTTTTTCACTGAGTTTCCATTTTATTCTCTGTTGGCATTGAACTCTCATTCCTCCTGGGATAGGCAATGGACTCATTGCCATCAGAGCTGTAATCAAATACAGAAGCACAATGGTCTACAAGATGTACATGTATGCTACGGTCGGGTGCCAGCCAAAACAGAAGAAGCCCAGAGGTCTGGCTGCACCCAACTCTACGGCAATTCTCTGAACCCACAAAAATAGAGAGCCCGTGAGCTCCTCACCAAGGGAGCTCCTCCCTGGCAGGTCCTCGGGCACACAGGAAAGAGGCAAAGGGGCAAAGAGAGGGGAATCTCTGTGTGGTATTCCACATAGAAGTCCATTCACACACACAGACAGGCATAAAGAGCCAAATTTTAATGAGAGTCTAGGCATTTTATACTGGGATGGAAAGGCCGGGATAAGGGACACAGCCAGTGGGATAAGGGGAAAGAGGCGGGGTTAAGGCTAAAGAAACCAATGGGAATAACACATAGGAAAGACCTGGGGAAAGAACCAATGGGGTGTTGAGTAGGACAGAACTTTCTAGAACATATACATATTAACTAGGGGAAATGAATGTTTACCACGTCATACATGAAACGAGGAGGGGAAAACAAGAGCCAGTCACACAAACTTACGCAAACTACAGGACTGAGGGCTTGTGGATTCTCACCGTAACCACAGAGTGAGTAGCTAAACCTGAGTACCTGACCACCACAGCTTTGTGTTTGTTGAGTACTGAGGGGTCATGGTGGCTTCTGCCCTCTGCACTGCCACACATATAAATTTCATTTTTATGCATAGGTTATATACCTGTTTCAAATGTGTATACAATTTTTGTTGTAGTGCAATGCTGCTTTTGAGTGGCGGAAGATTCCCTGATTAATAGGCCACTTAAGTTCAATGACATGTTACACTCTTTGCAGTAGGTTTGCTTCTTCTCTACCCATGGTTTGTGTTTTCCCTTCTTCCACCAGGACTGTTTAACATCTTTGTTAGCGTCATGAACAGTGTTAGAGGGCGCCCTCAGCAAGTTTTCCGAGGACACCAAGCTGTGTGTAGCATTTGAGTAAAAGCTAATAGGCAAGAAAATTTAGTTTAGCATCACAAAAAATAATGCTGGTTAATAGTGGATGAAGTTATGCTACTAGTACAATTATGCCTTGAAAATGCAGAAATTTTAAGGACAAGAATGTAGAAAGTAGGACCACTATAGCTTCAGTTATCTGTAAGGACAAGAGCAAATGGATGGATTTGATAAAAAAATTGTTTTCTATTTTACTGTGTTGTTATGTCAGAGGAGCAATTTCCCAAAAGATTCCCACCCATCAGATGAAAGACAATTACACTGTTCATATTTGTTGAGGGCAGGGGGAAGACTGGAGGCCTTTTTGGTCCTGGAAGGGTTTCCATTTGGCAACTCAGTTGCCAAGAGCCATCAGTAGATTATTGTGCAGTAGAACCAACATTTTTGATGATTACTTCAGACTTCAGGCAAAACTAAGTTTTATTATCCATTGGTTTTTCTTTCAAACATTTGCAAATTAGATGACTGAATTGTAAGAATCATTCAGTTGCTTGTGGTCCCATAGTAATTCATTTTTATGTGTTTCCTTTTGGTGCTTTGCAAGTACAAAGCGACTTCCCAGAGCACAGGGCAAGAATAACTGAAATTCTTTGCCTGAACTATGCAGGAGGTCATGAAATGTTCAGGATTACCCCTTTTAGCAATAATCTATATTAATCTGTAAATCAATGAATAGAAAAAGCTGCTTCAGCTGTGAGGACTCATTAGTGTTTTATTACATGCAGAACAATTCCTTCTCACTTCTTTTGCTTCTGGAGACATGCAGAGGAAATTCCTTAGTCCTTTTCTGAGTGCAAAAGTTATATCACTGTAACTATTCAAATTGCTAAAAGTAGTATTTTTCCCCTGGTGGGAAGGAAATCACATTCTTCGACTCTATTCTCATTTATCTAAGAATTGGCAGAGGAATATAACCATAAGGTCCCTTTTTACTGCTGTGATTAAGTCAAACTTGGATATGATCAAACCAAAAATATATAGTGTCCCTGGCCAAATCTGATGCTATGTTATAAAACCTGGGTAAAAACAAGGCCTTAATTCTACAATATTAGAAAATGGCCAACTAAATGAAACAGTGTTTCTCTAAGAGCGTTGGCAAAAACCCTTCCCACTTCAAAGGTGATTAATTAGTAGTTTTTTAAAACAGAAGAATTGTCTGTCAGTAACACAGTATATTAAATCAGTTAGCTAGCTGTGATCAACATGTTTCACAGAAATTTTGACTAGAATTTGAGGCATCTAAAGACCAGAACCACACAAACTTTATGAAAGTCTGGGAAGTACTTTTTATTTCAACAAGAGACTGTTCAAACTCTTAATAAATCCTATTAAACATACTAAGCTCTAATTCCTTGAAGCAGGCAACCAGACAGCTTTGTGATATGAAACATGAAGTTTTAGTTATATCACTCTTTCACCTTACTTAAATAGAGATTAGGTGTCTAGTCCTTTTAGTATAAATCACACATATACAATCCAGTTACTGGTTTTTTATTACTTCCTGTGTCATTAAATTATCCAGGCTTATCCTGTGGACTAGGTTTCCTTATATGGAATTCATATTGGTTTCCTTATATGGAATTCATATTTTAATGTTTTTGGAGTCTGAACCCTTTGGAGTTCATTTGAAGCTGCTACTCAAAACCAACCTTGAGTTGTTAAAGCCTATATTAAGTGAAATGATGAAAAAAGCCCTGTGGAATGCAAGCGTCATATATTACACATCCTTGATAAACACTGAAATCTCCCTCATTTGCCTCCTGTTCAGGCTCGGTTTCAAGAGTGTGCCGCTGTAGTGAACAAATGGGCAGGTCCCAGTGGAAAGAAAATGGAATTTCAGCCACTGCTGTGCCACGCTGGCAGGCACTAGACACAAGAAGGCTTCCTACCTTGGCAGACCCAATCATGCAGCTGCCAGGGGTACTGCAGGACTGCCAGTTTTTAAGCCCAGCTCCTCTGCTTGTCTGTGAATGATTTCTCAGTGTTCAGCACAAAGGAGAGAAAGATCACTTCCCACATCCTAAAGTGGCTGTTGGACCTTGCTGATGCAGACATGGCAGGGCTGCATTTTGTTGCCCTGAATTTCCTCTTAATTAACTAAATTATTGAGCAGAGAAACTTCATCAAGCCTCATGAAAGCTGCTGTGCTGATATAATCTCCCTCTAAGTGAATAATTTGTTCTGGTTTTGTTTTCAGTGTCAGTATCTTTATATTACTTTACCTTTGGGTGTACATGTACATTGTTGATCAAGTAACTAACTACTCACAGCTGCCAGCTCATGGTATTTTAGAGTAAACAAGAACTAAAGGAAGCATTTCTGCATGAATATGTTTTTATGTGATAGCTGTGGTACAGTATATTAAAATTACAATAATTAATGTTGCTACTGTGGAAGGTATTATTTTACTATCAGATTAGTTTTTCATTATTAGCCAAACACAAACAGAAACTAAGTTACAAATGCTGTATTTTTATTATCCTTTATTCCAATAAAATCAGGGTACCAAGCAGGCTAATACACATAGTAAAGGCTGAAATCAAAAGCTATTGCTCAAGGCTAGAGTCAAAAGCCTGATTTGGGTCACTGGGACTATGGCAAATGTGGGGATTAAGACATTGAGCTTTTGGATAAGACATCAGCAAGTGAAAAGAAAATCAAGGAGAAAGAGAAGCACTTACGATTTCTTAAGAGAAAACTAGACAGAACAAAACAGGAGGTAAACTCAAGTAGTTTTGTCTCTCCTAATCACAGATGCTTTGTCAGTTTTCTCTTTGATTACATGGAGATTATAATAACAAGAATAATGGATAATGACAAATTTCATTGTAATCCAGAAAGGTTTCATTTTTTAATAGTGTTAACAGAGTTCCTCGGTATGACTGGACATAAATTGCCAGGGAAATGAAAATGATAAAACCCACAGCTACTGAGGTTAAATAAGAAAAGGTGAAAAGGCAGCATTGTAAAATACATTATTGTGGGTTTTTATGCAGGAAATATAATGACAGGTATCTCCCTTTGTTTCTGGCCTATAAAATAAAATATGTTTCCATAGTCTTAAAACCTAAGTAACTACATACCTTTGTTTCTCCACAATTGTACTTAACTTCATTGAAAATGAAGTTTGAGATACTTACGTAAAACTAGTGAAAAATGAGAGCTGGCCAGTGTTATACACTATTGTGCAACTCTATTAGGCAATTCAACAAACCAATTTACTGTTCAACATTTGTCCTGAGAATAACTACATCTGTGTGTAACAGAGAGCTGAGTGTTCCTGCACCAAGCCCCAGCTCAGATAACAGCTGCTTATCCTGAAATTGCACAATAAAAACCCTAAAACTGAGCAAAAACTTTATTAACAGAATGGATAAAGACAACTTGGAACACTCTGCCACAAGGCAAACTTCTGGCAAGACATTAGTAAGTGTGTAAAAGTACTGTATATAGGAATAACAATTATATAGAGTCATAAATTAGTAAGGGATAAATTCTTATGACCCAAGGCATGGACCACCAATGCATTGCAAGAGGTGGGAAGAAATATCAAATTGAGGTATTACAGGATTGCACATTCCTCTGAAGTTCACTCAAGCTACCTTCATGGACAGAATGATAAACCATTTATCTCATATGTGTCTAAAAAGAACAGCCTTGAAGCAGGATCTGGCTTTTTTAAAGACATGCATTTAGATTTGTGTGAAACCTTTTGTGAAACATTGGACCTCTTGATTTGAAAAGCTGTGTCACTTCCCTGCATGTTAAGAATTATAATATGTTAGTCACACAATGTCTTTCCTCAAAGAAACTGTCTTTACTTCCTATCAAAAAGTAAGTTTTCTGATTCTGTGATTTTGTTAATACTAATTTCCTGACTTCATTTATCAGGTGACTTTTGCTAAAGACCTGAGCATACTCTGATAATAATTAGGTAAAAGGACAAAAAACAAGGTAGGTTGGGAAGAGATGGAGGAAGCCAAACAACTGACGAAATCATCTGCACGAACATTCCTCCTCAAAACTGATTTGCATGTAAGGGTAGGGGGAAAGGAAGAAGTTGTTGAAATAAAAAAAGGATTTGAAAGAAGAAGAAAACCAACAATTCAAGACATAAGTTAATGAAAACTAGAGGCTTACAAGGCAAATGGTCCAGGTCAAGGGCAAGGATAGAAATCCAGCTTCTAGGGACCACTTTTAGTTTGCTACACTGTAGAACAGTGCCCCATAATGTAAAAGCCCTGAATTAGTACTTTGTCAACTGGCAAGACTTCCACAGAAATAAGTGGGACTTTATGATTTCCAGAGGTTTATCTGGAAGTCATATCCAGTCCTAGAAAAGAGTACATACAGAACCCTAAAAAGTACAGGCAGGTACTTTCTTTACCTCCCTAGTTTAAATAAATCATACCCTTTTACTACATCTCTTTAGGTGTGCATCTTCTTCCCCTTTTGGGGCTACAATTCTGGTTCCTCACTTGGACCAGAATATACACTTGTTTTTGCCTGCGTCCTTCTCTGACTTTTTTCACCTCTCCTCTGAGGCAGAAGTAAAACTGTACTCAGAACTCAAAGGCTTACTGCTTCAAAGGAAGTTATCTTGGCTATCAATTTCACATCTGGACACAGGATTACAAACTCAAGTTACATAAAGAGCTCAGTCTATAGCATTGCATCTGCTCTAAATACGTGCTGTCTGTTCACAGATACATTATGGGAAAGTCACAGCTCTCAGTCTGCAAGACTGCTCAGATCCAGTGCCACACACACTCTGCAGAAGTGAGGTGTACAAGGGTGAGCCCGTGAAAATGCTCATCTGCAGTAGACTAAAGTTAGCAGTGTAATGAATATGAAGAAAAATAGGGCTTTGATATCTCATAGTCTGTCATGGTATTAGTCCAAAGCTGCCCCACACCTGAAGGCTGTCCAATGGGATGCTGACCAAAGGCAACATGTGCAAAGTCACAGGTACTGATGCAGAACCTGCTGTGTGATGGAAAGCTCAATGCCTTATAGTACTTACAGGTGTGGAATCCTTCCAGACACATTTTTTAGGATATTAAAAACCCCAACTGTATTTACATTCCAGTTAGTTATTAGACACTTGTTAGATGCTTGTAGAAGTATCCTTTGCACTGTTCTTTACACATCATTATTAACTATCTTTTTAGCATCAGAATTTGTGTTTAGGATTTCTTGTATAGAAAAAAACCAGTAACTGCTGTTACTGTTTCAGGAATCTTCATCACCTTCTGACAGTCACTGCAAGATTCAGTTTCTTGGCTTTGTGAAGCTTTTGTGAGAGTGTCTACATGGAATGGTGGAGTATATTGCCAGTGTATTCCAGTGAGATGACAACAACAGCGAAGATCTATGGTACAGCTAAAGTGTTTCTGTTACACAAACGTGCTGGCTTAGAATTTGCTGTGGTGTATCTATAGTGTCAGTTCATTCAGATGGAACCTATATCTACAGATATGTTCCTTTCTTATCAATGTTAATGGTAAAAGACCTTTCCATAGCTAGAGAAACATTTCATTTCAGATGCATTTTCGTTTGAAATTGCCTACTTCTTTCATGCTGTAATCTCATCAGCCACTATTTTTCCATTGAAAATGAATTGCCTGTAAATAGAAATGATACCATTTCTGTCCTAACACAAATAACTGAACAGTCAAGAAGAACACAAAAAATTGTAAAAACAAATGGCATCTTCAAAGATAGACAGTAAAGTAGCCTGTGGTCTGTTTCTTTTCTCTGAGTTCTGCGAGGCAGGGAATTCAAATTGTCAGTATTGTCAGATCTCACTGCCAGCACCAAAAGGGACTCTTCAAATATTCAGATTTTTTAAAGTACATTCAGGATCCTTCCTCTTTTAGGTTTTTGTTTTTTTTTTCAGATTTCAGTTTAAAAAAAAAAATTACGTGCCTCTGTAGATCAA
Source organism: Myiagra hebetior (assembly GCA_013397015.1). Taxonomy (NCBI): domain Eukaryota; kingdom Metazoa; phylum Chordata; class Aves; order Passeriformes; family Monarchidae; genus Myiagra; species Myiagra hebetior. Next base: position 303,731 of record VWZQ01010059.1, on the reverse strand, counting down.
AATGGGAAGAGTAAGTCTGGAAAGGTGGTCTTGATTTATGGTGTGATGGGAATGTATTGCAGCCATCCAGAAGACTTCTGTCCTTGTTTCTGAAAGGTCAGGAAAGATCTATTTTCATTCTGTGTAGTTCTGTGCATATTGTTTTACTTTTTTATTGAATTAAAAATTTCAAATTCTATTCATATGGATGTTTTCAATGGTATCCAGGAGAGCTCCTTGTTGTCTACGAGGGATCTCTTAGTTCCCCAGTAAAATATTAAAAAAATCAGAATTCATTATTCTTGCAGTTTTAGCAAAAAACTTACCACTGGTGACTAATAAATATTTTGTATTTGTAAATCTGCCTGGAACAAGGGTTTTATTATTTCTATTGTATCAATAAGACCTACTGTTTCTCCTCTCCCTGTAGGAATCTTTAAGGGATTTAACTCCCTTTGACATCTGTTAGGTGATGAGTACTTGGTTAGGCTCCTTTGAAATCTTAGCCTTACATTCTTAAAGGCTGACCAAAACTGCTCTTTGCAGAATTAATTAACCATCTAGTGCCCAGCCTTGGAATTTACAGTGAGCTGATACACAAAAGCCGAAGGACACCCAAGAAGAAAAGGTATTTATTGGTATTAAATTCCTAAGCTTAATGAGTTTATTATTCTCAGGAATTCCCTTGTGTTAAGTACAGACACACTTACTTGATTCAGAATGACTTGGCTTGTACTTTACTTTTAGGATTTGGAAATGAGATTATGCTTGTCCCAGTGAAGGGTATACAAATATGAGACATCTTTCCTCTTGAGTTTTTTAAGCAATTCATACTGTGGGCTTCTTCTGTTCATTTTAATGTAAATAAAATTTTATTAAATAAATTTTTAAAAATGTATTTCCTGAAGCTTAGGTCCTAAGTCAAAATTTATTAGGTAATCAAAGGACATGATCTGCCAAAAGTCCAGCAGATTTGTTTTGGGAGTTTACCTCAAAGAAGATGAAAGATAAATTTAAAATGGGCATAAATTTAATAGATTTGCAAAGGATTTGTTTTCCTAGACATCCCACTGTGGACCCAGTAAAAAAAAAAAAAAAAAAAAAAACAAAAAACCAAAAACAAGAAGGCAGGTGTGAGGCTAAATATATAGAAATACACTTTTAAAAGTCTCAGAGATCCAGAGCTGAATGTGTTTTATATCTCCATTAGATTTGTATTAGATCACTTCCAAGAATTGTCCCAGATATTAGTATCTATTCAGATGATTTTCTGATTATTTATATAAATATATACACATGAAATATTTATCTATATACATAAAGAAGTATGGAATATGGAAATTGATACACATTCACAATAATGAAGGATCTATATTAGTGAAGTTTATAGTTCTGTATTATAATAAATGACAATTATTCATATTTGAGAGATCAACCATATTTATACCTATGTTAGATAGAACAAAGGAATATTATTAGGAAGAGCAGCTAAAAAGATAAAGAAGAAGTAAAAGAAGAAAATATAAAAGGAATAAAAGTAATAAAGGGATAAGATAATAAGAAGCAGTCCATGAGCAGGAGTGTAAAACCTCTTACGTGTTTATTCTAACACCTTTAGGTGAAAGTATCCCCTATCCTCCAGGCTGCCCGGGAATAGCCACGTCCATTGTGAGAGTGGAGCTGGAGGAGGGATAATAAACCTGGGCAAAAGATGCTGTGTCTGCCCTTTCACGGTCCTGTTCATACTGCAAGCCAGGTCACTGCTCCCCTTTGGGCACCCTCAGAGGTAAAACTTCAGCCCTGCAACCAGTGGTTTCATGGTCTATGGACTCCCTACAGATGCCTCCCTCCAGAGGTGCTTACAGGATGGAGAAAGCCTTCATGCTGAGGCTTTGTTATCCATCTATATTCTTCTATTCATAAGCAGCCACTTCAGCCCATACACTCAGGGACTCTGATACCTACTCTGTCTTCACTGAGAAGCTCTTGCCTGTGCCTTACTGCCCTGTATCTTCCTAAAGCACAACACAAAAGAATTGAGAATGATGTATGCTGAGAGATACTGGGGGTCCTGTGAGGAATTTGGGAGCTGTGTCTCTCCTAACCAAGTCAATTGAAATATGAGGACTTGGGAAGGACTGAAATGAAGGATCAAAAACTTCTTTGTAGGTCTAGTTTGACAGTCTCATGCACAATGAGTTCTGGGCAAGGGAGAAAGTCTAGTGAAATCCCCCATCCAGTAGGATTTGGTTTTGAGTTTGTAATTTTTCTTGTAGAGACTGGTTACTGTTTTTCGCAAACTGGACTGCTTTCAGACAGCCTTTCATCTTCTCTGGAGACCAGCTTCAAGTGAGAGCATTGGGAACGTTCATCTTTGGTCCCTGTTTTACATGTCTGGGAGTCTGTTCTGTTCTCACTGTAGGTGCTGTTAGAAGGAAAACAAAGATCCTTTGGCCTTTGTAAGGCTTTTTGGGACTCGTCAGTAAAGGGTTTGGTCTTACATAATAGAGATTTTATCTCCTGAGGCTGTGTCCTACCTTATGTGGGCTGTCATGACAGACAGTATTGAGATGGGGCAGAATGTAGAATTCTGACTTCTCAGAAGCCAGTCCTTCTGCTTTTTGCTGCATCAATCTGCTAGATGAATGGAGTGAGACAGCATCCTTTATATATGATAAAGTAGATCACCTTTCAAATGTACATGTGAAGTGGGGTCAAAGTGGTTATTTAAGGGCCTTGATGAGAGCATGCAATGACTTTTGGATGAAATTTATCACCCAAGGGCATTCTAGGCCACTTTGCTGTGTGGATGAGACTTAAGAAATTGGAAGAGCCTTATTCCTCTGGAACAGTACCCCATGAAGCCAGAGTGCGTGCCCCAGGATCCTGGACATCCCAGTGTCTGGCCTGACACTGATGCTGGAACAGTCCTGACTGGTGATATCCCTCCCTCTCTGCCTCCCTCTTTCTTTCTTTCTTTCCTTCTACTCTGCTATGGGAACAATCCAAGCAGAGTAGTAAACGACACCTGCATGAATCCCTGAAGTACAGGTGGAAACAGCAGTTTAATTGATCCTCTGCATGGACCAAGCTTTGTGGTGCCTCTGCTCCGGTGCTTCATCGGAGATACCCTGGCTGGTGAGACAATAAAATTAAATTTACTTTTTGCATTTCATTGGTGGTTGTTGCTTAGCCTGGCCTGTGCCAGTTCACACACTCAGGTTATGAACATTACCTGTTCATTTAGGTTCTTCAGTAGCAACTATCACAGACATTCCAAATCACCTTGGGATAGATTCTCCCTCTCTCTCATGCTTCCTTTTCAAGGGGAATCAATGTTACCTGTCAGTATTGCTCAAGTTTAACTAAAAGACTGAACATAATTATAACTAAATAAATATAACTAAATAAAAAGACTAAATTATCATTCTCAAGCATAAATTTGTCAAAAATATCTCACTAAACACATTTCAGTTCNTTGAATTCAGGATGATCCACTGTTTCACAATAAGATTATTGCATAACTTTAGATACACAATCTCCCCATGTATTTAATTCAAAAAGCATCTATTTTAATGATGTTCTTTTTCTGCTGTTCTATTATAAATAATTGTGACTTTGCAGTCTCAGATCTCTTCTTAGCTTGTACTGGTTTAATGTATTGATTTGTGTCCTTCCACTGCCCAAAGTCCTGATTATCTGCAACACCAAGTTTTCCTTTACTAAATCATATTCTCAGAGAAGCAAAGAAATACAATGCTCTTGATACACCTATCTTGTGACAGAATATACATTACTAGGAAAAATAGATAATTTGTGCTGCCTAGATACTGAAGAAATCTAGATTTGTGTTATTAAACATAAGAAGGCACCACACCAATTACACTCAGTGCTGACTCATTCAAATTTAAAGTCCTTTGACAGTTGTTCTCATTCAAACACATACACAAATCCAAAGCTCACAAATAAATACTGGTTTGTAATAGATCATGGGATTGTCTTACAGTCAGTCTGTGTTTAGAAGGGTGCAGGAATACCTGACTGAGAATTGCTAAGCAGATCAAAGAAGCAGTATGCAATTTATGTTAGTGGATTAGTGGATTGCCTGTTTTCCTTACTATGGAGGTCAGAAGGTGCCAAGTATTACCTTTTTCAAGCAAAGCTGGCATATATATACATATATATATATCTGTCTATGTATCTAAAATAGCTGGCACAAGTTGCTACAGCAATTTAATGAATTTGCAGTTGCCGATCAGGAATTTGATCTATGTAATATTTCTCCTAAATCAATAATTAAAGTTTCACTAACTCCACCAGTTTTATCTGACCTGACCTATTTTGTACCTTTGTAATATAATTACAGTTGTGTCACCTGCATGCCATGCTGAAGACATCATGATAGATTGAGTGGGTTTGGCACTCCCATGGGAAATTTTAGCATCTTGAAACTGTTCAATGTCATGCTCTCTGTGGACTTTTTGTCATTTGGTTTCTTTAGAAAAATTTTATCTGCTTCAGCACTTCTTTCACTGAAGTCTTCATCTGTCTTCAGACTAAGAGCCAGGACTAAGTGAAAAGAGAGTTTTGTAATGCTATTTACAGTTACAAACAATGTCTCCATGGAAGTTTCTGCAAAGGAGAAATAAACTGAGAGGGTATATATGATGCAAATGCAAAATAAATCACAACATACATTTGTGAAATAGCAACATGTGCCTTAAAGTACCATCTTTGCTGATGTACTTTCTTTACCTAATTTCACAGTCAAGCTACCATTTTAAGAAAGGGTGGAAGGTCTTTGTTAGCTTCCCAGAATCAAAATGCATGCAATATTATAATGATATAGCCAGCCATGCTGAATAATGGTCATAAAAATTATTCTGGCACCTGCCAGTTTCTGCACCAAAATTTAAACATTTCCTTAAACTACATAAAGGTCACAGAAATGTGCCCAGTTTGGATTAAAAGTTAAAAGAAATTGAAAAAAATCTATGATTAGTTCTGTTACAATTTTATTATTTATGTATCCATGCTTCTCATGTGCAATGGTTCTTTTATTGTTCAACCTGCCTTAGACATGCTTCCCATACCAACAGTCTTTATTAGTGAATAGCAGGGCTTCCAGGGGACATACATAGTTCAAATGCATGCCATTCTACTGTGTAGTGCTAAACTGAGAAAACATTTCTAAAGCTTCTCTTTTTTCTATATGACTTCTGAGTGACAGCTTTTTTGGGTATTTTTTTTTTTGTTTTCTGTTGTTGGTGGTGTTGTTGTTGTTGGGGTTTTTTGTTGGTTTTGATTTTGGTTTTGGTTTTGGTTTGGTTTGGTTTTTGTTTTGGGGGGTTTTTTGGTTTTGTTTTGGGTTTGTTTTGTTTTGTTTTGTTTTGTTTTAATGTGGGACCACTCTGTGGATTGTGCCTGAGAAACTTGGGAAACTTTACTTGCTAGAAAATGGCAGGCTTATCTGATAGATTATAGGATCTACTGCATAACATGTAGCAGAAGAAAAGGAAGCAAAAGGTGTCATTAACTGATTAATCAGTCCTAAGCATCCATAAGGCTGTGATGACTGAGATGCTGGGAAGCTGGGAAGGAAATGCCATATGATAACCCACTTACACATGGTTTTTGTAAACCTAAGCAGCAACTTCTGATAACCAGTCAGGCTTACTGATAGTTCTCTCTTCTTACTTCTTTTTTCTTCATAATGCGCATGTGTAACATGTAATGGGGACAGGTTCAGCTGGAAATCCTAGTACCAACTTAATGACTTTAATTTTCCAATGGCTTTATCCTAACTGTACCCACATGTATGCAAAACTTGAAACACCACCAGGGGAAATCCAGCAGTTCTTTAGCTCTTACATCATCTCCAGCATTGCAATCAAGTCTGCAAATTCACACAGCTAAAAGGGGCCATATTTTGAAAAGGTCAATCTCAGACACAATCACTATGTCGGTCTTATAGGTGGTTAAAAGAATGAGATCATCTTCTCAGGTTAACTCATCTGCCTTGGGTTCCAAATCAATGAACAGCTGACAAAGCTTATCTCCATCTTCAGTTTGGCCCATTCCTCATACAGTGGTGGCTGAGCTGTTCATGGAACAGCTGTTTCATGAAACACCTGACTTGTCACTGTCAGTACAGTGCTCTACAACAAATTAAAATCAATGATGGGTTTACCTCAGGTGTGCTGCAGACAGCTGCAGAGGGATTTGCCAGCTATGGTGAACACCCCTTCTAGCAACCCAATTCTTGTGCAGGATGCCGCCAGCTGGTATTTGAGCATGGCAACAGCAGCCTAGAGATCTCAAAGTAATGCAGAACTGAGTCAGTCGTTGGTGGTTTTAATGCAGTGTCCTATGGACTAGTGCAGCTAAGAAACAAATAAAACACTTTCATTCAGCAGCAAACGACATTTCTGCTACCAAGAAAGTGATTTCTGGTGGCCCAGTAGACCAGAAGACTGGTAATTCCAATCACTTGAGCTGGCAGAGCTGAGTTTGGCCATGACTGTTGTAGGAACCCTTGAGTTACTCTGTCTGTGCTGGTATTCCATTTTGTATAGGAATTATCCTTCTGGAAACAACCTGCTGAGTTTTTGTCACCACAGCTAACCAAATCACCCACCGCAACCCTTCCTAGAGAGCCATGGAAGATCTCCTGTGTCTTTATTGATAGAGGCCTAGCAGTGTTCAATGGAATCAGTAACTCTTCCTCAGAAAGACTGTGTTAGCTGCTGGTGAGTTGTGCTGGTTTGAGCCATAGCTCACCCCAGAGCAAACAGCCAGCCTGAGCTGAAAGAAGAGTTGAGGTTTCTGAGTGAATGGATTTAAAGCAGGAAAAACAGTCACACTGTGAGTTGAATGAACTCTGCTATAAAATTAAACTGAGTGAGGCAAAATGTCACTCAAGAGAATACCTATTGGCATTTAGTTCTGGAAATAATGGAGACTGTGATATGAAAAAATTTCTCCCCAGGATCCCGTTTTGTTTGCTGTTATCATTATTTTAGTAGAACATAGAGACTAACTGACCACCAGCAGCTGGAAAGTATATATTTGGGAACAGGGGACACGTAGCACTATGACATATTAGTCATTGAAGTATTTAGTCTACAATGTCACAGGAATGCACCTCAGAGATCAGCCATGCCCTGGCCTTACTCTGTGATACTTGTCCAAAAGTTTTGTCTTTCTGTCTCAGCTATTTCAGAGGGCCCAAAGGCTCCATCAGAGAGGAGAATGAAATGTGAGCATGCAAAAACATCGTCATTCCCCTGCTTGCAAGGAACTTAACAGACCTTCTTTGTTGAGGGTCACAATGTAGTTGTGCTGTAGCTATGTACTTTTATGAAAAACAGTCTCATTTCCAATCTATTTAATGTATTTCTGATCCTTTTCCACACTTGAGCCCTGTAATTGGGGGTTGGAATACATGGAAAGCTGGTCCTGGTTACAGGCACACATAGTGATAAGTAAATGATTACATTTTCTCTATCCCCACCTCTGAGCTGGGGATTTTCCACTACAGCGTCTTTGCTAAGGGAAAGTTTTAAAATGGTAGCAGAGTCTCAAGCTGTCTGATTTTAGTGCTGATAGAATGGTACTTGATTTGCTTGACTAAGGAAGCTGCTGGCAAAAAAATGTTGCAATTGGCAATTTACTTGTCTCCATGCATATTTTGGCTCTATATCAAGATTCTGAAGTGTTTTCCAGACAAGTGCAGAATTATCAGTACATCTGCCACACAGGCAAACGTAAAGTTGATGAAAATATTTTATTTATAGAATGTAGTTTGATTGTTACAAATGTCAGTTCTAATGCTACTAATTAGAGCTACAATCTCATTGTGGAATGAAAATATTTTTCTCATTTACTGGGACTGTATTCTCTTTTTTAAAATCCAGGGTTAGGGCTTACGGTATCAGAAACCTTTCTTGCACAAATAATAGTAAACACTGGACATCTTATAAGTGTAAATATTTGAGACTTATTCTCCCTCTTGCCCTCAAATATAAAAGTTTATGTGAAATGCCTTCTGAATGCAGATCACAAAAATGAAAGATGGAAGCAGTATGCATTACTAAATTACTGAAGATTACTTGCCATATATTTACACTCTTACATGCATTCTTTTTTTTTTCTAATGGTAAATTTATATTCTTACTCTGCATGCAGCAGGTTTATACTACATATTTTTATAGGCTATACAGGACTTTTTTTGAAAGACAATCATACAATTAATTTGGATAAATATACAGAAATCTTAAATCATACAAAAAATATTTATAGTCTAGCCTGACTTTTAATTTTTCATCTTAAATACATAAAATAAGAAACACAGGGAAGATATTATTCAGTGCAAGTAAATGTATCAGATTCTAAGTCTTATTGCCAGCAGACTGCCCGTTCTAAAAATAATTTGTAAAATTCAAGTCAGAAACAAGTAATTTAAATGAAGACTTGGAAAACATAAAAAAAAAAGATGATTTAGTTCTAGTTAACAAATCACCCCCATGTGACAAAACTTTTCAATGCATATATATCTATATACACAGCATAAGCTCATGCTTAAATCCCACTTATTTCAACAAGATTTAAGCATATGCTTAAATTCTCTGCAGAATTACAGCCCCAGTACAGCTGATGTGTAAAGCCGAAATATAGTATGATATAAAGTAACTGGCATTATGATTTCAGCTTTCCTCATCAGTTTCGCTTCCAAAGTTCATCCTTAAAAGAGTGGAGGAGTTACTTAATTTTCTGCTGATGCTTGTGACTAAGTTGAAACAAGGTTGTTGTTATCAGCAATTTAAGGGATAATGATGTATGGAAAGGAGTTTAATAATTCTAACTAATTAAAAAGCTTTATAAAATGACAAACCATGAGATCCTCCTGACTGACTGGATAGAAATCTAATTTCTTTCTGTCAAATCCCCAATACTAGTTGAGAATGTTCAATCTGAGTTTCTTTGGAGTACTTACAGTCTGCTACAAAGAGCAAGATAGACAGTAATAGTTTGCAGGTGTTTTTGAGCCAGCTTTATTTTCAAGTTTTCCGACCTCACACATTCTGCATATTGCTGGGACAATTATTGCACAAATTATTGAAGTCACATTCATTTATCCATCCGAAAACTGAGCTTCTTGTTTATTATAATTGCCAGTGAAACTCACATATATAGAAAGTTCAGAAGTCTTAATACACGTGCATACTTATTTTCTACGTCTTATTTATGTGTAACGGTTAAGTGTATTTTTTCCACTGTGATTCTTCAGAATTGTAATTTTACTTCAAAACTTTTTAAAGATATTTTATTCCATTGCTTCAATTCACTTAAGTTCTTTCAGCAGGGGGTATGAAAGTAAAGGATACAAAGAAGCAGGAACATAGTGTTACATACCCTTAAACAGGGAAGAATTTAAAATCGAGAAAAATTTACATCATCTCATTAACACTGAAAATTTAATTTAAAAATTTCAGAAAATGTACTTGCTATAAATCTAATGCTATAATGTAGTTAAGTTGATTATTTTGATCTTCTACAGCCTGTTGCAATTGACACTTAAAATTCAAAAGTTGTATTTATTTAGCTTGGATATTTCCAGCCTGGTCTTTAAGTAGTTCCATTTTAATTTTTTTTTTTTTTTTAAATCTGATTAATATCCTGGCTGCGCTGTGAAGTGCTCACTCTTGAATTCAGTGTTTTCTGTGCCAGAGTATGCTACACGTGGTTCAGTCCAGTTTGGCAGTACCATTCCTTAAAATCCCAAGCAGTGGGTCAAAGCCTGCCTGAGAGTTTCAGGCCCTACTGGATTTCAGTCATAAGGGCTTTCTTCCAGACTAGATGGTATTTCTGGGACAATATGACTCCTGGTTCCTGTCCCTTATATACATAATGTAACTAATTGTACACATGTAATGCTTCTACAAGGCTTCAAATATATTAACTGCAGGGTCTATAACAGTTTTGAGAGATTCATTTTATCTCTTTGCTATGTTTCATGCCTGTTTTTAGCATCCTGGTTTAGTATTCTTGGCTGTTTAAAGTAATATTATGTCTAATTTTTCAAGGCCTTCAAAAAGTACAAGTTATACCACAAAGGAAAATCTATTATCAAAAGCACTTTTGTAGTAGTAAGTTTTAGCCCATACGAAAAAAACTTAAGTGCCCAGACATTGATTGTTAGCGAATTTTTTCCTTTTAAAATAATGATAGGTTTATTATCTTCAATCTTTCAATCCCTAAATAGGTTTCACCACTTCCAATACACTGTCAGAACTTTGGACTTCAGCTCTGCCTGCTGTCATAAATAGGCACGTTTGGTTTTCTTTTTGTATGGTTTGTTCTTTCCACAAATTTCAAAACACACTAATAGCTCCAACGATACTTGTAATGTAATTTTGTCTACATGATTTAAAACAACAGTTCTATAGCCAGTTGTTATTGAAGATTTGACTAAAGGTCCCACTATGACCAAAAGAGCATTTAATCCATTTGTTCTCTGCTTAGGTTAACGTCAGCTTCTTTTTTCCTAGATCTGTATGAGAAATACACAGCTCAGCTTCTGGGAGAGATAAAAGCTGTACTTGTCTACATACACAAATGAGCAGAAGGTCAGCTTTGAGTCTAAAACCCAGCTTGAATCAGCTGAAGTGGGATGGAAAATAAACTGTACACTGACACCAGGAAAAGTGAAGAAAAGGGACTTGAGCACTCTCAGATGGGGGGAAAAGTAGTTTCAGCAGACTGAAAGTGTGGAAGGGAGAAAAGAAATGTGCAGGAAACCCTCAGTCACTGCAGGCAAGAGAGTTACGATAGGGGCAACAAAAGACTTCAAGATTCAGTTGTGGGTCCTAGAACTCCTAAATTATGGATGGATGGAATGAGAGGGTACAGCTGAGCACACACCTACAGGGGAATGATACCAGAAGCAAGAAGAGCCTGACGAAGAACAGTTGCACATTTATCGAGATGGGAAGGGAGAGCGTTTCCACAGTAATTATGATAAACAGTGAAACCTCAATACAGCTTTGTATAAGAACCAATTCTTTGGTGCCTTTGTCCTTTAAGGCTCAGAAAGGACAAAAGCAGATAACGTGTGGCCAATATTCACAAGGAGATTTTTTACCTATATCTAGTTGTAATGGACATGTTGAAAAGGTGGGCCTTTTAAAACTCCTATGCAAAAATGAAGTTTTACTTTATTGAACATCATCATATCCATTTATAAATTGTACTTATGTTTTCTGCCACTTTTGTAGTTTTTTGTCTAAGACTTTGAGTCTATCAATGTAAACATTCCAATATGATGCCATGATTTCTATACAATTTTAGTATATCCATTTAAATACAGTGACATACATCTGTGATGCCCCACCCTTAAGGGGAAGGGGAGCATCAAAGATTCATAGATGCTGGTGGTAGAAAGGAACAGAAGTCAGAGGATCCGCAGAAGCTTACAAAGTTTTATTAGTAGACTACACACTGGGAATGGGCATGGCTAGAAATCAGTCCCTGATCTCCTTGTAATGGGTTTTGAACAAAAGGCTGGGGTGAGGGGGAAGAGAGAGAGAGATTAAAGAGTGGAGGAGAAACAGATGGATTTAAGAGTTGAAGAGAAACAGATGGATTCAAGAGCTGGAGAGAGAAGAAAAGGAGTAATGTGAGAGAGAGAGAGATCACCAATCCAGGCTCCAGAGCTGACCCAGCTGATGGGGTGTCCAGGGTCCCAGGGCCCATGTGCACCTGGGATTGGTGGTGGTGCCTTTTCACAGGTAAGTTTTCCCCACCCTGGAGGTAAATTTCTCTCTTTCTATGCAAATCAGTTCTCATGTGCAGTTCATTCTTTCAGATCTCTCTGTAAATGGGTCAGAGGCTTTGGGGGTCTTGGGTGGTCGTGATCCCCCCTACAGCCCATGGCCATATCTTGGCCTCATTCCTGCTGTGCCGTGCTTATCTGCAGGAGCCAGAATAAGGACATTTGTCCCAAAAAGTTCTGTCCTTGCTGTGTATGTCTCCTTCTGCAGCCACATCCTGTTCTTTCTCACAGCATATTCTTACCAACAATTCTTGGTTGGCCCCACAGCTATCCAGCTAACAGTGTTTGAGATGCAGACATCACTCCTCTTATCTTCCAGGCTTCTGCAACACCATTAATTACAATAAAAAAAAAAAAAAACAAAAAAAACTTAATAAAATTTAAGAGAATNTTACAATAAAAAAAAAAAAAAAACCAAAAAAACTTGATAAAATTTGAGAGCATATATGAAGTACTTCCTTTATACCCTATTTCAAGCCTTACAAAAATTAGACTATTTTGCAATTATTACAAGATTCTTAAGAGCCTTTCTAATTGTAATACTTTAATCCATCTGGTTTCCCTTGTTCATCTGACAATAATCTTGTCCCTTAGAATCTGAAAAACATTCTAAAAACAGCCTACAAGCCACTAGAAAACTGTAAATGTCTCTCTTTAGACATAGTTCTTTTTCTTTACCACATTCTATTAATCAGGTGTTATTTAAATGTCCACATATATCTTTTAAACTTTATAGACACAGTCTAGATTAGTTAGAGAATGTAAACTGGATAGGAAAATCATGAGTGAAGTGAGGAGCTGACTGAATTTTTAACTGTTTAATGACAGAAACTGGTTTGTTATAATATTAATAGTTTCCAGGAGGGAAAAACATGATATCAAGTGTCTCTTTCTTAACATTAAGAAGTATTACAATCTTGTATGAAAAACATCCTGGATTTCCCATTCAGTTTTCCTTCAGGAAACTGAGGGTGGAGTGGTTTATAAATGGAACTGTGTTTTAATCTCTAAGTTATGGCCATTTTCCTAATTTATTTAAAATTTTTTAACAATGGAGAATTTATCTGCTATACAAAAAGAGACACTTTGCCATGATATTGCCATGTTGGAGCTTTTCTAGTCAGCCTTAACAATAATTTATTTGCAAAACCCAAAGGAAATTGTTATCTATCCCCTAACCATCCAGAGACCTTCAACCAGAAAGAAAAGGCACCACAACCACCACACCACTGCTGCTGAGATTCCTTGAAAGTTTGTCTTCTACTGGTGTACAGGAAAAAAGATAACATTCAGACATGCAGGCAGTAGATTTTGTATCTGGTGATTAACTGTTCCAACTGCACAGAGAGGAACATCTAATAAAATATCTGAGCATTGGTAAGCTGTTCTGAAAGATGCGACCATTTATTTTTTAGTTTCAAGATATATATTATCCTCCACTTCTCCACTCTGGTAGGACCCCACCTGCAGTACTGTACCCAGATCTGAGACCTCCAACATATAGAGGACCTGGACCTCTTGGAGCAAGTCCAGAGGAGGCCACAAAGATGTTCAGGGGGCTGGAGCACCTCGTCTACAAGGGCAGGCTGGGAGAGTTGGGGCGCTTCAGCTGGAGAAGGGAAGGCTCTGAGGAGACCTTAGAGTTGCTTTTCAGTACTCAGAGGGGGCCCATAGGAAAGCTGGAGAGGGACTTTTTACAGGATCAGTTAGTGATAGGACAAGGGGAATGGCCTTAAAGTGAAATAGGACAAGTTTAGCTCAGATATTAGAAAGAAGGTCTTTTCTGTGAGTGTGGTAAGGAACTGGGACAGGTGGCCCAGAGAAGCTGTGGATGCCCCATTCCTGTGTGTCCAAGGCCATGCTGGATGGGGCTTTGAGCAACCTGGTGTACTGGAAGGTGTCCCTGCCCACGGCAGGGTATTGGAACAAAACAGTCTTTAAGGTACCTTCCAACCCAGGCCATGCTATGATTCTAGGACTGTGCTCTCACTGAAATAAATTTTGTCTGTGACACCAGCTGGAGCAGGCAGGGTAGGTATTCTGTATTGCTTCTACACCTGGTATTATTAAGGTGATAATGTTTATAGTCTATCATTCTGAACCACGCAGCTCTTTTAAGGCCCTGGTTTGCTGAATCCAAAGCAGCCTGGGTCTATAAAATATGTTTTAATATGTGTAGAAAGAAGCTCTATACAGTATGTGCCTCCATATTCCCACTTTATTTCATTTCTGTCAGATGTAAATTTGTGTTTGAGAATGCTATAAAGCACATGACAACAAGCCCTACACTGCTCTAAGAGCTGACAAAAAGTTTAAATTAATTTTGTTTCCAAGATTGCTGAATTTAGTGATCCTATATTCTCCATGCTCACTGCAATAAATGAAATTCTCTGGACTGAAATCAGAAGACAGTTCAGTTTTACCTTTTCACCAGTTTAAAGCTGTTGTACTGAGTTAGAGGAAGCTGGTATTCCTTTCTCTATCCTTTTGCAAAGTCAGATGAAAGCACTTCTAGAAAAATTCAATGCTATGAGTTTTTTTCCTACAGATCAAACTAAGAGCTGATATGAGACTGAAGAATCTCCACAATGGTACTATGAGGAAACCCAAATTTCCAGAGGAAACAACAACAATATTTTAAGAGCTGTGAATTTTTCTGTAATTATACAATTCAATAGGATTCATCTGTTTTCCATACAACTTGAATTTTGGCCTTGCATCTGTGACAGGGAAAATGCAACTCTAAGCTTTTGGATAAACCCGGGTCCAAGGTATGAATAGTTTTTATACCATGATTGGATTTTTAGTGAAAGTCACCAGGATTATTTTCTTTGAGGTTTTTATCAAAACTATGATACTCTTAGGTGAGTTTCCTCTTGCATTTTTGTTTGAATTCCCAGTGTAAGCATACCTTATGCAAACTACAGCCAGACCAAAGTCAGAACCCTTGCCAGCAAAAACTGCTGAGTTTCACACAGCTTTAAATATTTTACAAGGTCTGAAGCTTTGTTTGCTCTCATTTGAAAGAACTGTTAGGATACTGCTCACAGTTTGCCTGACCTCAACCAGTAATTTGGAAGGTTTACTCTCAGGCATACCTGTAACTTTCCACTTCACACTCAGTCTCAACTACTTGGGAAGAACTGAGGGGGCAATATGTGAAAGGAGAGTCTCAGTCTACATGAAAAATGGCATTGCTTCTTCACAAGTCACTGGGAGGTTAGAAATAGAGCTCTTGAGTGCTCACAAATCAGTGTCCAAAAGGATAAACAAAGCAACACACTGTGTGGGGCTGGGTGTTTCTCACACTAGAGAGGATGAGGTAACACCGTAAGAACCAGGCCATCATGTGCAGGTTAGAAAGCTGTATTATCACAAGTCACTCAGTCTGAGAAACAAACAAATAATGGCACAAAACCTAAATGCAGGTGATGGGCTATACCCACTCGTAGTGTGAGTAGAAGGTATCTATGCTTATTCTTCCAACTTTATAATTCTTAAATATCACTAATGAAATATAAATAACAGTAATGATCAATTAAAAATTTGTAACGTCAAAGACAAGTACACCAGTTAACTGGCAAGGAACTCTAATTTGAGCAGATTACGTAGTCAAACAGAAGAAAACTGAAGTTACAAATATGCATATCTATTGGCTTTTTAAAAGGCTAATTTTATATTGCCAAAAATCAGTGAATCAGCTGCCTGGGAGAAAAACATGAATGGTAGTAGGAAGCATTTTAAGGATAGCGTGAAAAATTTGGAAAAAACCCCCAATTTTCTGATAAATGTGGCTGCAGCAATGATCTGTATGTACATCTGTATCTATATACAAAAATATATACTCAAGTGAAAGGAGCAGGAAACTGTCAGCATGAAAAATAAATTAAAATCTGGAAACTTTAGAAAACTGGTAAAGAAATCAACAGTCCAGCAGAGTAATCTATGGTCTGTAGAGGTAGGGACAATAATGAGATTTTTCATATATTAGGAACAATGAATATGTTCCTAATATTGGATATAGACCACAGCTACACAGATATAGTCAAATGTTAGTAAAAGGTAGCATTTGTTAAAATTTCTCAACTGTCTCTGCAGAAGAAAAAATCCAGATTATTTATTTATTACAGGGAGATAATTATACAATTTCCATGCAAAACCTAAGAAAGGATATCATACAAATGAAGCAGGGGAGAAGTCAGCAGGTCAATGTAATTTGCACTTAAAGTTTTAACAAGCTAGAGAGCTCAGTTATCTAAACCATAGCTGTTGATTTTCAGTAACTGTTGGAACACTGGAAAAGTTCCTGAAATCAGGAAAGAAAACTAATGCTTCACATGCATTTAAAAGGTTGGCAGTCCAGATAATTGCATATTTATCCACTTGAAACTGATTCTTACAAAATCAATCACAATGCAGATTAATTAATAGAGAACTTTTAGATGGTACTTAAAATGTCTGTCAATATAAACATAAAGAAAATAAAGCCTGACAACACAAGCGCCTTTTTTTTACTAAGATGCCAAGATTGGAGTTCCTTTCTCACCCTTGTGTATGACAACTGACTCTGTACCTAGAGTTATCTCAGCCAGTTACCCGGAAGAAAGGTAAAATTATCGTTGCTAAAACCTGTAGATGACACAGTTTGGAGGACTGGTAAGGAGCAGTCCAGATGGGTCACTTGGACAGAATGGAAGCAAGATTTGAGGTTTTAATACAGGAGTCAGTCAATTCTTTATGCCTGAAAGTTGTTCCTGACATGGGAAAATAGGAATTTTCCTTTATGCTAGGAAAAAAAAAGAAAGAAGAATTATAAGGAATTGTGGAAAAGAGCATTTAATCTGATGATATGGCAGGTGGGAAGTTTGCCAGTATGGAAAGAGCATGGTGAAATAGAGGGATAGAAACGTGGCTTTCAGGGTTAGCATCTTTAAGGGATTTGTTGAAGCAAATGATATTGCAGAGGTAATGAGGCTCGATATCAAGACATACAACTGCAAATGTTAGCAAAAAGGGGTGTCAAACAAGTAGAAGTAGCAATAAACACTAAAAGTTTATTATATACTATATATATATTATAAACACTAGCTTAAGTACATGAGTCAAGGAAGGAGAAACACCAATCTCCCAGTTTGCACAAAAATGGAAAAGTTGGCGTGTAGAAGGCTTAAAGGTCAACCAAAACTGAGATCGTATTTCAAGAAAAGGGAAATGTTTTCGACTAAAAAGCACTGAATGTATAACCCTGGGCAGAGACACAATACTATCATGAGTGTTCAGATAAAATGAAGACAAACTGGTGATGTCTGAGGAGTGGACAGCTTGCAAATCTTTGTTAAGTCTTCATAGTTCAGATCTGAACAAAATTAATCCTGCTAGCAAAGACTCCCAGGAAAAAGGACTCTTTTTTGGGAACGTTAAGGTCTGCATGACCGTCCTTGCCACTTTCTCCTTCCTCCCTTACTATTTTGTGTTTATGCAGCACGGTGGAGGAAGGCAATAGCAGAATCACAGTCGCAGAAGTAACAGTCAAAACCACGACATGAAAGACTTTCAGGATGGTGTGGGCAGCCTGTGTAGCTTGTCCAGGAATTTTCATAGCAGAGTATTGGGGAAAAAAACACAAAGGTGCAGGAATCTTGGGAAGTTTTATCATGTCTCCATTGTATCTTGAAAACAAGCAGTCTTTCCTTTCCCTTGTCTCATACTCCCAAGCCATATATAATTTTTTTCTTCATATTTAACAACTCCAAGACACTGTTGTTTTTCTTACCATCCTCATTTCTAGAGCTTTTGTTCTCTTATTTCTCAAAATTTTGCCTTAAAAAACATTTTCCTGGAAATGCTTCGTGCCTTTTTACTGGCTATTTCTCCTTGCCACTTCTCTGCCCATCTGCTACATTCTTTTAATTCTATCAGCTTTAAATAATAATCCTTTTAGGATAAGAACATGATCTTATTGAGTGATTCACAAATGCTTACTGGCATGCATTTTGGGTTGTAATCATGAGTTGTACAGGTTAAAAACCTCTGCCCATCAAACAGCAAAGGAGACCTCTTCTGATCACAAAGCATCCTGCTAATCAGCATGTTCAGGACAAAAACAATTTTCTGTGAATAAAAGAAAGAATTTATTAGATATTAACAACTATTAACTAATAAAACAAAAAATACTGATATTTTCTGTACCTGTAGCTACCAATCTCATTTACAATGCCGATGTGAAATTATTTCAATTTAAAACAAATATTTATGCTTTTGGTAACATCTGCTCATCATTCAAATTATTACATCTTTGTATTTCTGTTTCTCACTAGAATTTTAAAATTCTTTTTTTTTTTTTTTTTTTGATTAAACAAGATTAGATTAGGTTAGGTTAGAAAAAAGCAGATTGGTTATCTTTAGTAAAGTAAAGGTTATACATTTCAACTACCATAAAGAATTGCAAAACTTCAGTGTGTGTAGAGTTAAAGGGTGGAAATGTGCTGTAACTTGCAGTGGAAATTTCCACTGCGTGCTTTATTGGCAGAGGAATGAGCCTTACCCATTGTAAGGGGGGCTGGGAGTGTGGTCTCTTCATAAACACATTGGAATGCTGTGTCACGATATTTTTCCTTCCAGTTTTCTGACCAGTTTTTGGGTTTGGTCCCCCTGAGTTTTCTGGAGTCA
>VWZQ01010059.1:241276-285179 GCA_013397015.1 Myiagra hebetior | reverse complement strand
ATCATATCAGCCTACTCTACTGTTTTCTCATACTGATGCATTTCACTCTCTGTAGTATCCTCTGATCTTTGTCACCCATTCACTCAATCACCCTTCTTATTATTGGAGGTAACACTGTCTTTTTTAAAATTCTGTAAAGCAAGTGCATAATTATGGGTATGGGAAAAAGTGTAAGGACAAAACCTGGTCTTCTGACAAAACCTGGTCTTCTGTCTGTACAACAGTAGTTACTGTACTTCT
Organism: Myiagra hebetior; assembly: GCA_013397015.1. NCBI lineage: Eukaryota > Metazoa > Chordata > Aves > Passeriformes > Monarchidae > Myiagra > Myiagra hebetior. The sequence goes on along the minus strand of VWZQ01010059.1, from coordinate 284,939 downwards.
AAACTAGTAACTGGTTAGAGGGTACAAAAGGGCAGTTAGGCATACTTGGAGAGAAGTTACCTGGAAAGTCAAAAAAGCTCAGTACGGGAGCCAAAGTTGTTCAATTTATTTGTCAATTATCTGGAAAAGGTCTTATGTAGTGAAGCAGCAGATTGTGCAGTCAAGATTAGAGCTGCAAAGGAACAACTAAAATGCACAATGTTTGTGCACTGAAAGGACAAACATAAGATAGGAAAGGCTTAACAATTTTAAAAAGTCACTATGTAGATGTACAAATGTTGTCTTAATTAAGTTTTTGGCATAAGTAGTAAAACTTGAATCAATGTGAATAGTTATCCAAAAGTGGGAATCAGACTACAACACAACCCTGTGAATTATGATGAAAGGGAAAAAGAAAAATAGATGGTTAGGCCTCTTCATAAATCCATCTTGCTAATGAATCCTGAATTTTGATCACAGTTCCTTTCTCATTGCCAAATTGATTATGATGGAAACTGAAAAGGTATAAAGAAATAAATGACAGAGGGATATGGTTTTCTCATTAAAAGAACCTGAGCAAAGAAGGACTTTTCATCTTAAGAAATATATCAGAGGTGACTCAAAATCATTATTTGACTAAGATTAAATGGACAACAGATCACAGAATCATAGAATGGTTTGTGTTGGGAAGGACCTTTAAAGGTCATCTAGTGGATACCCTGGAAGTGTTCAAGGCCAGATTGGATGGGGATTTGAGCAATCTGATCTGGTGAAATGTGTCCCTGCCCATGTCAGGGTGGTTGGATCTAGATGATCTTCAAAGATCCCTTCCAGCCTAAACTATTACATGATTCTGTGATCTTGTGTCTAGATGGAAGTTTAAATCTCATGAGCGGTCCTCCAATCACTCCCATCAGTTGGAACAAATATGTTAACATATACCTTTAAAAAAATTATTAAAATATTTCACCTGTACCAATGAAAGTTGATCAGAAATATAGATTTCTTTGGGTTTGATATGAAAACCTTGCAAAGGCTGGGTATGTTTATGCCCAGTTGATGTCTTGGGGGATAATGGGGAGGGGTTTTCTGTGGGTCATACCCAGCTAATATGTGACCTAGTGAGCAGAGACATCTTCAGCTAAATCAGCTTGCTCAGAGCCTTGTCCAACCTGGCCTTAAGTGTTTCCAGGGATGGGGTGTCCATCACATCTTCCTAGGCAACCTATTGCAGTGTTTCACCACCCTCATTGTTTAAAAAATTCTTCCTTACATCTAGTCTCAATCTACCCTCTTTTAGTTTAGAGCCATTACCCTTTGTCCTGTTGCAACAGACACAGCTAAAATGTCTGTCCCCATCTTCCTTGTAGGCCACTTTTAAATACTGGAAGGCCTCCATAGGGTGTCCCTGTAGCCTTCTCTTGTTAAGGCAGAACAACCCCAACTCTTTTAGCCTTTCCTTGTGGGAGAGGTGCTCTGATCATCTTGTGTCTCTCCTCCGGAATCGCTCCAACAGGTCCATGTCTCTCTGATGCCATGATGATTATTTTGCCTTTTCCTTTTACATACCTTTTATGTATTCTCAGTATCCTTAGCACACATACTTGTAATTCTTTAAGCCTGATATCTCAGCACAGTCCTGGTGCTCTGCTAGGCCAGAACACCACACATCCTGAAGGCCTCACAGCTGGAGGCCAGAAAGCCTTAGGCTATCCTGAAAAACCAAGGCCTTCTCTAGAACGTATTCTGTAAACTAAGATTAGGCCCATCTGGGGGGAATGCTTTTGTACAGGGAGATGTCACACCATTCATTAAGTTTCTCATTGGGGAATATTTGTCAGATATGCTAATTTGCAAGGTCTGTAACATTGTATATGCAATATATGGGTGTGTGCATTTCAGTGTATTCCACCTTGACAAACTGTTGCACCACAAAGATCCTTATTGAATACCAAAGTAAAAACCTCTTTATGCCTTAACTGTATCTGACTCTTAATTCTAAGGTCAGGAAAAAGGCATTACCTCCTGTGCCAGGATCCCAGAGCTGGATGCAGGGCTCCAGGTGGGTCTCAGCAGAGCAGAGCAGAGGGGCAGAATCCCCTCCCTCCCCTGCTGCCCACGGGGCTCTGGATGCAGCCCAGGACACGTTTGGCTCTCTGGGCTGTGAGTGCCATGGCCGGGGCATGTCCAGCCTCTCACCCACAGCACCCCCAAGTCCTTCTGGCCAGGGCTGCTCTAGGTCTGTCCATCCCCAAACTGGATTGATTCCAGGCATTGCCCCAACCCAGATGAAGCATCATCACTTGATCTTATTTCATCTCATGACGTACCCATGGGCCACTTCTCGAGCTTGTCCAGGTCCCTCTGGATGGCATCCTGTCATTCAGACATGTCAGCGGCACAACTCAGCTTGGTGTCATCTGCAAATTTGCTGAGCGTGCACTCAATCCTTCATCTATATCATTAATGAAGATATTAAATCACACTGGTCCCAATACAGACCCCTGAGGGGCACCATTTGGCACAGATGTCCATCAGGACTCTGAGCCATTCACCACTACCCTCTGGATATGACCATCCAACTAATTCCTTGTCCACTGAACAGTCCACCCATCAAACCCATGTCTCTCCAATTTAGAGAGAAGGATCTTGTAGGTGACCTCATGTCAAAGGCCTTACAGAAGTCCAGAAAAATGACATCTGTAGCCCTTCCCTTGTCCACTGAGGTAGTCACTCAATCACAGAAGATGACAGGGCTGGTCAGGCAGGACTTACCCTTGGTGAAGCTGTGCTGGTTGTCCCCAGTCACATCCCTGTCCTCCACGTGCCTTAGCACAGTCTCTGGGAGAATCTGTTCCATGATCTTGCCAGGCACGGAGGGGAGGCTGACAGGTAATTCCCAGGGGCCCTCCTTTCCTCCCTTTTCAAAGATGAGTACAATGTTTCCTCTTTTCCAGTCAGCTGGGACTTTACCTGACTGCCATGACTTTTCAAATATGATGGACAGCACCTTGGGAGCTTCATTAGCTGATACCCTCAGATCTCTAGGATGCATGTCAGGTGCTGTAGACTCACGTAGGTTCAGATTTTTTAGGAGTCTTGAACCTGATCTTCTCTTTCAGTGGGAGGGACTTTGCTCTCCCAGCTCCTGGATGAAGCTCCATCAATTTGAGAGATGTGGGAAGAGAGGTTGCCAGTGAAGACTGAGGAAAAATATTGTTGACTACCTCATCTTACTCATCTGCTGTTACCAATTTCTCAGTTGTGTTCATCAGGGGGGTACATTTTCGCTGACCTTTCCCTTGATTCTTAGTGTCCTTTGTGAAGTTCAGCTGTACTCAATTCTTTTCCATCCTGAACCCATCCCTACGCAACTGGATAGTGTCCTTATACTCTTCCCAGGATACCGACCCCTGCTTCCACTGTGCATTTCCTTCTTGCCCTTTAGTTCAAGCAGCCATATTATTCCCTTTCCTGATATTTTACTTATGGGGAATGAGAGCTCTGGTGCTCCTTGGAACACACCCTGAAAGATCTGCCAGCTCTGTTCCACGCCCTTGTCTCTGAAGGCATCTTCCCAGGGAGCACCACTGGCAAACTCGTTGAATAGCTCAAAGTTTGCCTTCATAAAATTTGGTGTCCTGACTTCACTCTTCTCCTGACTCATATCCCTCAGGACTGTGAACTTCACCAGTGCATGATCACTGCAGCGCAGACTGCCTCCAATCATGTCACTGATTAGCTCACTTGGGTTGGTGACTGACAGGTCCAGGAAAGCACCCCCTCTGGTAGGGCTGTCACCTCTTTTAAGAAAATACTTATTAAATATTTATCTCACTTTGAACACTAGAGGGCCCCGATGAGATCACCCATCAGAAAAACTGATCATTTCAAGGTAAATTCGTTCGTAAACGTAACACAGTTCACGGAGGCATTTCCTGCTGTAAAGTGGTGTAGTAGTCAGTATTTTAAGGGCTTCAAAAGGAAAGTGACAAAATGCAGTGAATCCCATGAGCAGTGGTGAAGCTCTGCAGCTGCTCACTCAGAAAATACTCAGGAATAGGATGCTCAAGCAGAGTGTTAGCTTTCTGTCTTTGATTCTTCCACAAGAACCTTCAGTGTAGCCAAACTGGAAGGAAAATTCTGAGATGAGACAAAACTTAGGGATTTTCTAACATGACAAATAAATGTTCCTGACACTAAACATATATAAAATGCCACATTTAACAATAACCTGACACCAGCATCTAAAATCTGTGAAACCAAGACATTTGTAACGAAAGTGAATGAACAGCAGGGCTCAGAGTCCTGTAGTGAACGGGGCGACATCTGGCTGGTGACTGTTCATTCACCCTGCAGAGGGAGATGTGGGGCTGGCTGGTGCTGGGCTCAGTGTGGGCCAGCAGTGCCCCGGCAGCCCCAAGGGCAAACCCCATCCCAGAGCACCGAGCACAGCACAGCACCGCCGAGGGGGATGGTCCTGCTGGGCTCAGCCTTGGGACAGCCTCAACGTGGGCACTGTGTGAAGGGTTGATTTGAAGGTCCTTCAGTGCATCCTGAGGTGGGCAACAAAGCTGGTGAGAAAGCCTGAAAGGAATGTCCTGTGAGGAGCAGCTGAGGACTTCGGGTTGTTCAGCAGAAGAAAAGGATGCTGAGGGATGACCTCACTGCTCTCTGCAGCTTCCTGAGGGAGGGGACAGGGACATGCTGAGCTCTTCTCCCTGTTACTCAGTGGCAGGATGCAGGGGAATGACACAGAGTTGTGACAGGGGTGGTTTAGATAGGACCGATTCCACACAGCGAATAATTAAATGATGAAACTGTCACAGGGTTCTCTGAGTAAAAACACTATAAATGTAAGCTAAAAATCAATTACGCAAAACAATGTATGAAAAAAAAAAAACACAAGTAAAAGCTTCTAAACAAAACCCCCACATTTATAAATTCCATTCACAAGTCCCATATTGCCTCAGGCTAGAAGGAGCACATCAAAGGAAACACCACTACGTTCCTTNCAGCAGTGCCCCGGCAGCCCCAAGGGCAAACCCCATCCCAGAGCACCGAGCACAGCACAGCAGCCCCGAGGGGGATGGTCCTGCTGGGCTCAGCCTTGGGACAGCCTCAACGTGGGCACTGTGTGAAGGGTTGATTTGAAGGTCCTTCAGTGCATCCTGAGGTGGGCAACAAAGCTGGTGAGAAAGCCTGAAAGGAATGTCCTGTGAGGAGCAGCTGAGGACTTCGGGTTGTTCAGCAGAAGAAAAGGATGCTGAGGGATGACCTCACTGCTCTCTGCAGCTTCCTGAGGGAGGGGACAGGGACATGCTGAGCTCTTCTCCCTGTTACTCAGTGGCAGGATGCAGGGGAATGACACAGAGTTGTGACAGGGGTGGTTTAGATAGGACCGATTCCACACAGCGAATAATTAAATGATGAAACTGTCACAGGGTTCTCTGAGTAAAAACACTATAAATGTAAGCTAAAAATCAATTACGCAAAACAATGTATGAAAAAAAAAAACACAAGTAAAAGCTTCTAAACAAAACCCCCACATTTATAAATTCCATTCACAAGTCCCATATTGCCTCAGGCTAGAAGGAGCACATCAAAGGAAACACCACTACGTTCCTTTATTGCTTGCAAACTCTTCCCTTGAGCAGCTGCTTTTGGCCATTGGCAAAGACTGGATTCTGGGCTAGATGGCCTTTTGGACTGGCCTAGGATAATATCAAGGTAATTATGCTGGATTTTTGTACAACATTTGGTCATGCAGTTTATAGAATGATCATCAACTCAGTAGAAATAAGCTGATTTCTCAAGATGAAAGAGAAAAACATAAATAGTTAACCATATATCTCTGATTAATTCTCAGGATATAAATTTACACATCTAATTAATTTTAGGGAAAAGAAGCTACAAAATGTAGTAAGGCAAAATGGCAGCACGCAAAATGGCTTGCTTTAATATTAAAAAAGGTTTGATTTTTTTCTTATGAAGCTTTTTAATTTTCTTTGAATTTGAAACTTAATGTCTGCCAATTAAATTTTCTTGCTTCTTTAAGGAGATCAGTCAATGCAGAATGCAGTAATCCATTAACATTTCCTTTTGGTTTCTTGTCTAATGTTAGAATTCGTTGCATATCAACATAGATTATAATACAAGTGGCTCCAATTTGACAATCCTAATTTTTTGTTTTCTCCTGTCTTGGGATATATTTTGAATAAAAAGTGTTCAAAAATCAAAGAAGGCATTTAGGTACATTTGCTTGCATTTTATGATACCCCTGCTGTGAATTAATCACCATCTGTTCCAAAGAGAGCTGTATCTTTTCTTGGGAATGATCACCAACTCCTGTTACTGCCTATTTTTACTTCTAAGTCCGTTTTCTATCACTGATTTACAAAGCTTATGTGTCACAGCTATCCTTCATAAAGGGAAAAAGTGTTTGGTGTGTTCTGCTTCAGTTTGACAGCTCTGCTGAAACTTGGAGCATTTACAATAATTTGCAGCTCTAAGGTACTGTGATATGTGGCTGCTGTTATTTTAAGTATGAAGTTGTTATTAGTTCAGGTATTAAGCAATTGTTGTTCCTGTATGCTTTACTATACACTGTGTGAATTATTCATTCCTTTTTACACTGATCAAGCATTTTTAGGTGAAGATACAAAGAAAAATGTGAAGTTTGATTACTGTTTCAGCCACTTCCTACCATGATTTGTTTTGCTGTTTTGTGAAGTCTTCATCTTTATGGAATGTAGTGGCCATCTTTCTGAAGCCACACAGAGCTCAGAAACTGTGTTTCACAGGAGAATTTGAATCTAGCCCAAAGGTTTTGAAATTAATTTTACATCTGTCTTTAAAAACATCAATCAGCCAAAAATATTATGGGAATTTTCAAAAGCAAAATTCCCCCTGTATCCTTACACACAGATTTAAAAAAGCCATCAAACTTGTCAGATTAATTCTTCTGATTGCCAGACCAAGAATACCAGATCTTCCAGACACCTTTTTAATGGAAAAAAGTAACTTCACATTTAACTACACTTTACAACAGCTGGCAGCCTTATAATACTGACTTGAGAAAGGATTCACCTACTTTCATACAGAGCTTTCATCTTCTGGCACAATGCTTCCACCTGCGCTGAAGTGAGGTGTGAAACACAGACCCAACCATCACTGCTGTTGCAAACTAGAGAGAATTCATTTTTCTGCAAAAATACAGAGGAACCATGTCTACAGCTACATAATATCCTCTTGACAAAAATCCAGTTTGGTCATAGAAGAGGCATGGACTGTGATAGCTAAAGCAGTAATTCAGGATGTCGAGTAATATCGAGTGGATAACACTCCAAGTATGTGTTTGAGGGGGTGATGTCATTCCTCTGTGGAATTACATTTGTAGGCAGTAGTAATTCCCTGTGTTGCACAAAGGTGCCTAATACATTAAGAGGAGCTACAAATTTCATTTGGAATCAAATCTAGTGGAATGGTGAGAAATGTTTTAAACCAGATTTGTGTCAGTAGCAACAAATTATGAAGTTTTGATGAACACACCAGAATTACAAGCCGAGCTAAGCAGAACTACACAGTCTAGTGCTAAAAGAAGAACTGACTGCTTAGATCAAGGCAAGGTTAGACTGGATTGAAAGACTTTTCAAAATGTTACACATAGATTTTAAGCAAGCAGTAGCAAAACAAGACAGATGCTTTCAGCAGGTACCTTATACCCTGTATCTAACAAAGGGTTTATGGATATGCATTTAAACAGCTTTTACTAAGTTCAATCCAAATGAGTTTCAGTTTCCTTGAAGTGGATATATTGAAGCCACTGCTGGCTACTGAAAACAATGTTAAAGTAATAAATAAACTACTCACTGAGGATGAAAAGTCTGACCCTTATCCATTCTTAGTATTGTTAAATCAGGGAGAGCACTAATGAAATCTGGTTTGTCACCTTCCAGTTTAAAGGAAGGCTGGAAAATAGAAAACTTACTATCACTGAAGCGGGGTTTAAAATTAAAAGTATACAAAATACCAACAAAATATGGGATCATGAAGCTGCCATCACTCAGTGAACAAAGGATCATACTTCTGGGGTTGAAATTAAAACTGTCACAAGTGATGGAGTTGTGTTCTTTATGTGGTACCATGTGTCCCTTGTCTTTCCAGATGACTCCCATCCATATGTGAAGAAGAGCATTCAAGACACAGGACACGTATAATTTAGCCTAGGAGAAATTGAAAACATGCAACAGTCACACCCAAGACACACAGTCAGACATATGGACAAAAACAGACTAAATGATCTCTCTGCTGCAAGCAAATTTCCAAGGAAGTTGGCCAGAACTATCTAACTTGGAAAGGATGTAAATCTGCTTGGCCTTAGTTCTTTTAATGAGATAAAATAGGGGAGCATATTTCTCTAACAGAATTGGTAACGATCTTAGTTAGGCATATGGCAAGGAATGAATTGTCACAATGAAGAAACAAAGCAGGAGATAAAGGGGAGCTCCCAAGTGCTTCTCCTCTGTGACTTATGTGAGTGGTTCTCCTTGGAAGGGCTGCATCATTTGGTGCCACACTGCACTGCTTTTGCCAACCAAACTGCACAGGCACGCCAAGGTTTCTGCTCAGACACAGCAATGCTGCCGTCTGATTTCTTAAGAAAACTGTGTACTTGCAGCTCATCTAGAGTTTAGTGAACTTTTTCTGAAGTAGTATGTTAAGCCTTTGGCTTCTACTGAGATTTCAACCTCTCTTCTTGTCACTTAAGTATTAGTTAGGTTAAGAAAAATAAGGCAGAAACGCAGCGAAGTGTAAGAAATATGTTTTTATGGTAAATGCTACTATTAAATCATAAAAACTTTTCTGAACTGATGACAGGTCAGAAAACATTAGATTTCACATATTTCTGATATTAGGAGACATGAAATTATTTTGAAAAACAGTATCATTGATACCAGTTACATTTCACTAAAAATGACAGTTTGATGTTCTGGGAATTGAGACAAGAACAAAGAATTTGTTATAAGTCGCTGGTGTCTGGAAACTTCAGACACATTTCTCTTTTCACCTTGATTGTGAGGCATTAAGTCCTTTACAATATTCTTCTGAACTGAGGTTTTCTAAAAACATCTCTGACTATAATAAATACAACTGAGATAATGGCAAATACTTGTAAGAAAAGATGCAGTTAGCAATCAGAAAAAAGTTAAAAGTCCCTCTCAGAAACAAAGTTTTAAATTAGTTTTAAAAATTAAAATCTTAATAAATGCGCAGTGAAAAATTCTAGTTCATGCTGACCTGTTTATCTAAAGGACAGAAGCAGTAGAATATCTGAAGGTGGGGCATATTAGAAACACTACACTACTTGTGGTGATGAGAAAGACTAAAGTTGATACACCTGAAGATAATAAATATGGCTACTTTGGACTAGAATTTTTGAGTCTCTTAGAGACTTAAAATAAATTCTTACAAAAATTCCTTTAAAGCTTACACCTCTGACTCATTAGTTTTTAAAAGGATACAAGTATCTAGCCGATTTACCAGAAATAATTACAAAAGGTGCTTAAATCCCTTAGAATCTGACCACGTCCTCACTGTGGTGATTATTCAAGGTTTGTTTCAGTAGCATTGATGCTCTTGATTTCTGATATGATCACATGTCCTCAAATTACACATTTTAAACCTTTCTAGAAAAGAATGGCGGCCAGGTAATATAGTCTTTCAGTCAAACTGATGTATGCTGTGACTACAACCGTCTCTCATATATTTTTCTTTGCATGTCTCACTGTTCACTAAACAGCTGGAGGGCTTGGTGATGGCGAGGAAGTAGTGGGTGGTGTTTATTTCAATTTCAGTAAGGCTTTTGACACAGTCTCTTGAGACATCCTTATAGACAAACTGATGAAGCACAGACCAGGTAAGTAGAGAGATGGATGGAAAGCTGGCTGGACTTCGGGCTCAAAACAATATCTTAAGTGGCACAAATCCAGCTGGAAACCAGTCACTTGACCTTAGGTGTCAGTACTGGCATCGATACTGGAGTGAATCCGCTGAGAAGCCATGAAGACAATTAAGTGATTGGAGTGCCTGAATACAAGGAGAAGCTGAGAAAGCTAGGTCTGCTCAGCCTGGAGAGGAGAAAGCTCAGGGCGTTGTTATCAGTGAGTATAAATACCAGGGGCATGGGGCTGGCAGGCTAAGGAAGATGGAGCCAGGTTGTGCTCAGTGGTGCCCAGTGACAGGAGGCAACCGGAAGAAACCAAAATACAGAAAACACGGTTTAAACAGCATAGTATTTTTTTTAAATATATAGTGATTGAACACAAAACTAGGTTGCCCAGAGGAGTTATAGGGTCTCCATCCATGGCAGTATTCAAAACATGAAAGGACCCAGGCCTGGGCTGCCTGCCCTCACTGACCCTGCTCTGAGAAGGCAGGCTGGACTAGACATTCTCTGGCAGTCCCTTGCAACCTCCACTCTTCAGTGATTTACCATTTAATTCACCCCATAAATTCGCCTAAACAGGGACCCTCCTATCTTGTATGTTAATAAAACATAACATGATAATCTAGAGAGAATTCCAGTGACTGATTCAATTATGCTCTGTACTGATCTGGAAGCTTTTTCTCATGTTTCCCTGGTGGGACACTTGGAAAAGGAGGGCTTTCTACTTTCTCTGATAAGCTGGTTTTCAAAGGCTGAAGAATTATTACCACCTGAAAAATATTAACTGAATAAACAACACCAAATAATTTAAAACATCTGTTTTTTGTGAGCAAGTTTGAAAAAACAAATGAAAGGCTTTGTAATAAAAATGCTGTCTAACAATATAATCTTGAAGCAGTCTGACAAGTTGCCCAATTCTTTCATGGCTGGTGCCTTTAAAAACTACTCCCTGTTGTGCAGCTCTTTGCTGAAGTTCCTGACGTCTGTTTTGTCTTGCCAGCGTTTCTCTCCTTGCTCGTAGTTCAAAGACACACCATGCGAAGTACAGCATTTTTATTACATTAGTGATTAATATTGTTTATTATTTTATCTTGCTCTGAGTGAGCCAGATATTTCTCAGGAAGTGTATCCCAGAAACACATGGGCCTGCCTTTATTGCACTGATAGTCCTCATGTCTAATTTGGCCCATTTCCTTTTTGCTCTGTTGGGTATTTGGCAGCACAGAAAGAGCATTAAAACACTTCCTTTACCATCCAGAAAACTCAGGATAGGTGCAGCTTTCTCCCATAAGGAATTGTCATCTGCACACAGAGCTACAAAGGGACCAATATGACAAACAGTCATTTTGCCTCTTCCCTGGGATGGAACAACAGCAGGGGTTGAAAAGCCCATTCATTCCTGCCCCTCTAACCCCTGGCTGGTGGCAAGTTCAGAGCACCAGAATTACTGTGTAACCTGGGCATTGCACTGAGGTCACACTTTGTTCAAGGTTTCACAGTCTCACACTGAGGCTGTGCTTGATTGACACTGATATCTTTTTTTTTGTTTTGTCTGAGATGCATAGATCCCTTTCCAGCATAGGAATCAGCATAGGAAAACTCTCCAAGCTTTATTTTCACATTTCTATTAGGGTTTTTCTGCCTTTGACAGATGGTATGTTCTTCTGCTCATATGTATAAAGAAGAAAGCATTTTTCAACTTGTTTTGTTCCTTATACAGTCTTTTCGGTTTTTCACTGACACTATATTCTTCTTCTCTAGAAAATAAAAGCCATGGTCCTCTTTCCCCATTTCAAAGGCTTTTAGGCCCACAGCCCTGGGTACCAATTCCCATTTTTACTGAGATACTGACTTCAGTATTTCACCAACTACCTTCTCCTGAAATATCCTGGCTCCTTATAAGCAGCACTCTAAATGGTTCTTCAGCAGACTGCCAAGAAAAGGATGATAATTCAGTTTGTGGTTTGCTTGTCGTACAAACCAATGGTATCTTAATGTCCCCTTGGGCTTAGCTGATGGCATTTAATGTCATTTGTTTTCTACTACTAGATTTTTGACCCAAAGGAATCACTCTGTGAACTTCTGGTCCATGAATCAGGTTTATTGGCATTAAAGTACTGCTGTTATTATTCTATGAGGCAATGTGACTAACAATAGTAGCAGTAGTAATTGGGTAAGAATAATAATTAGGAATACTATTATTGACAATATAAACACATTTATTTAAGCTTTCCATCTTATTATTGTGTAAAAACTGACAATATCACAGAGCAATAAAAATTAAAATACATCCTTTCACTTATAAACTAATTGGATCCGCTCTACTCGTGTAAACCATTGGGAAGTACTGGCTTTCCCCAGAAGGTGGTGCTTCTGTGCCATTAAATGAAAACCACAACGCAGTCCTCCAATTTCAGGCAAGTTTCTCACATGACAGAACATAAAATAAACGATCGTTCCTGACTTCAGTTCTTCATTTTGAAAAGACTGACTGAACTGTCAAGATAACAAACCGGTGTCTTCCACAGAAATGATTTACCCAAGATTTCTAATACGAGCTCTCATGTCATTTTACATGAACTGACAGTGAAACAGGTTTTAGCTGGTGTTGAATATTAGTCCATGCCCAAAACAATAAGAAATAATTTATAATCTTTTGTTACAAGATAAGAATATGTAAGGTGTTCTAAGTATGCATTATTTGATTTTGTACAAATATATACCTGGCAAGAAGCTGCAGTTTTGATATCTGATTTTCACTATTTTGCTGCAGTTTTAATAACTGATTTTTACTATTTTGCTGCAGTTTTAATAACTGATTTTTACTATTTCAGATTAAGAAAATGTTTCTTAAAGCCAGAAAGTGAAGATAAAAATATGTTCGCAAAAATAAGCTCAAAAGAGTTTCTTTGGTATTAAAATGTGAAATGTCTGAGTGTCAAAAGAATCCATAAAATCCCTAATTTAGTTTTAAAAACCAGCATTTTAATTTATGCAATATTTTTCATGCAACAGGAAAACAGAAATTATTTTAGAAGCTTTGACATATGATATCTAGAATTTCATAAGTTCTATTTCAAAAGGTAATTTGGAGAGGTGAGGATTGCATCCTCTACTTCTGTAACCATCTGTTTGTAAGTACTTGAAAACTTATTTGTTCCCGTTTGATCCTCTGCTTAGACTATGTTGAACAGGTGGCCTCAGTCACTGATTTCCTACAGGGACTGAAGGCACAGGAGACCAGAAGTTGCTCTTATATTGTTCCTGTACCTCCATAAATTCACCATTAACCCAGAGCACATCATCTCCCCAGAAACACAAGTTATTCTGATATCAAAATGCTAAAGTGCTGCAGTCACCACAGAGTTTCCTGGCCACATGACCTGGTTCATGCCCCATAAACATGTAGCCTTCATTGCAGACCTGTGTCTTGCTCAAGTTCCCTTCTGGGTAAAGGCATTTAGGTGAGTTTATGGGTTGGTTGGTAACTGTATTGAATCAGGCAGATACCTGACTGGAGGTTCTTGGTGGGGTAGTGTCTGTCTGTATTGCTAGCTCCATGGTATGCCAATTCTTTTGTGAACCTGAATTAATCTAATGATTAAAAAAACAAAAAACAAACAAACAAACAAAAAAAACCCAAAACAAAACCAACCAAAAAAACCCCACCACAAAACCAAATCAGAATTGCAGCCAAAGGGAAATAGCTGATTAATTTAAGTATGCAAATTTGGATATTCATCGCACTCTCTGCTTCCTTGACAGAGCCTGTCATCTTCATACTACTACTGAGTTAAAAAGTTAACCAAAGTTCAGGGCCCTGATGGGTTATCTCCATTAGAATCAGGAATGGGGAGTCTGAGTTAACCATCTCCAGATTTACTTTCAAAAAGAACCGGAGATGAGTTTCTGTTTTCTTGAAGCTATTTTAACCAGCTATAGGTAGATTCTTCAGTGAGAAACTGAGGAAGTCAGAGCTCTGATAGTGGCTGGGCTGAAAGCATTTTGTGTTGTTTTGGTTAAGCAGTTTTACTCATACAGTGTATACAGGATACCAGGCTTCACTGAGCCCAGCACTCACTGAACTGCTTCTTATTCCAAGAAGTCCAGTATCTCTGACAGGGATGTAGCTCTGCCTCTCACCCCACCCTTCCTTCTGGTGCCTGGAAATCCTTCAATAACCACAATGTAGGTATTTCTTTCTCTGAGTTTCCCAGGAAGGGTGGCCTGCATGGTCACTGCCCTTACAGTGTTTGATCACTGCTTGATCTATCAACATAATAGGATTGAAGTGTTAGGAGCTCTTTAAAAGCTTGAGCTGGCAGAAATACACTTTTTACTCCAGGTTTCCAAGAGGAACTGCTGAGCACACCTCAGCCAGCAGAGCCAAAACCTCTGTCCCGGAGGAGGTGTAAGGCACTGCAGGACGGTTGCTGCAGAGCTGTTCCTGACAAGAAGAGCACAGGCATGTCTACACTGGATGTGGAGTTATTCAGCCCACACAGAGCTGAGGCTTGCTGCCTCATATGTGGGGGCAAACTGGGGTCCTTTCTAAAGAAAGATCTGAACCACAGATCTTGATTTTCATGAGAGTATGCACAGAGTGCTCACGAAACCCAAAGTCACAACCTTCCCTGTAAAGAAAAGGCAGCACTTTAGAAAGTAAGGACTTTCCATCCTAATGTACCCTCATTAGTCAAATTAGATTAGAACACTATTTTTTTTAACTTGTAAAGTTTTTTCAGGATTGTTTCACCAGTAGTTACAAGAGGATTGATAGTGCTATACATCCATACAGTAGCAGCATCAGGTTTACAGGACTATCCTATGTTGGACAATCTCAGTTTGTCAAGCACCCACTTTGCATGTTTACATGGTGTTTTATGTATCTTTGACTGACTTTTAACGTCTAGTAATATTAGGTTTGCCCAGTACTCTTAAATTTCCTTTTCATCTTCAAGCACTCTGCATACATTAACATAAACCTCTTGATTAATCACTTCACTACTTCTTCCCCTCCCCAAAATATTATAGGACAAGTTGAAGGGTTGCTGCTACAGTGCTATGTTCATGTCTTAAACAAATCAGCACCAACTTCCCTGACATGCATGTCAAACACTTGATTCTACTGCAGTGGAAATTTATAGTACACTAAAAAGAAATTTGATCGGGCTTTCTTCCTGGATGCAAACTAATAGAAGAGTTTTTGAGGAGAGGCTGTCATTGCAAAGGGGCTAGAGGATTTAGGAAATGAATCTCTAAGAAAAAGAATAAGACCTATGCAACTCTGGTGACATATGTCATGTATAGTCAAAGATTTCTTTTTAAAGGTCACTGTTGTATGTGTATCACCTTGTACAAAATACTTAGTACTTAAAAGCACTGCATATTGAAGAAATAGGTTAATTCTCTCACCTAATATGTATGATGTTTTCTTCAGAGGTAAGAAAGATGAATGTGGAGTTAAAACAGATAAAGGACTGGTTAATCACTTGAGCTCAAACAAAATGTATTAACTTTTCAAAAACAGGTGGTTTGATGCAGGAGACTTCTTTGAGGAGGAAAGGATTTTCAGAGAATTCACATGCTTGAGGAGAAAATGAAACAAAGCTAATTCAAAGAAAAGTTTGAAAGCTGAGAAAAAACCCCTGCCTATTCTAGTAACATTAAGTGCTCAGTGGGAATGTCAATTTTCTTTTGGTTATAAAACTTGGATTAGTCTGGAAAATGAAGTGCTTGAATTTTAAGGACTGAGTCAATCTTTCAATACTCTCTGCAATTATGGTCTCCCTGTAATTCTTTCTTGAACTTTATCCTGAGTAATCTTCACATGCATGCTTTGCATTCTAAATCATTAAGGGTTTTTTTCTACATTGTTTTGCATGGACCAAGGACTTGCTCCAATAGAGCAACTCCTGTACTCTAAATCAGTAGTTTTCAAACTATTGTTTGCACTCATCCACGGAGAGCTGGCTTGTCACATAGTGCTGGCTGTAACCTTGTAAACAGAAATAAAAGACACTACAAAGATGTATTAAATACTTTCCCATTACATGGTCTAAGCAGATAAAACTGAAGGGACCATGCAGTGCTGTAAGAGCATGGGGAGGATTCTTGGATAAATCTTGGTTTCTGAATGTGAATTTTGTGTACTTCTAAAGCTTCAGAAGCCTTCCACTGCTCCCTTGGAGTACCAGGACTACTCACCACAGAGAAATCGGTTACAAGAATAATAGTAAAGAGCAGTGAAACCAAAGAGAGGAAGGCAAAATAAAAACAATAAACTTCAGGAAGGTAGATTCCAGTAAACTCAGGGAGACATTAGTTAAGAATTTATGGCAAGCAAGTTCATGGGGGAAAGGACTTAAAGAGACCTGGCAATTCCTCAAAGAAATGGTATTGAGGCACAAGTACAAACTGGCCCAATGCAGAGGAAGGATGGAAAGCGTAGAAAGAGACCGGCCTGGCTAAGTCATGAGCTTGTTATTAGCCCCAAACACAGGAAGAGAGCACAGAGAAAGTGGAAATTAGGTTACACTGCTGGGGACAAGTATTTTTCAGAAGATACAAAACTCAGGCCAAGGCACAAAGAGCTGCAATTAGCAAGGAAGACAAAGAGGAACGAGAAAGAAATATATAAGTAATAATTACAGTAGCAACAATAGGCAAAGGAAGAATAATAGAGCAAGAATAATGGGAGAGAGGCAAAGTTACAGGACTTCAGAAACCACTAAGATCATTTGAGAACACAAACCTAACACACTTCATTGAGTACTAAAATATATGGCTTGAACTTATAAAGAAAGAACAAGCTACGCAATTTTTAAATATGTTATATGTGAAAACAGCTCAAAGTAGCTTCCACATCAATTTGACCCATCATCAAAATTTACTTAGCAAAATGTCTGATACAACCTCAGGACATAAGCAGTCCTCTGAGCACTTGTGAAAGAAAACAGGTATAAGAAGCCTCTACAGAGGGAAAATACAATACATAACTTTATTTGGAGAGATGAAAGAAAAATAAAGTGTTCAATAACTGAGAAAATCCCACTAGCAAATTAACAACTTGCAAACATTGACAAGAATAATGTTTTAGGCATTCCTGTGGAGAGCAGGGTGTTGGACTTGGTGAGCTTTAGGGGGTCCCTCCAGCTCAAGACATTCTATGATTCTATGAAATCATGTCAAGTCTTTTCTATATAGAAACAGGACTTGCAGCTGAGGGTGCAGCAGATAATTCTATGTTTCCAGACACTATAGAGCCTTTAGACAACTGTCCCATAAGGCATCCTCTTCAACAGCTTACAGAAGATTTTTTTGACTCTCTTAACATAGAAAGGATAACTTGTTGGAAAATCCATATCCCGAGTGTGCTTTTTTATATTTAGCTGTCAAAATGGAAGGCAATATTGAGTGATGCCATGACCTGAATGAAGCTCAGCAGGCATGCATAAAAGTAGAATAGCAGGGCTAATCTGCCAACTATACAAATACCATGCACAGCAGAGCTGGCTAAGGAGGAACTAGGGGTAAATCACAGGCTGAACGTGAGCCAAGACAGGCTTGCTCTTACAGAAGAAGCAAAAACTCAGACTAGGTTATATAAACAGAATATATACCACAAAACAAGTGACGTAATCTGTCTGGTCTGATCAGCACTGATAAAACCACAGGGTGTGCAGGATAGGGAATCCAGTGTGAGGCACTGCCCTTCAAGAAAGGCTTAGATCCTTTCTTGGGCAAACCCTAATATAACCACAGGATTTTCAGAAATCTTGAAAACATTACCTAGATAGAATATAAACAGAAAAAAAAAAAAAAAAACTGAAAATAAATGTGATAATAGTGAAGAACATAAAAATTACTGTTAGGAGAAAGAGACTGGTTTTCTCTGTACCTGCATGTGACTGCCATCTGCTAATAGAACAATTTTTCGTACCTGTGCACTGAAATTCCCAAATCTTGGGCACATTCCTGTGGTTCCAATCAGACATTTTAAAAAACATTGAAGAAGACAAATTGTGTTTAAGCTTTCATTACTCTAATGAATATACCATACTATATACCACTCATACCTTCATACTCAACTCCTGCTCAGAGCTGTCACATTCCTCAGCATGAGCAAAATGTAGTACATATACAAAGTGTTCCCAAATAGTCTTTATTTAATGCTTCTTCACTTTCCTTTTGAGACAGCACATCACCCAAAACTTACTAATGTTCTTCTTCCTAGCTTCCTTTCATATTCTTTTCTTCTACACAATAATGACCACAAATTCCAGCTAGATAGCTTAAATAACCTCTCTTACACACAGAGAAATCTCTCCTGAAATATCTCTGAAAAAATAAGAGTATTTCTTTCCTGATGACTGTCCAAGGTCTGCTTTCACAATTAAGCATGAGCAACTAAAACAGAAGTGAAAAATGGCTGAAAATCACAGCATTAAAATAACTTCAACAAAACACCTAGGCAAATAGATCACCTGTGCAAAGCGGAACACATCTTAAGTTTGAAAGCCCTTTTGTATCTCAGAGTGAAAATCACACTGAATCGCTTGTTAGGAATAATTCTTAGTGTTAGATACTGTTTTTCCACAAGGGAATGAGAGAGAAATCTGTATCATGAGAGCTGAATTACTTTGGTTTACAAAACCGCTGGACTGACAGTGACACAAGCATTGACTGATACATTACACATTGGATGCATGGAAAGAATTCTTCAAAAGAAACAGATTAACTACTGCTTTGAAATACTAAGGTCAGAAATCGTTCATATTTCATTAAGTCAGCAAGGAAATAGAATTAAAACTGTGTTTTGCCCACTCAGACTAAATTCTTTCCTCCTAGGAAATTGACATTTTATGCCAATCCTAGAAACTGAGATAGATTTGCAAACTGTTTAGATGAAATTTTAACTTTGTTTTTAACCTGTTACTCATTTATTGTCCTGATAAGAAACCAAGATTATCTGATCTCCACTGCTACCACATTTTACAGTTTGGTTAACAGATACACAAGCAGGTGCTCTGGAAGAATTTGAGATTTCAAATCCTATATAAACTGCTACTCTTTCTGCTGTCACCAGCAGAGAGTGAAAATTCATCCTCTCACATAATGTAAGTTCAAGAGCACCTATAAGGGCAAGTACATGAGTGCAATTCTGCAGGTAGAAGACCATGATAGAGCCCTGTTTATTGCTTGAGAACATATTCTGTGTTCTTGAGGACAAGAGGCTTTAAATACTTAGAGACAATACCTAAACAACGAACTAATTGGTTGGATGGTTTTGTATTTAGGAAATAGCCATAAAATCTTCACTGATGTTGCAAGATTCAGGCATTGAAAAATTAGGAAATACCCTCTGCAACCTTGGCTTTCACAATTTTACTGTATTTTTCACACTGAATATCCTGCTCCAACAAATCACATGTTCCTGACCCAAAAAGATGTCGAGATTTTGTAATGCAGTGTTAGGAAAAGATAGCTTCTTCTAGGTGACATTTTAGCAACAGCCAAGCTGATACTACTACAAAAAAATTCCAGCCCAAGACACTTAGATTTGCACGAAAGTCTAACCATTGAAAAATAAGATTTTATAAAGTTTAACTAGAAATGGGAGGTACATTTATTAATAACAAATATGTAATGTACACACAGCTGCAGGCACAGATGTATATACACAACTAGTCCAGACTAGCAAAAATACTACAAAAACTTTTTGCCATTCTAACAGTTACAATGTTATTGAAATATGCAGAGCTATAATTTGCAACTTTTAAAAGAATTTGTGAAGCATCCATAATATAAACTTGAACTGTAGGTAACATCCAGACAACTTGATTTTAATGGCAACACTTAAATTCTTTTGGATATGGTGTAATGCTTTTTTTTTCAGTTTAGACCAGTGAGACTTTCATCATGCACCAATCTGCACAATGCAGTGTTCACATTTTTTTGTAAGGAATTGTACTGTCTTTTCTTCTTCATTTCAAAGGGCTCCCTTTCTCAGGATACTGCTCTCTCTTTCATGGTGAGTCACTCGGAAGTACTCTAGCAATGCTGCATCTTGCAAATAACTGAAGGCTTATGCTTCCTCCTTTATTTTGGTGGTCTCTAATTTGGGTGGTCTCTAATTTGCATTTGGTTTAAATGTGAAAGCAGTTACTGTATGCTCAACTGATTTTTTTAAGGACACATTTAGTGATTGCCTAAGAAAAGGCTAAAATCACATATCTGCTATCAAGCAGGTCCTGACAAAAAGGATCATGTTCTCCTTCAGACATAAGAACAAGCAATAGCTATTACTAGTCAACAGTAATTGAAGAGAATAGCAGGGCTCATTTGAAGTTTAATTCAAGAGGATCACAGTAGCAGCAATGGTTCCAGTGTGCTGGTCATGTTTCTGTCCTCAGAGTGACCCTGAAAGGCTCCTGTTCCCCTTCTCAGCATCAATGCAGGCAGTCCCCTGAGGATGGACACTCCCCCCACCTTTGGAGGTTAGAAGGATTAAATAATAGATGTAAGATTTATTTACAGGTAACTGGGATGCTGCAGTGTTACATTTCTATGCCACATAGTTCAAAAGGTCTTGCAAAACACCAGGTGATAAGGCTGGCAATGAAAGGAGGCGGTTTAAGTAATTTATCCATAAAGGGAGGAAATAGCTTTTTTGAGGATGAATCACTGTTCCTGTGAAACCAATTGATTCAGCGAGAGCAGCTATTCACTCTGGTAAGGTAACTTTAGTTGTTTGTAAATGGAGCTCCAGTGTGCATTTACTGATTGAATAAGTACAATTGATGTTCATATTCTATTATTTAGAATTATCTCCCTGATTTGGTGAATGAACACACATGCTATCCCTTTAGACCACAAGTCTTACTTTACACACTGGGCATAATTTGAGGAAAAGAAACACTTGGTTTATAAGGAGAATTCTTATATACAACTAATTCTCTTCAATTGCACCCATAACACCTCAACAGACACAGCAAGTCTGAGGTGAAGACAACTGAGTGACCATACAGGTAACATTTGTCTGCTCTTTCCATTCTCCTGGCTTCCATTTATGACCATTGATGCAGGAAAGATTTTGACAGACACTTTTGGTGTGGCACAGAATGGCAAAAGGAAAGAGAGAAAGAGAGAGATGAATTAGTCAGTGAGAGAGAGAAAAAGGAAGAAAGAGAGAAAAAGAGATCACAGCCCTGGCTCCAGAGCTGACCCAGCTGATGGAGTGTCCAGGGTCCTGGGGCCCATATGGGCCCAGACTGGTGGGGGTATCATTTTACAGATAAGTTTTCCCAACCCTGGAGTTAAATTTCTCTCTTTCTATGCAAATCAGTTCTCATGTGCAGTTCATTCTTTCAGATCTCTCTGGAAATGGGTCAGAGGCTTTGGGGGTCTTGGATGGTTCTGATCCCCTCTACAGCCCATGGCCATATCTTGGCCTCATTCCTGCTGTGCTGCTGTGTTGTGCTTGTCTCCAGGAGCCAAAACAAGTACATTTGTCCCAAAAAGTTCTGTCCTTGCTGTGTATGTCTCCTTCTGCAGCCACATCCTGTTCTTTCTCACAGCACGTTCTTACCAACAATCTTTGCCTGGAATCACCAACAAACTTTAGCTGGTTCCACAGCTATCCAGCTATTGGTGGATATACCTGAATACCTATACATTACCCCTCTTATCTTCTAGGTGTCTACACACTCAGCATAAAATAGAAAACCACCTATAATTAAAGAGGAAGCATTTAAAGTTGATTCTAAATAAGAATAGTTCCCAAACATATGGCTTACATACTGACTTTTTCTGCTGAAACTTCTAAAATATTTGCTCTCTTCATCTACATTGTCATTGGAATAGAGTTGAGATGCATCTGTAGACATTCAAAGTTATCTTCAATAACAAACTACACAATGTCCAAATCAGAGATGCCTAATAAAAGTAAATTAAAGAGCATAACATTGGGCAAGTTTTAGAAAGGTAAGTATTGTGAAAAGACTATAATCACAAGGCCCAGATTACTGGTGGTTTTAGAAAGATATGTCCGTTGCAAAGGGATCATAGTGTTCCATCTCCCTGACTAGCATGCCTAAAATCCCCAGGCCACAAGCAATAAAAGGAGATATCTGAAGGATCCTCCAGCAGCACAGACCCTCAGTCTTTGTCTTGCATCGCTAGTGTGAGACTTCTACCATTTGTTTGAATGGTGTATTTGAATTGCTTCTATTGCAAACATTTGCTGCCCCCAAAGACTCCATAGCTCAGTTCCCATGGCTCTGTGTACTTTAAAAGATGTGTCATGTGTACAGTATCACATTTCTTTGGCTGCCATAGAAATGAAAGTACCTGTCTTTAATAACTTTACGAAGTGAAAAACAGGGATATAAAATGTGAAGACTAAACAGCAGAATTTGAAGTTAATTACTGAGGGAGGTTTGGCTAAACTGGTAACTGACATACCAGTGACTTTCTTTCTGTTTAATATTAATATGAGACACTAATATAATCACAATAACCCCTTTATCTAGATAGTAGGAGTTCTGCCTATTTGATTTGTGCATTGATTTCACAAATGTGTCCATTTCTTAAAAAATTTTCAGTGACTGATAAGTATCTCATTATTTCTGCATTTTCTTCTGCAATGTAATGGTTCCATTACTTTCTAAAGCACATCTCCATCAGTGTTTTTAATGAACAATGGCACTGTGTTGTATGTGTCCAAAGATAGAATAGAAAACAATCCTTGTGTTATAAAACTAATATTTTGCTGCTTGAATTCCCCATCCAGTCTGTAAAGAGGGGAGCAAAGTGCCCCTCACCAAACATTACTAACCTACAGAGGAAGAGAACCAACTGGGATACTGTATTTTGCAAGAAATTAAAATATGAAAGGTGTCGAGCAAACAAAGGACACTGATAAAACATAAGCATGAAATAGCAAAATAGGTTCTGCTTGTGGAAAGTAAAATCTAATCCACTATGGAAGTATTTCAGCATCTCACACATATACATTGCTATATACCTTTTATGTAAACACACAGTAAACATAGTCCTACACACACAAATGCAGGATAAACTTAAAGAGGAATGAGTGGAAAGACAGACAAATGTGCCAATAACATTTTGGCACCACAGCCAGTAGTAACACATAAGAAATAACATGTAAGCGTGCAAGGAGCGATGGCTAAAACCCAAAATATTTTCAAGTGCACATATCAAAATAAGCTGACATTAAGCACAAAAAGCCTGTCTGCATTTTGTGCAGGTCTATTGCAACCATGCCTGTAATTCTGGACTCAGCACATCTGTTAGAGTAGCACATTAAATTCTTTTTCATCTGTTGGAAAGAGCTTTCCCAACTGTTAAGCTCCTAGGAATGTTTTCAATTATCTAGAAATACATTGCCTTACACTTCAAACTATCATTCTGTTACTCCAGTCTCAAGACCATTCAAATCTTTCTCTGTGACCACAACACCAGGTGCCTCCCAATCCTATGGCAGTTCATACAGGCATTACAGTGCCTGTCTTGAGTTTATGGACTGAAATTGCTATGTAAAAGAGAAAAAAAATTAGAAATTAGATAAGAATTAAGGCCACTGAGTCTATGTGAGTTAACTACAGTTTCATACAACATCTGTAACTTAGCCAAGACATGATCCCAGATCACTAGGGTCTCAGCTAATGCCTAAACTGCAAAACAATGTTTTGTGGGTGGGAATCATGCTAAGCCAATGAGTCCCCAACACCATTACTGACATGAAAAACTTGGCATTTTTTCCTTCCTCTTAATGATATCAATGGTAACAATTTTATTTGCAATAAACTTTTGCCACATACAGGCATGACATTGCATTGTTTATATATCAAAGAAATTTTTATGCTCATTCAAATTGTGATGGCAGTGTTGCTCCTTTAGAAGTAGATCTAGAAATTTACTACATACTGTTAAAATCCTGTCTGACAACAGGAATTTTTACTTTCCTTGTTTTTCTCTAACATTTATTAATACAATATCTGAGTTGTTCATTCTTGTTAATTTAACTTTTATGACACTGATATGGAATGAAAGGGACATATCACCTTACAGATACATTAGTTGTTGAGTACATACTTACATATTTTAGGCAATTACTCTGAAATATGCATTATTTTCTAGGCTTTCCCTGAAAAGTAAATGAGAAACAAGGACCAACCAACCAAAAAAATGCCCCAGGTTTCATCTTGAGGTTTGCCCTTTTTATTCTCTCTGTTCTTCCTTTCCTTTTCATTGTTACATATTTAAAGTTTGTTCTTTTATGTTTTGTAAACAAAGTGAAGAATTTTAAGCTAACAACACAGCAACTGTACCAAAGAAGTAACCCATCAGTAGCAGTTGCTGTCCTTAGCAAGGCCCTGAGAGGCACCAGGACAAATTGCCACTTGGCCAGACAGAGATGCTAGCTCATGGATGAGCAGTGGAATGCAGAAAACTGGGCCATAAGTGTAATTTTATGTACCCTTTTTCACATCTTCTCCTCTCTTACCTGGATTTCATTGTGCTAAAGGGTGCTAAAAGTTCTGTGAAGAATGTGTCATGCATCGACACTCACAGGCTTTCCAAACATCAGTCTATATGGCATCCACACTTCGTGGGAGTTTACAGTTCTAAAGATCTATGTTATCCTAATTTCAGTCCCATTCCCCTTACCTAAGCAGTCTACCACAGAACAAATGGGGTTATCTTTTGTTCTCCCCTTTTGATTTTGTCCATGTTTAGACTTGTAATCCCTATAAAAACTAAAAGGGAATAAATTCACACTCCTGGTTTACCATTCCCTTTGCCATTACCAGCAACATTCCTTTGTATAAGTCAAATCCATTTTCAGACCTCATCTCTATTCTTTTGTTCCATTCAAACCCATCTTGCTTCTATAGGGGATCCTGTCAGACATCTCATCCTTGACCTTCAGCCCATGGCCCCACCATTGCCTGCCATTTTAGGCAGCCATCAATTCCCTCTAGGAACTCTGTTCCATTAATTACACTGAACAAAGTGCCTCAAAAAGGGAGACTTTCTCAGTGATGGCACTTTACTGTACTCCCTTTTGTGCTGTGGGCTATATCCTCCTCCAATGTACTTCATGTTGGAACTGGCTCCTGTTGGAGCCCTTGAACAGTCACTTTAGTCTCCTAATGTTGCTTAAGACAAACTGATTGGAAAAGACTGACTAGTTTCTGCTGGGTATGGTGCGCTGAGGCAGCTGTCAATTATCAGTGTCTCAGCAAGGAATAGGATAACATACCAAATGCAAGAAGGGGAAGGGGGGCAAGCGGGAAGGGAGTGGAGGTTAAGGGACGTGGCACTTCTTGGTTTCCTAACTTTCATAAGGAACTGCAGCTTAGATATT
Source organism: Myiagra hebetior (assembly GCA_013397015.1). NCBI lineage: Eukaryota > Metazoa > Chordata > Aves > Passeriformes > Monarchidae > Myiagra > Myiagra hebetior. The sequence continues at coordinate 259,617 of VWZQ01010059.1, read as the reverse complement.
TTCTTTATCTGTCTTGCTTAGCATTTTCAGCTCCATTTCTTGTCAGTTCCCTGTCCATAATGTTGTACTCCGTGTGTGTGTGCGTGTACCCCATGCCCCACCCCTAATTCAGTGCTCCATTCCCCTTGTCCATCTGCCCCCTGCAAGCCAACACTCCAGTCCCCATGCTTTCCCTGGCTCAGCCCTTTTCTCCACTGCATCCCAGTCAGGTATCTCCTGCCCCAGCACCGCCTGCACAGCTGGGGTGCAGGATAGACCCTGCTGCTCCCAGCAGCTGCCTGCCTGGAGCAGAGCTGGCCCACAGGCAGCTGGGAGTGACTGTGCTGAGTGAGGTTTTGTGCCTTGGCTACTGCTCAGCATGCACAGCTGTGTTTTCAGAGTGACGTGTACAGGCTGGCCAGCGCGAGAGGCCGTCTCCATCCATCTCGAGATTAAGGTGCTGAACTCTTCTGAAGTCTTGCAGCATATTCCAAGTGAAGTAATTCAAAGCGTAACTCGGCTGTGTGTGGGTGGAGCTACAAGGGAATAGCTATAAGCACTCTGCCAAGCTGCAAATACCATAGTAAAGACATGGCAGGGCTGTTCAAAGAAGAGGCTGATGGATATCTTTCTTAATTTGAAAGTTTTCTTCTATCTGAATGGAAGAATTGCATACAAAAACATGCCTCCAAATGCTTAGATTGCTAGCATTGGTTAGAAACTAAGACAGAAATTCAGTCTGAAATGTGAGTAAAAGCTTAAAAAAATTATAAGCAATCAATGATAGATTCTTAAAAAAAAGTCAGTTAGCTTTCATAAAAGACTGCTCTCAGCCCTACCTATAATTACTGTTGTATATGTTACAGCTACAGATCTGTGTGTTCTCCTCCTAGTTTATACAAGTTGCAGCCTATTTCTTGCAAGTTCAAGGAAGTGGGTCTTGTTGAATTATCTGATAGGAGAAAATAATTTCTCAGGAATTCACAGTTTAGGCAGTACATTCAGACAAATAAGAAAAAAGCAACAACAACAAAAAACAACAAATAAAAACCACAAAAAAACCCCAACAACAGCCATGATGTTTTAAACAGCAAATTCACAGTAGAATTCAAGATTATCAGCACTTTAAATGGGACAATATGATGTAAGTGTGTGGGCAAACAGGAAGTTTTTGAGATTATGAAATTATCAAAGACTTGAAATGAAAGGATATGAACTGTAGACCTGGGACAGAAGTTAGTTTATGATATTATTCCACAAGGTAAGCAATGCAGTCAGATGGTAGACTAGAAATATTTCATTAGTTGCTTCAGAAACTGTAAGGGGCTATAATTTATGTACTTAAAAGGCTCATTTTCTGCTAAAGAAATTTATCTTAAAGCACTTTATAGTTTACATTTATAACATACATTAGAACTTAATGTGTAGCATACATTTAGACTTCCTTAAAATCAGACCTTCCTCTAATTTTTGAAAGCTGAAGGTTACCTTACTCTTGAACCTCTCGTTAATATAGGTTTGTTTATACTTAGAGATTGAGTTAATGGCAACTAAACACCAATGACAGTATTTTTTGGATAGGCATAAATGAAAGGGGTATTCCACTGATAGATCTCTAAAGCTTTGGATGACACAATTGGAAGGAAAATGAAGTAAGGCCAACATTAACTAATTTTGGAAATCTCTGCCAAATTGTTTTCAATTCTGAATGTTTTTTTTCTTACCACTCTGGCAGAGCTGTACATCAGCATGGCATGAAGTCAGTCTGTGGAACTGAGTGAACAACGGATCCTTCAGTTCACCTAATAAAGAGCTAGATAATTTGTTGCCTAAAATAAGATGCTGCTCCTTGCTTTCATGGGTTTTGCCTGTTTTCAGTTAAATGTAGGAAAGTGATTTCAAAAGTACAACAAATATGAAATACAGTAATAAAAATCTCTGAATCAAGATCCCTGAAATTATTTATTGAGTTGGACAAGTTTCCACTGAGATTAATTTTTCACTTGACTCTTCATTTTCTAATTTTTCCCACCTATATCCATTTGTTCGCTTCTGTTTTGGTTTGGTTAAATGATTGATTGTGATTATTTGAAATTATTTAAATTAACTATATTTGGGAAAATACTAAACAGTAACTTCTTTTGCAGTTTTGTGAATTTTGTTTACCTGTGATAAATGCAGCAGATGCAGTCCAAAACAGCAAAAGAAAACAAGAAATTTCCCAAAGATACCAAATTACCATAAAAGCTTTTATTATATTGATCACCTTAGTTCTGCATATCTCTTGAAAAAAAAATTATGAATGAAAAAAGCTAGAAAAGATCAATAATAGTAGGCATTGGATCTGAAAAGTAGACAGCACTATATTGCTGAACTAGATTTTTTTTGTGGTAAAATCAAAACCTGTATCCTTGTAATGCTGTTGGTCAAGAATTTGATCAGAAAATAAGTATATAAAAGCTAGTCCAATTCTTTATTAACAGAGAAAAATACTATTATCCATTGTGGCCAGAATATAAACACTGCCCAGATTATTTGGAATTCGAGTTAAAGAAAAGAAACATGATTGAATGTTGCTGGCTTGTTTGTTTTTTAAGTTGGTTTGCCTTTTTTTTAACATAATTGATAAGAACTCTGTTTTTATTGACTGTTGTAAGATCAGACTGCTTCAGGGAATTCCTTGCTCACAAGTCCAAGGTTGTCTTTCCAGACAGCACACAGAAAAGAAGCCTCTTACCCTCTCTGTTTGCTTGTATCTCAGTACGTGAATGCTTCCACCATTCCTCCTCTCTTTAGACACTTTTAATGCATACACACACTTATGTCCTCGTCTTCTCTTTTATAGATATTCTAAAAGACACAGCAAGAACCAAAAATCTCAGACACTGATCTACAAACAGCTGAACCTTTAGATACTAAAAAGGCAGCCAGTCATCGTCCTTTGTCTGCTCACATTGCAAAGCTTGGGAACACTGAGAAGCAGCGAGGGAAGCTGGAGTCAGTATCACATGCTAGCAGCATTTATGCTTCAAAAATTTCTGGCAAACATTTCTTTCCTAATTGGGGAAACCAGCATGGCCTTGTTTACAGATGAATCCAAATCATTCTCCAGGTTTTATGTTTGGATGATGTGTCACTGTTTCAGCCATCAATCAAAGAACAATAAATGCACTTGTTTCCACATTTTGACTGAGTGGGCAGCAGCTAACATACCTATCAGCTTGAGTGCAGTCTGAAGACTCCTTAGATCAAAAATGCATTCACTAGCAGCCATTCAGCATCTAGCATAACATGCCATATTTTGTCACTAATGAGCTACAAACAAAATCTCATCTACTTATTTGGCTGTACTGAAAAAGGTAAGAGTCACAGGAAACACCTGACAGAAATGCAGACTCAAACTGACGAGAGTAACTAAAGTGCTCTCCAAAAGAACTTGCTGTGAGAAGGAGAGACCCAGAGGGGCACAAAACATCTGGGGAGAAAATGAGAGACCATTGAAACAGGAGCACCAGTCTGAGTCTGTCTGAGACCAAATTGATGTTGAGGCTGAAGTGACTTCATGGAGGCTAAATGGGCTCAGATACCACAGCGTGTTCAGCCACACACATGTAGTTGAATGCCAACAAGTGCCACCACTTGCACCTTGTTCAGAAGCCATGGCACAGCCCAGGAGAGAAGCTGGGCAGGCCAGCATGGTGGTTTCTCAAGTGACTTCCTGGTCCTTCATCAGGCCACAATTTGATCCAGAAGAAAAGACTCAGACTCATAGGTCATGTTTGTATTGAAAGGGGCCTTGATGATTATCTACTTCCAACCCCCCTGCTGTAAAGTACAGTCAGGCCAGCACAGAGGTTCCAGTGGGGCAGTTTGGTGGTTGTGGGGGCACCGAGATTTGTACTTCTCTTGCTCACAGGCTTCATTTAAGGGGTGTGGACTCTCTGACACATAGAGGGCATGTTCATGTGTTTGTTCACCTTAATGAATCTTCACCTGTTCTGTGACCCATGGGGACTGACTGCTGACTGCTACACTTCAAGCAGGTTTATAACTGGCTTCGGAATATTTTCAAAAATTTGAAAAACAGAATAGCTTCATTCAGGCATGGATACATTATGTATTGTGAATGAAGTCACTGGAGATCCACCTGCACAATATTTTCCATATTTGAGTCATAGTCAATAGTGCTGTTACACTACATAGACAATATTCAGTTTCTAACATATATACCATGAACAGCTTTATTTTCAGCTGTAAAAAACAGCATATAAACAGTCTGAACTATATTCATGGTTGTTGATTGCTAAATCACTGTATAACATACAATAATTTTTTAAAGCAAGTGACAAAATAGTGGGTAATAAATCGCAATTCCTGCTGTAGGAAGATGAACAGAAATCTCTTGAACCAAGACTCAAAGCCAGACACTGTACTTCCTGTCTTTTAGATCTTCTAACATGTAAATCGACCATTACAAAAAGGATTAACCACTAGAAGTGTACAACTGAAGCCCAACATTCAGCCCTGCTCTTTATTCACCGCCAGAGCAGACCAGGTGTCCAGAATCCTAATGCTGGGCTCTGCAGTTGGGGTTTATATGATCTGCATACTAAGTACAAGTCACCATTGTACTCTGGCTTTAATTTATTGGTGGCCTTAACAACTGGCTATTTTACTGCTAATTGTACTTTAAATTGCTTGTACAAAATCAAACAGTACTTGGGACTCTAAACACGCACTTTCATGAAGTAAGGTTATTTTTTAAAACTGTTTATTTTATCAGAATCTGATTTATGCTCAGAGAAGTAAGGCTTTCTCAGAGAAAATTGCCTTTTGGTATTTTAGTTATGTTAANTTTTGGAAGGCTTTACAGTGTGTACTGTAAATGAGATGATGGTATAAGAAAGCATTTTCAAAAGTTGACAGAATTTAATCAGAGTTGTGTCTCTGTCATTGCCCTCAGCATTTGAGAATCTCTCGTTTTAGCATTTCTTGCAAAAACAGGACTAGGTACTCTGACAAATTTCACTTTGGAAAACCTGTCTTATTTACCAAAAGTCACCACATGGTTTCAGTTTGTACTTTAAAGTATATTTTGTTATGATGGCTGTGGAACAGAGCTGAGGGCTGGCAGGGAATATGGAGTCCACCTTGCCTGACTGCAGATGTGGAGGTTGCTGAGGTACAACCTAGTCTGTATCTTCTGAGAAGCAGTTTCCTCATGGAGAAAACAAATTTAAACTACACGGCTTGTTAAGTATTTTGGGATCTGTCTTGCTGAAGTGCACTGTGAAATAATAATAGCTAGCTTCTGTTCCTGAATCTCAGAGCATTTTATGGATCTAGAAAAGATCTCTCTTCTTAGACCTTATTTGTAGATGAAGAGACCCTCAGTCTTAAAGCATTTAGGTAACTTATCCTGGGTCACACTAAGCCCCCTGTGCAAATCTGGTAGCAGACACTGTATCTGTCACTCCCACCCTGTGGTCCAATAACAATATCACAAATTTTTTCAGTAAAAATTGAGGATCCTCTTGATCTACACAAAATACAGGGATTGTCACATAACTCAGAAACAACATCCACTCTACAGACCGCAGGACTGCATGCGTACTCTTCTAGAGTCTGGCTTCATTTTTCCACTTCAAAATATGATCCAGGCAGAGTTGATGGAATTCTTCTATTTCAATGTTTACCAGATGTGCAGTTGCCCATGATGAAAGTAAAATTTCTAATGTTACAGGACTGCAAGGTCAGAAAAATACAGTGAGAACTATGGCAGCCAAATAGTATACTCTAGGTTATGTGTGAGAAGTTATTTGGTCCACTCTGTATTTAACCTTGCCAAGCAAGCTTAAGTCCTTCTGCTCTCAGAACATCAAACAAGTGTGTTTCCATCCCACGGAGTACAGTCCTCATGTTGTCAGCCATGGAATACCCTGTGATGCTTCCAACAGCAGTGAAGTAGTTTAAAGTGCTTGGAATAAATGAATGAACAAAATCAAAAGGAAGACACAAAGTATAATGTTCAAAAAACAAAAACAAACAAATCAAACCAACAAACAAACAACAAAAAAACCCACAAAAACCCCAAACTAAAACCAAATTTTATCTAAATTCAGATAATAAAAGCAAAATCCTGATTGCAAGTGCCACTTTTAAATTAAAAAATAAATTTAAAAATATTTTAGCAGCATATTTTAATGAAATCCTTAAAAACAGTAAGCCTCAAAAATCTTTGAAATCTGCAAACATTGAATGGGTTTTAACATATGATAAGCAGTAGATTTAAGATCTCTGTGGAAAGTGTAAGCAGAAGTGCACTCTGCTTTTTAACTCCCAGAACACACTGAAATCTCTGTAGTTTTCTTGAATGAATGCTCCCCCTGCAGAAGTGCAGACCTGCCCCTCAGCCCCATGGCCTGTGAAGCAGCCACAGCTGTTTCACGATGTGTAGCAACTCAGTGAAGAGTGCAAAGATGGTAACCAGACTGGATGGTCTTTTCATTCTTTTCCCTTTCAACCTTGGCAAAGACACAAAGCTAATAACCCTACTTTTAAGAATAGTGCTGTAAATATTTTCACTGTTCAGAGGAGGGCAAGGGCTTGATGTCATATTTCATTCAAGTAGCATCACTGACATCATGTGTGAGATTAGCTCAGAGAAACTACTACGAGCCAAAATGCTAACGTGGCAGCAGCAAACACTTTTTCCAGGCTATGACATACAACAGTTGAACCTTTCAGAATAATTTGAGGGACCTGATTAGTTTGCAGACTGACATTGTATGTGGTTAGTCTGTCAACACCTACAGCATTTTCTCTGACTGGAAAGATCTGAGCAGCTGCAAGATGACACTTCAAACTGTGTTACTGGAAAATCAGTGGTAGGCTTGAAAAAAGTGATTAATCCTTCTTTCTGCTCTCTGCTTTCAAAGCACAAACAACCGAAACATCATTATTTATAAATTCTGACAAATGTAAACAGAGTCCTGAAACTTTACTGGACATTAGGTTTTCAAGATTCTTGGTTGTTTCTCTTTAGAAGTGTGATACTGTCATGTGACAGAGGCTTAGCAGAGCTCTACTTTGTGCACATATCTGGAGTTGAATTGAGTCGTAAATAATGACCTATGATTCTTTCCCTTATGTTTAATGTATATTGTCTGTAACTAAAATGAGGAAAAAAGTGTGGAACAGGGATAGAGTTATTCAACCTGATTGAAAGATAGTGAGTTGAAAGGCTTAAAGATTGTGAGTACTTGATTTTAAAGGTCATATTTATGTATCACGTTTGAGCATTGCACATCAAGAATTTTACCCCTTGTCATCCTGTTCAACAGATTTGAGAAAAAAGTTTGGAATATCACTCTGGAGGATAAACATATACGTATTTATATTTTGATGGTGTTGTCAATTTTCCTGTTCGGTGTTCCTTACCTTCAGTCTGAAAACTTTTGAGGTAGCTTGGATAGTGTGTTTGGATTACTTACTAATAGTTCAAGCATCTAAGTCATGTCAAAGAGTTTTCTGTCTTTTTATTCTAAAATGATACATATTTATCTGTCACTTCCCATCGAAGGAGAGCTAAAAGCTGTTCAAAGAGTTTTGAGCAAAGGTGAAGAAATTTCATTTCTATTTTGTTAAATAGTAAGGCACAGAAAGACTGCATTGTTAAAAAATTCCCAAATAGCCGTGAATGGATCATTTTTTAAAAAAAACTCACCTTAAAAAAAAACATCACCATAAGCATACACACCCTCTTACTCTCTGTTTACTGAAGTCAAAATTTTAGAAGAAGAATGCCTTTTTTCCATAATTCTTCCCTCTCTATAAATACTATTGGTGATATGTTGCTTGATAATTTGAAACTTGTTCTTCCACTTACACAGCAAAACCAGTATTTGTGACATAAAATAACTGAAGCCATCTATGGTAGAGAACACACAGAAATATTAAGAAACAACCAACCCAAAGTCCTGTCTTGTCTTCTCACTATGGTTTCTCCCTCTGTGAAATAATGAGAAGATAATGAGTTACTCTGTGAAATATTTTCAAATCTGCAGATGGGAATCTCTGCATAGGAACCAGATATTTTTTATTATAACTAACATTAGCAATATTGAGTAAAATCTACATTTTGGGAAACCAGCTTACACATAGAACTTTTTCTAATTTAGACACCCTTATAGACATACAAATTAAACCTAAATATGCATTTATATTTCATTTCATAGTCTGTCCAAGCAACTCTACAGGAAGTTAGTATTTGACAAATTCATCTTACAGTACTTTCCTTTCAGAGTCTAATAGGAGACAGGATTCTGGATGTGTGATGAACAACATTAGACAGTCTGAAAAGGCATGCCTGAAAATTTGAAACCTTAGTAAAATGTTCATGATACTCCCGATAATGCATGCAACCAGTCTATACTTTTTCACTCTACACATGTCCTCTGACATCACTCTTGGCCTTAAGAATTGAAAATGAAGGCCTACTAAAAGCTTCCAGATTTCCATAGATAATGCAGCCTTCCAATAGACATGGGTTTAACTGTACTTAAAGTATTCCAGGAAAATTCTTTTCGTGTGTATTGGGTTTGCATGGCCTGGTTTTTGGTAGCGGTGGGGGTCTGAGAAGCTACCAGAAGCTGCTTCCATATCCAGCAGAGCCAATCCCTGGTGGCTCCAAAGATGGAGGTGCTGCTGGCCAGGGCTGGGCTAATTAGAAATGGTGGTAATGTCTCTGTGATAACGTACTCAAGAAGAAAAAAACAAAAAGTTATTGCGCAGATGTAATGGTGGCCAGAGAAGAGCGGGCTGAGAACACGTGACAGAAACAGCCCTGGAGACACCAAGGTCAGTGGAGAAGCGAGGGAGGAGATGCTCCAGGCACTGGAACTGGAATTTTTCTGCAGCTCCTGGCACAGCCCATGGGGAGGCAGCTGTGCCCCTGCAGCCCAGGGATGAGCCCCACCCCAGAGCAGGTGGGTGCCTGAGAGGCGGCTGTGATCCTGTGGGAGAGCCATGGTAAGAGGGCCCAGCTCCCAGGCTGGAGCAGGTGGGTGCCTGAGAGGAGGCTGTGAGGCCACAGGAAACCCAGGGAGAGGGGCCCAGCTCCCAGGCTGGAGCAGCCTGTCCTTGAAGGATTGCACCCCAGGGAACAGTGACCCACTGCTGCAGCAGGGTGAGGGGGACTGGTGCCCATGGGGTGGACTCACATTGCAGCAATTTGCAGGGAGCTGCTGCTCGTGGGATGGAGCCATGCTGGAGAACTTCATGGAGAACTGTGTCCCGTGGGAGGGACCCCACGGTGCAGCAGGGGAATGACTCCTCTCCCTCACCTGCGAGAGAAGCCCTGCGTGATGAACTGACCACAACCCCCATTCCCTTTCTCCTTGCACTGCTGGGGTTGGAGTAGAGCTGGGAAGGAGGGAGGGGTGGGGAAGGTGTTTTTAAGGGTTTATTTTTCTTCTCATTATCCTCTGATTTGGTTAGTAAAAAATTCCCTTCATATCTCTAAATTGAGCCTGTTTTGCCCATGATGGTATTTGGTGAGTGATCTCTCCTGGTCCTTATGTCAAACCATGAACCTTTGTTAAATTTTCTCTCCCCTGTCCAGCTGCAGAGGGGAGTGAGAGGGGCTTAGGTGGGGGCCTGGCATCTGGCCAGCATCAACCCAAAACTTTATGTTTTTTCCTCTGTTCAGAAATCAAAACTCTTTATTTAGTTCAGCCTACATTTTATTAGAGGTAATTTGTGTTTTCGTGTCTGACTTACAGAATAAAATACTGCTTTACTATTGTAATGATGTGAGTAATATTAATCTCTACACCAGAATGTATCTCTTTGTATGAATGTTAATTTATGAATTTTTATTAATCTTAATATATCATCATTCTTCAGGTTGTTAACCTAGTGAATAACAGATTTTATTTGCAGGGTTTGGTATTTTGCTTTGGTGTCTTGATTTTACCTCTTTGGACAAAAGAAAAGAAGCATCACTTGGGTTATAAGTAATCACAGTCCTTTCTTTTGCCTAATTCTTTCCTCCATATTGACACTAATCCATGGATAGTGCCACATGAAACTGTGGCCTACGAAATCAGTGAATAAACCAGAAAAATTCATACCCTTTACTGGGACTGGAAGCTATAAATTCCGTGAAGACTCATCTGTGGGTTTGTTGCAGGTTTCAAGTAGTTGGCTACTGTGCAGGTATGCTCCCTCAGGATCACATCTGAAACCAAAATATAAATCAAAACATTTTAATTCATTCACAAGATTTCATCCATTCCTTCTCTTTAAAGATGTCAAAACCACTACCCTTGCCTTAAGCATTTCTATGCCATTCTATAAATTTACTGAACATACTTTTGTCTGAATGTGCATAAACTATTCTCTCTAAATCAAATGAGAAACTATAAATAACATTAAACCTCATTCAAGATTCAGATTCAAATGCAGATTCAGATTACAGTTAAATTTAGATTTATTTCATTAAATGCTTTTGATTAACATGATTCATGCTTTGTTCCTCCTGAAAAATCAAGACTGTTTTTCCATTTGAGAAGGCAGTATGTCTGACTGTGTAGTTGAAAAATCTATAGCAAAAAATACAATGCAGCTCAAGCACTTCCTGCAAGGATTACCTGTGAATGATAAGATAGTAACAGACTTCTTTGTGGTCTCTGATATTAACTGCTTGGTTGTTTATAAAATTACAGATTTCACTATTATTCTACATCCTTCTAGTATTCTTCACTACAACCTTCTACATTCTTCTAGTATCTCTTCACTAGAATAATTTTTATTACTGGTTGGTAGATAAAATACTGAATCATTTCTGGATGGATATCTCTTCTACAGAAATGCTTTTAGGAAGCTTCATTAATGTTCTGGGACATACATACTGGGGAAAAATTAGACTGATATGAGTCTTCTTATTACTGTCTTTTTTTTTCAAATTTTTCTGATGAACAAATCAAAAATATATTTCATGTTCCTGTCCAAGCAAACAGTACTTCATTACAAATATAAAAACTACCTTCCTCATACTATCTGCTGCATATTTTCTGATGCTTGTTTTGTGCAAGCCTGCACAAATAGAATGAAATGAAATAGAAATACAGAAGTTCCCTGTCATCTATTTGACTAGTGGACTGTGCTAGCAAATCTCAGGAACAAACCTAAACAGGGAACAGCAACATGCTGTCCAAAGCTACCCTATGGCAGATCAACACATTATATAAAATTACTGCAGGAATTCAGCCAGTGGAGCTGGGTTGCCTGCAGCTTCTAAACATGACTGAAAAACCATAAAAGGCAGGCAGAATTAAAGAGGAAAATGAGAAAGGTATGCATCTTCCTTTTATGCTCTGAAGTACAACAAATACCAACAGAAGGGTGGGGATGTCCTCCAGTAAACTTTGCTGCAGCAACATTTTAGTTAATGAACAAGAGTGACAAGCATTAGAATTTGTGTCCTCCAGCAGTACAAAAACAGTAACTTACACCTACTGCCTGTTAGTTATCTAAGTAGTCAATGGTTATATTAGAAGTGTTATATTAAGTATAAGTCACACATGTGGGTTTTGGGCACCTCCCTGATGGAGTTTTACAGAATTTTATATTGTTATAGAAAGCCTTGAAACCTTGGATAAAAATGGATGAAGCAATGGGCAAGGAAGGTCTGTAGAAAGAGGAAACTGGTCTTTCTTTGAGCAACTAATAAAGTCAGAAAAAACAGGCAAGTGTTAACCTTGCATTTACTTATTTTGAAATTATTTTTATAGAATTGTATCTGTTTCACCCTACTAAATTCAATTATTTTCTCCTTGTAGTTTCCCTTTTAAATAACTGGGGTTTTTCTGAGATCTTGGTTTCAAAATTAAATTCATTAAGGTTGCAAAAGTCTCTCAGATAGAACAAGCTATGGAAAGTCTTGCCTATGTTCAAATTCTCCAAATTTCTCTTTATAAAACTATTAGTACTGGCAAGTCAGAGCACGCCTCCCAGTTATATCCTGACTTTTTTGACTGTGACTTTGTTGCAGTATTCTGCGAATTTCTGTGCAACATCAGCCTTGTGTTTGGCTTCTTTAATAATTTAATATTTAATTTTTACTTTCACTAGCAGCAGAAAAACAGAGAGTGGAGTAATCTCCATATGTAGAACTAGCACTTGAAATAATACTCAGATCTGTGGAAAAGATACAATCAGTTTCCCTTTTATCAATGGTATTTTCTTCTGAGAGTCATAGCTCTTGTTCCTGGAGTACTACAATGATTTGTGGTTTCTTTTAAAACACACTTCCATGCAGACATACTTTGCATTTTTGCTGGTGAAGCAAGCACAAGAATCCACAAAGAGGAATTAAGGTGCCTGGTTCACACATCTCTTCCATTCCACAGAGGCCATCCAAACTGAGCAGTTCCCCATCTCCCTTTCCAGCCCCAGCAAATCAGAAAGATGAGGGAGGGAGCGTTGTGTCTGNGGGGAGGGTGGTTTTTGTTTTTTTTTTTTTTTTTTTTTTTTTTTTTTTTTTTTTAATTCAACTGAACACTGCTTGTTTCATACTGAGTGTTATTTTACCAAGTTGCATCTTTGATATAATAAAACCCTGGGCAGGAAGTCCAGCTAAATTATCAAGAAAATGCTAGACATTTTTAGTTGCTTTTTCTGTTGGTAAAAATTGCAGCTTCTGAATGAGAAATTCAGAATTCTCATGGAGAAGGAAAAAAAAAAGGAAAAATCGTTATGGAAGCATACGGGCTTATTCTACCCTGTGACACAGCAAAAAGGAAGAACAAAAAATCATGAAGCGGGTTCTAATAACTATTATTTTCCTCAGTGCACTGATGCATTACAAATGGGCCTGAATGCAGCTCCAGAGAAAAGCAACAGCAGAAAGTATGGGGGAATTGTACAATGCCTGCATCTTTAACTTCAATAAAGTGAGACCCATCACTTGCAACTGAATCCTGTTCAATGGAAACCTCTGTTTATTTTTATGTGCCACTTACGGATGGTGAGTACTCATGGGTTTGGGGTCTTTTTAAATGCTCCCTTCTCTCTCTGGTAGTGACAGGAACTGCCCACAGGGCTGCTGTTTATGTGCTCTACCTCTTCCAACTTTTAGTCATATAATTCACTTGTTTACAATTACTATGGCAACGCTGACTGCTATGGCAACACTTAATAAACTGACACTACAAAAGAAAAGATAAAAGAAAAGAAAAAAGGAATAAAAGAAAATGCATCTTGCACTAAATTGCAGGAAGGTAAAACATTTTTACTCCAGCTCACTTGTTGCAGGACCAGAGTCCATTCCCCTTTCTCACTGAGTAAGTTAAGGCACAGACCTGATTAAGGAGAAAAAAGCTAACAGAATGAATCAGACTATCCTAATTTACCCCGTGAGGTTAAGTTTCTCACTTCCGCAGAGCTCTTTTTAATTTTCACTACACTGCTGACAAAAAACTCGTTTCTTTTAAATAGAACTTAATTTAAGATCTGTCACCATCACTGTTTTTACATGTTACACGAATCATTCAAGTTGTAAGTACCAGATAATTCTTAGTGTATTTAGTTTCAAAAAAGTTCTTTACAGACAGCCTAATGAGCTGGGCAAACATTTTGCAGAGGGAATACTGAAACCTGATTTAGAGATACAGACACTTAGTGCATACAGTGTCATGAATTGCAGTTGAAAGCAAAGGCATGATACCATCTTATGCTTGGTCCTAGCCATGGCAAATGCCAAAAAAAAAGCATTGCCTTATAGGTTCAGAAATGCTGTATGAGAGCATTCAAGTTATTTTAAATCCTAAGTTAAAAGACATGAAAACCAAATCTATTACAGGAATATTTCATCATTACTGTGTTCAGTCTCACAAGGCTCAAAACAACCTGAATATGTTATTTTTGTTCATAAATAAACAGGTACCAGCATGGTCATATTTATAAATATTCTAAGTTTCAATTAAGGCTTTAAGTTTCAAAATGAATTCCAGTTCACAGGGTGGAAAATAGTATTCTACTAATTTGAAAAATTGATAGCTCTTAGCAGGCTGTGTCTGTTTCTTGGGCTGAAGATTTTTCAACCTGAATAGGCATTTCTGACTTTATGTTTTTTATACGTTGTGTAGAAGTGACAAAACTTTCCCAAAAAGGTCAACACCCTTATTAGGTTAACAGAAATCCTAACTGCAGAAGAGAAGGGTGCAGATTCAGCCTAGGTAAGAAGACAGTTTGACAGAGCACCACATGAAAACTGGAAGGTGTGACCTTTGTGAGAGCACACAGTATCTCTGTGAACATCTTAAGGGTGTCCGTGAAGTAATGGGATACTTCAGCTGCCTGCATGGGCAAGCCTTTTGTAATGCTTAAAAGATAGGCTGCAACACATGAAAGGCAGACTTTAGGTGAGTAGAGCAGAGGTTCTTAGACATCAGCGTGACAGAAGGGAAAGTACATAAACTCTGAAACCCTCCCTTAGAGAGTCAACGATGTATGACCTCTCTTGGATACAAATAGTGGGGTTTTTAATCTGCCAAACTAAGAACCAAGATCTGACAAAACAAAAACTAAGAAAAGGCAACTTTTTTTCTTCTCATAATAATTTTCAAGAGGTCTCTATCTGGCCTGCAAAATAAGCAGTCCAGGAGTATCACAAAGCTGTTTCTAGAAGTAATTTATGCAACTATTAAAAGTACCTGTTTTGCTAGTGTATTATTTTTATGGTTCAACCCCAGCCAACAGCCAAGCCCCACGCAGACATTCACTCCCCGCTGTAGCACGATGGTGAAGAAAACTGGAAGGGTGAAAGTAAGAAAACTCACAGGTTAAGATAAAGGCAGTTTAATAGAAGATACAAAAGCTGTGCATGCAAGCAAAGCAAAGTAAGGAATTAATTCACTGTTTCCCAAGGGCAGGCAGATGTTCAGCCAGCCCCAGGAAAACTGGGTTCCATCACATGTAATGGTGACTTGTAATGGTGAAAAATACCAAGTGTCCCCCCCTTCCTTCTTCTTCCCCCAGCTTTGTATTCTGAACATGACACCACATGGTATGGAATGTCCTTGTGGTCACTTGTGGTCAGCCGTCCCGGCTGTATCTCCCCCCAAACAAGCTTCATGTGCTTCGTCAGCCTGGTGGGATGATGTGAGAAGAGGCCTTGCCCTTGTGCAAGCACTTCTCAACAATAACAAAAACATCCTTGAATTATCAGCATTTATTGCAGCCCAAATCTAAACCACAGCACCACAGAAGATGCTATGGGAGAAATTAGCTTTCACCCAGTCAAAATCAGCACAATTATTTAGTAGATCTCAGTCATCAGCTGTGGAAAGAAGAAAACAATTCAAAGTAAAGAAAGTAAGCAATTGAACTACTCACAATCACAATTAACAATACTTAGCAATGGAATTATAAAATATAAGGAGTCACAGAATTACCAGCAAATACCCAGCTTTGCAGAATTCTTCATTTGTATACAATGAAGATACAAGGCAATGACATAAAATTTACATTTTTTTTCAAAGTACTGTGACCAAGAAGGTAATTTTTATATTAGTATCTCCGTAAACAGGAGTCTAAAATCAGAATTTATGTCTAACACACACAGAAGCCTTTTTTTCCACGTAGATTTATAATATACTGTAAACAACCAAACAAACCAACAAAAACATAGCTGAGAAAGTAATACATTCAGCAAGGAAAATCAGATAATCTTTTTTATACATTGTCTAAAGACTGTATTTTATGAGAAGATGCCACATTCTGGTATCAGCTAGCATTGTTTGAAAACATGGGCTTACTTCAAAAACCATTCTCTGAAAAACATTTTTAAGTGATGTCAGGTCTGAGCTGACAAATTACCTGAACTTCTTTACAGACAGAAGTAATAAGATAGAAATATTTCATTTTTCTCTCCACCCCTTTCCCCCCAATAAAATGAGTCACTAAATCTTTGAGATACTTCCTACAATCTATTCTGAGCTGTTTTCTGATCTCATTCATCAGGTGAGATCCAAAACATTAGTTTGATATTACAATGCTTAATGCTTCAGTGCCTAAAAGGAAAAACCCAAGGTGCTGATAAATTCCCTATACACTGACTGAGAAGGAGCTACATATCTAGGTAGCAGCTAGTCTAAGAAGGAGGCAATACACCCAGGTGGCAGGAAATGCTAAGGAAAAAGAAATCCCAGTATTCTGTGGCTTGCCTGCCTGAAAACT
The DNA here is from genome assembly GCA_013397015.1 of Myiagra hebetior. NCBI lineage: Eukaryota > Metazoa > Chordata > Aves > Passeriformes > Monarchidae > Myiagra > Myiagra hebetior. Next base: position 243,396 of record VWZQ01010059.1, on the reverse strand, counting down.
GCAGTGATGAAACTTCAGAACTCAGAGACCTTGGACACATGTGGTGCTGACACATTTACCTAGGGAGACACTTCCCAGTCAAGGAGGTGATTGAGCTGAAAATTTGCTGTTTTGTTATTGATGCCACAAGTTAATTCTCAGCCAGATCAGTCCCTCAAACTGGCCAACTGTTTAGCTTGGCTAGAATTCATTCTGGCAAATAAGACTTTGGACAGCAAGTTGAGCAAAGGCTTACAGGAATCAAGGAACTGCAGCTTAAGGATATGGTATAATGGTACTGCTAAGGGCAGCTAAAGATGAATGCTTCTAACAGGCAGAACAGCTCTCCTCTTGGCCTCTGGGTGTTTGCTCCTTCCCTTGCATTAGCAACGGCGCTTCTTTGGCACTTCAGTCACCCTGGTCAGGAAGCTAAACTGACTTAAAACAACATTATAGGGGGAGAAAAGCTGCGTTCCCATCAGATCATCCCACTGTCCCTGCATCCGCCTCCGTACTGTGCAAAACATTGAGGAGGACAACGGGAGTCAGAGAAGTGAGACAAGGGTAGGACATAGAGGGAGCAGAGGAGACAGGCTGGACTGGCTGCTGGAATGTCAGAACTGTTTGAGGCAGAGCTCAGATCTCACCAGCTGTTAACAGCAAAAAACCAAAGTTGAGAATTTCAATACTGACACACAGATCATTGTTTTCTCCTAAAATCAGTAGTTTTATCTTTAGCACGGCAATTTGTGATTCGAACACGTTCCTTGTAATTGGGAAATGCTGGTTGTGTTCTATTTTCAGGGAGGGAGTGTATTTTGGTGTTACATCACATATGAAAGACAATTGTGAAATGTGAGCACACGAAATGTTTGGAGTATTTTGGTTTTTGTAGAGTGAGTAAAGATGTCGGTGAAGATAGAAAGCATTCTGTTTTTCATCACAGGGTAAGTGAGGTAATTAAAAAATCATGTGCGAAACAGAAATGAGATTTTTTAAAAAATATATATGCCGTTAATCCTGTAAATATAAACCCACCTTCTATAAAATTAATTCCCTTTGTGTTGCTGTCTGTAATGTTTTAATGCTTGTTTTGCCTAGAAATACAATCAGTCCCAGCACAAGAGCAGATATATTTTAACAGATATTTTTTATTCTGTCCACTCTATGGAGTATAGCTATGACCTCATCTTCCTCTTCTTTGGACTCTTACTTTAGTCTGGATACATAAATCCCTGACTAGTGAGCACAAAATAGCATCTCTTTCTTTACTTTTCCTCAGTTTCAGAACTTAACATGCAACATTAGTTAGCCCTAAAAAGTTTCTCCAGGTTTTAAGGCATTCAGTCCATTGCCTACTTATTGTTAGGAGTCTTTACAGACATCCAAGTGCTAACAAATGCAGAATAAAAGAACCTGTTTTTCATGTTGCCAGAGGAAAACTTCAGACCAAAGGAAAAACATGAAAAGAAATATTTGTTCAAGATTCTCTAAATGTCACTGAGGATGTGATTTCTAGTGATTGAGTTCTAGTAATGGCATTTCCTGCATTTTCACTCACATCCCTCAATTTGTGTGTAAGTAAAAATTTTTAATTGTGAATTAATTGTGAATTTAATTGTGAATTTAATTGTGAATTTAATTGTGAAACAATTTGTGTGTAAGTAAAATGACAGTGTGTAGTCATGGTTAATGCTTTAATCATGTTATGCAGATACTGAAGTCACAGCTTCTACAATTTTTTTATTTTATCCTTTCAGAACAAGATGAAGCAGAGTAGAAATAAATTTCAAACCTTAATTAAATAAGCCCTGTTTTCTTTTTTTTGCATCTCTCATGCAAAAGAGCTCTTTTGTTCTTAGTCCCCATCTTTGGCAAAATCGAAAGAAGAACTCAGGCAAAGTGTAATTTTTGCAGAGTTTGAATGCTTTCATTTGTGATAAGCAACATCTGCAGTATCGAATGTTTTAAACCAAAATTATTTACCTGTCCGAACTTGACATGCTCCGCATTCCAGATGCACTGTCAGCTATGCAGCTCTCACCTGAGGCCACTTGGAACCCACAGCAACTCATCCCTGTGCCTAAGTCCTTAGAAAAAATAAAGAAATAAAAAAAGGGGAGAAGAGGGGAAAGAAAAAA
>VWZQ01010059.1:223321-241268 GCA_013397015.1 Myiagra hebetior | reverse complement strand
AAAAAAAAAAAAAAAGAGGTGTGCTCTGCAGTAGAGAAAGTGAAGCTAATATTTACTCAGAGAGGGAAACTATGAGTGAAGAGAAGAATTTGTCCTGAGGGTTTATGCAGCACAGAAGTGGGTGTAAATGATCTCATTCTTATCTTCTCCAAATTTGCCCAGTAATTTGAATTCCTTCTAGACCACTGAATTAGGATATCTTAACACCAAATTATTCCTGTAGCTGGCATGACTAGTTTTCTAGCCACTTTTATTCATAAGATCAGATTTTTCCTAAGTTGTTCCCTAATAAAGTATAAGTTTACACAATTACAAAACCAGAATAGAACACTCTCTCTAATTCTATCTCCTACAGCTAAATATTCTACAGGAACCATAAGGTTCAATCCTGTTGGAACTGATCTTGTTCAGAGCATCTTGTTCAATTTTGTATACATTTAGGTTTTGTCTCTTTAGAAATTTTTAATTACACAAGCCTAATTCTGATGTTTATGAATTGCATGTACTACTCCCACACCTCTTCTTTTGTGACTTCAGATCCAAACGGATTCACTGTTTTCCTTCATCAAATACCTGTGTTGCTTAAAATTTACTAGCAGGGTGAAGAGATATTATTAATAGTGATTGAATTAAAGTAATCTCGACATCTGGAATGCAAGAAGTAATGCACCAGTGTCCTGCAAGATCTAAGTATTTTTTATCCCTGTGTCAGCAATACCTTTGCCTCTGTATTCCTTATGTCACTTTTCACACTCTCCAAAAGGACTGCATGGACAAATTCACTTCCAGCGCAAATACATCCCCTGTGTGCTACACCCTAATGCCTAAGTCTGCCCTGCTGGATTTTGTAACAGAGACTGGAAGGAGACCTTGAGTTTACTTTGTAATGACGCACGTCTCAGGCCATGTTTAAAGAACATTACATTCACTTCAGGAAAATATCAGTAAGTTTGGTAGCTGAAGATAGTTTTGATCCCCCCCTTTATCTGTAGTATGCTGCTGCCCAAATTACATCGTGTTATGTCTTTCAAGGTAATGCCCACAGCACAACCATATGTCAGCACAATGAAAAGTCTGTTTGATTTAAGGCCTTGCTGCACAAGATCTTGCCCAGTGGAATCTTGAATATCTCCACTGATAGGGAGTCCACAACCTCTCTGGTCCCTATTTCAAAGTCTATTACCCTCTCATTAAAAAAAAACATCTCATATGAAGTCCCTTGTTCCAACTTCTGTCCATTACCCTCTGTCCTTCCACTGGGCACCTCTGAGAAGAGATTGTGTCTGTCTTCTGTACACCCTCCCACATGGGATTTATTTGAAGAGAACAGTAAGATCTGCCTCTTTTTTTTCTTCTCTTTTGAAGGTAGAACCACCCCAGTTCTCTCCTCCCCTCTCACATGTGCTCCAGCCCCATGATCAGCTTCACAGCTCTCTGCTGGACTTCTCCAGCACGTTGATGTGTTCCTTGCACTTGGAATCGCAAGGCTTGACACTATACTCTGACTGAGGTTTAACTAGTGCCAAATAAAGGAGAATAATATGCTCCTTTGACCTACTGGCTGCACTCTAAAAGTCATCTTGTTAATGTGGTTGGCCTTCTGCAAGGGCACACTAACATACCTTGTGAAAATAAGCTGCTCCAAGCAGAGATAAAGGTGCCTATGGTACTGACACTGAGTTACAAGGCCAGCAACAACAAAGCTTCTGTTTGGACTGTGCACTTAAATTTTATCATCAGGCCTTTCTTACTCTGATTTCAAACAAAACAGTTATGGATCTCTTATACTTTACCATCCACCTTAGGACACATTCTCCACTCAAGATGGCAACTTAGCTCTTACTCTCCAAGGGAAAAATAATACAAACAGTATTTGATCCCAAAGACAGAAGAGTGTAATAGGAAAAACTGGTTCAAGGGAAGAGATGTAATGAGAGGGAACAGGGAGAAGTAATGACATGGGAAGAAAGAAAGAGGAACTAATGAAAGGGCAAAACGGGAAATGGTAGGGGAAAGGGCAAGAGAATTATTGTAGAGGTGAAAGCTGGGAAGAAATAGTCTTTAGTCTTTAAAAGCATCTGGAAAGTCTGGCAACACTAGCAAAGGCCTCTTCTCAAGCCCCAGAGCCTACTGCAAAAACAGACCCTGCTGACCTCCTCTTTCAAACCCTTTTAAAGTTCTAAACACTATAAAATCTATCCTAGTGTTTCAAATAAACTCAGTGACTGCTTGCAGTGCGTGAATCCTTGATCAGTCTTTTGGCTCTGCATAATCAACTTTCCACAGTACACTGAGACTCTGGCATTGCTTCTCAGTGGCCAGTGCCAGCAGCAACCTGAGTTTCAACCATTTTAAACTTGGAAGAATTTAAATCTAAGTTCAGTGACTGGTTTGGCCTAAAGAGACATTTTATGCTTCAAATTTATTTTTTAACAAAATCACTCAACAAGTCTAGCAGCAGTTCCTAAACCAGTTGATTTTCTGTTAATTTTGCTTTTCAGCTTTCAAGCTTTGTATTCAAACTGCCCTCCCATTTTTTTAGCCATTTGCCCCAACAGGATCAAACAGGGCATTTTTGTGTAATGAACTCCTTTCTCCATGACCACAGCTTTCACTGTGGACAGCGAAAACGTTGCAAATTGGGCTTTATTTATTTATTGTATTTGTTATATAACACCCATCCCCATGTATCTGGCTGCCCTACAAAAGTTAAAGGCAAGAATAAATAAAATAAGGCCATACCCAGTGGCCAGAGAGAAGCAGCTGTTCTGCCAAGAGAAGAGACAAGAAAAAACAACTCTGAGAAAAAGAGCTGTTGAGAAAATCAAGATAAAATGATCAAAGATGCACCATCCAGAAAGGTCAGCAGAGTTTATTATTGAAGCTTTCACATGCCCAGTCTGCTTAATTGCCTTTTATAAGCATTTTACAGCCAGCCCTGGAGGCTAATGCAGGTGGAGATGCTGTGCAAACCTATCAATGGAACCAAAAATGATCAGCAGCTGTCCCAAAGTCACAGCAGTGTGGAAAAAAAAAAAAAAATGAAAACAATCAACTGTAACAGCTTAACAAAGATGAGGACACATTACATTTATTTACTAGAGTCACCATCATAAACAGTTATGTAAAAGTTACTGTGTTTGCATAGCAGAAACCAACGAAAAGGAAATTAAATTATCTTTATTACTAAAAATGAAATAGGATATCATAAGTACTGAAGAAAAGTACTTTTTTTCCATAGTACAACAAAGACATCAAGATTTCCAAAACTGGAAAAGAAATTATTAGCACTCCGTTTATCTCCAAACCTGAGTCTCTTAAAACTGCACTTGAAATTTGTCTCTCCACAAAACAGTAGGGGAGTGTTCTCTGCTCTGTTCGTTTAATATAGCAGAATGCCAAAAACAGATAAATTTTGAACCCCAGCAATACAGCCATATGATCTTAAATCCCTGCACAGGTACAAATGCCAGCCAGATCTCCCCAGCTTTTTACTCAGTGTGACTACCTGAAGATGTTGAGCCCTGCCTGGAAGACATACAGACAGGATCAGTTTACATTTGAGCCAAACTATGTCATTTGTACCACTGGGCAGGCAAGGAGATTGTTCTGCTCTTTTGCTATTGCTTTTTCTACATCTTCCTGGCTGAGCTGGCATGCTCCACTAGAGATACCTGCTTGTAATAGAATATATTTTAGGGCACACATGGGCTGTCCTTTCTGGCTGGAGCTGTGCCAGCTCATGCTGCTACAACTCCTATTCATCTTTGGCTACTCAGTGGTGCACCCTTTGCAGTGTTTGCCACACTTTCTCTCCTGCCAGCAGAGCTTTCCTGTAAGCACTTCCTAAAACATTTCAGGCAAATGGAGTCAAATTTACAGGATTCAGTGGGAAACTTACATGTATGTCTGGTTCAAATAATAAATCCTAACAATTCAAAGCGTATGTCCAGGCTAATTTATAGTAATTGAAGTTGATAAAATAACGATGCCGTTAAGTAATACCTGTTGCTGTAAGAATCTTATATCTCTTCTTATTTCCTTTTATCACCAAAATCCTAAACACAATTAAAACTTCCTCTATCATGATAATCGTGGTTTGAAATGCCAGCCTCTTAAAATTGCAATAAATAACCAGACATATCTCTATCTTCCACCAAAACCCTCTGTAAGGCCTCCCCCTCCTGGCATATTTCCAGCTATAAAGTTTTCATGGTTGTTTGCAGTCCCTGTATTGTTTTGAAAGGTACTTCCTCCCCAGTCTCCAGACTCAGAAGAAAGACAGAGAGTGCATTCCATACAAATGTTACAGCAGAGCCAATTCCCCAAGAAATTGATTTGTTTGGTACAACCTACTTTATCCTATGCATTCAGACAGAAAGCCCTTCAGGGCACAGTCTGTCTCTTTTCTGTGATTAAAAGACACAAAAGGCCTAACCAGCCCTGGGGACCTGGGTGCTATCTGGATTCTAAGAGATGCTTTATCTCCCTTCATTATCAGGCCATCCCAACAAGATATCATCAGGCTGGGCTTAGTCTGCTGAGGCTCTTCAACAGTTGTCATCAGACATTAAATCCATATAAAAATGAAGGTACATTTCTTCTATTTCTTTTGAAAGAACTCCTCGTCCCTAGTCTCCCAGTATGTCAATCTCAGCACAATGAAGCTGTGGCTGAATCTGGGCACAGTTTACACACACGGGACCCTGTAGCTGTTTGCAGACCAATATAATCTGGCCTGATAGTCAGAAACCAAACCTCCTGACATACACAGTCAAATGGGGCTTTTTGAACATGCAGAATCTGCAGATGCCAAAGTCATGGTGATAAGTACCTGGAACATGAATCCCTGTGAGCATTCTGACTCTGCTGCCCCTATGGAGTTAGAAAAGCACCATGCAAATACAGAGTGTTTTCTAAACTGCTCATCACATTAGGACCAAACCAAACACGCGCAGAAACTGAATTACCTCTTGTCCATGAAGAAAATATTGCCTTTGATTGCAGGATTGAGGTTTTTGGCAGGGTACCAGGGAGCTCCCAGTGTGGCTGCCTGTATGACCCAGGAGTGTATACGGCTAGAGGGCAAACATAAGATTCCTGCTGTGCCAACATATCAACCTTTGTAAACACAAATATGGAATGAAAAAACAAGAAGCAGTGCAACCATATCATGCCATAGGTACATGCTGTATTTATTATTCTAGTGCAAATGCTCTGAATAAAAAGATCTTTGTGGGGGTTCCACTGCCATTTCCCTCAAAAATTAGGCATTTCTAAACCCACAACAGCTGATGGGAATATTTTTTCTCAACTTGTAAAAAGATCCTACCCAGAGAAATCTAGTTTATTTTTTTTTCTTACTGCCTTTTCAGTTTTTATTTTCTCATTATTGTGTATCTCAAATCATTGCTAGTTATTAAAATATATCTAAAGTGTACCCCTGTGATGCAGTGCTCAAGAAAAACAGCTCTCCCTGAACCCTCAGTCACCAGCTTCCTCCCACTGAGCAGGCTGCATTCTGTAGGAATAGAATTTCACATAAAACCTGTGTGGCAAAAGAAATTCTAATAATTTAAATTGTCTCTTTTCACTGTTATAATATAATTCGAAACAGATCTGAGGAAAACAGATGTTTTTCTAAAGTCGTTTTGATTGTCCTATTTTTAAGCTTTGATAGAAGATATTATAATGATGAGAAATACTGGGATAGCTGTTTCAACCCAGTTTCGCTCTTTCAGCTAACTTGCACCTCAGTTTTATATGAAATTTCTTCACAATAGCCCTGGGAAGAAATTCATAGCTCTTACTGCAAGCTGTGTGACATGTAATGTTTTTTTCTCTGATTTTGCTCAGAGGATACACATTTTTCTGGAAACAAAACAGCAAATTTTTATACTTCATCTGAATCACAAATCTCACATTTTCATGTGTTTAGAAACTCAACGTTTTACTCTTCATTCACAAAGAATCTACAGGCACCACCGGAATGAGAGCTGTGCCAGGGGTAAGGGAGCTTCAAGATCAAAGTGCAGATTTATCAAGAAAACAATGAAGAATAGGAAAACAAAACCGCTTTAACTATGCAAAGTCATTGTACATTCATACCAAGAAGATTTCACTCATTACCACATTTGTGAACAAGGGGGAGAGGCAAGCATAAAAAGGAAAGGCAGAATGACATTAATGAGGTTGCAAAAATGCAACTGAGAGATTTCTCCCTCAAGTTTCACATGTGTGTAATATAATCATTGATGGATTAACATGCTGGAATTGAGAGGTTTGGAAGCTTTTCTGAACTCAGGAGAATGTCTAGTTTAAAAGTGGTTCTGTAGCTATTCTGAACAGACTCTCCAAAAATATTGTGAGAGTATCTATGGCAAAAGTATTGCAATATTAAACTTTTCTAATAACAGTTTTGTTTCACTCTTATTAGAATTTACAGTGTCAAAATGCAGGAGTACCTAGAGGGAGAAGTTAATATTATCCTGTCTGCAAGACTCTTGTTCAAATATTCTACAGAATGCTACGCTGAGAGCCTCAAAATACTGTAAAAAACATTTTCCAAATGTCATGATCAAGTCAACTTAAGTGAGTAAATCATAGTGGCAGTAAAACCAGAGAAATGGTATATGAATGTGGTACTAGTGCACTTATTCTTTGATGATCCCTTTTAAATTTTTCTGCTAAAAATCCATCAGTTCAGAACTTTTTTCTTTGCATAATCACTGTCTGGTTTTGTGGTTTACACAAAGCTCCTGTGATTCAAAAATGTGTGCAAGTACTGACTTTCACATGCTTGAGTATAGAAAAAAAGTCAGGGAATGATCTTACATATATTGTTAGAAAAGGAAAAGGCAATGTTAGTAAGGGCAAGGCTCTTTCTTGATTGTTTGTTTTGGAAGAAATTCAGGAATAGAAGGATATTATTAGTATTGCAGTGTTGGCAGGACATAACCTCCTCAGGTCTGGCTGCTCTCATTAATTCCAAGTAAAACTGTGTCTGCTTTCTCTGCCCTGTGGTAGAACTAACATTCCTGTCCAGAGAGTGAAAGGCTTCAAAGACCTTAGCACGAGAAGAAGAGTTTTAAGATTAACACATATAGGTTCTTCGAAGATTGAAGTCAGGGTTTAGAATCACAACACTGTGCTCACTCTGTGTCATTATCCAGATTTCACTGATGTTTCATTCAGGATTTTTTGATTCGTTGATAGTGGGAAGAAGGGGCAAGTAAACATGCAGAGCCATCCTTTGCTTCTCTGGAAATATTTTTGTATCCTATGCCAGTTGAGTTGAGGTGCTGGTTGAGACCAGCAAGGACCACAGCTCTTCCAAAGAGTCATCTTCTCTCAGCTCTGACCACATTTCTACCACCAGCTGAACTTTCCTGTCTTTTATTGTCACCTGTCTCTGATGCTTGTTGGATCATTTTGTGATTTGGTCCAAGTAACAAAGCAACGAGGAGTTGTGAAATAGGAAAGTTCCTAAGCAATTTGTAGATGACTTTGCAGGCCAGGTTATATTCCAGTAATCTCACTGGTTGGTCAAGGATTCATTCAAAAGCTACGTATAGCTCTTAAAACAAAACTGTAGATTTTGCAGGCTCATAAAAGGCAAATACAGATTTCAGGAAAGTTCTTTCTTCTCTGGGCTTTTCCTGGCAAGTAATGTGATCCAATGGCCACCTACAGAATATTCACAAGGGTTAAAGTCATTCTGAAAGATCTTTTCTTAAGAAATGCCCAAAGAAATCAATGGATACCTTAACATGTTTTCTCGGATTGAAGACTATCTTGTGAACAAGACTGAAATCATCTGCTTAGCAGAATTTTCACAGGATCCTTCACAGTGAAGGATCTTCTCAAAACATCTAGCTTTCAACACAGAAAAAGATGCTGACTTATACTAACGCCAAGTAAAATAATAAACTTTTATCTACAAGTGATCTTAACATTAGAGTGTAGAAATATGTTGATTAATCTCTACTAGAAGAATGGGCAATTTCTGCTATTTTTTATGATGATTAAAAATTACCTCAGAACCTTCTGACTCAGACTTAATTTGGCATCTGGTGGAATCCATATTAAAAACTTTAAAATAACTGAAAGGTTATGTTTATTTTGCTATAACNGAGCTGCTAGGGAAGGGAAGGGAAGGGAAGGGAAGGGAAATTAGGAAATTATCTTGCTGCTTGAAGACTGCTTTTTATTCTGGGAGCTAAGACCTCATCTAGATGTGATGTATGGGTATCCTATTGTATTGTACTCTGTTGAAAGTACCAGAATGAGAATAGTGATGAGGTGGTGAGACTGAGAGGGGATATAATCATGACCTGATGCCCTACTGCAGGGTCTGAATATGCTCCTTCTCCAGGGACCTTATGTGAAGTTCTCAGAAAATGAATAGGACTGTAAATTGCTCTAACAGTTCTTAGGAAACCAGAGCTGAAACCTGACTCTGAAAAGCAGTTTAGTAGTAATTTTTTCTTTTTTTCAATGAAAAATTCAAGAGAATGCTAAAAGATTTCTTGTGATCCTCCTGAGACAGCTTTTTTACAGTAATTTACATAATCACAATAGCAAAGGAGAATAATTTAAGAACTTCAACACAGGGATAATTCATGAATAGAGACATGATATGTTCTTTTACATGTACCACTGTGGCTTCAGAGGAAAAAGTTCAGAAAACTGTCTGACACAGTAGAAAAAAATACTGAGTTTATTTTTACTTGTCAAACTTGTATGGAAATTTGCAAGCTTAGTTTGTGTTTACTTGAAGAAACTTGAGGAAAACAATATTTGGGATGGAAAGAAGGCCTGTGAGAATTAAACTGCATCAACTACAAGAATCTAGTAGGAAAAGATTACATCTGGGGTAAAAAAAAAACACCCTAAAAACCTGTTAAAATAAGTAAAAACACTCCAATGAGAAGAATCATCAGCAAAGAGCTTATGAAGCAGGATGAAGAGTGTTGAAATATTCTATATCAGTACTATGTCCAAAATGTTCTTATACAAGAATCCAAGTGAAAGCACAACTATAGGTAATGTTAATTGGGTACCTAGATGGCATCTATCTTGGATTACTGGGCAAAATGGATTTCCAGGATTATCTAGATATTCCTATTTAATACATTCTCGATTAATACATTCATCTGAAACACAAACAATGTGATTCAAGACCCCTGCACTATGCTGGCTTTTTTGAGGCTCTGAGGGGCTTTTAATAAATATCTGCTAAATATTTTTAATGTGTATGAGGAAAAGTTCTGTGATAGGCAGAGAGCTTACTTCCTGGATCATTGGTCCACATTTTACAGAGCAGGGATTTGTCTGTGGAAGATGGGCCTCATAGTTAGAGAGAGTTCCTGGAGTTTCTGGTAATGAAAATGAAATGCATTGAGGGTTACGCTACATATCTATTTAAAGCATAATTCTGTGGTACACTGTTGTAAAATTCACAGCAGTGAAATTAGGGGGAAGTGAAATTAGTAGCATTTTACACTACATTAAGAAAGCCCTTAGGTATCAGGAAAGAAAGGAATGAAGCTCCTCACACATCCGTGATAAAATAGGGGAAATAAAAAACTAAAAATTTTAATCTGAGACAAATCATATTTGATTTTCATGGTACTCACATAGTCCATCAAAGTAAAATGTTATTCCTACAGTCAAACAAGATTTCAACTGTTTATGTTTTTTGTGCAAACAGGAGTTCTGAGTCTCATTTTTTACTGAACCACTGTAGAGTTTAATAGCTTGTGATTTTAAAAAGTTCTCGTAACTTGTTTTAAACTGTTTGAATACAGCATGACAATAGCAACTGGATGTGATCATCTCATTTCACTCATCTCTCATTTTATTCTCCTATTTTGTGTCATTGAATCACTGGAGCTCGCTCTCTAATAATTTATCAGGAACTTGATCAAATACTTAAATGCTCTCATGTTCCTGGGCCTGGAGGAAGTCAAGAATAACAAATAATTTATAAAAAGTATTCAGATCTCAGAAAAAATACTGGTTTAGTGATAGTTTTCCAGAATACCTTCTTCTCAGAGGTGATGTGTTTTTTATGTTTATCCTAAACCAAAATTACTGGGTAATTCTACAAAGAAGTTTATGATGATTTTACAGAATTAATGAATCATCAGGAAAATAATATCAAAGCACAGATGACTGGGCTTCTATTCAGCACTTCTGAATCACTGCTCATTGAGCAAAGCAATCACTGGACAGTGGGGGTTTTGCCTGAGCAAAATGTGAGTCAGGGGACCTGGACTTGCATTGTCTTCACTGGGAGTTTTGCCTGCATATGGAGTGAGCTGAGACTTCTGGTGAATGGGAGCCATTCACGGAGTGGCTGAGCAAAGCACCCAATACATCACCATTCTGAGGTTAACACTAGGTGGTAGACATAACTGGAAGAAATACAGACATTTTTGGAGCCATGTGAAAGACTTGTATAAAGCAGCATTTCAAACACATTGTCTCTTATTTCCCCTTATTTTGGCCTAAATGTTTTTGTTTTGAAAGATATCTGGCTGCTCGTTCTGACATTCCCTTTGGTTTAACAAATTAATTAAAATAATTTCCTTTTTGCAGGTAGTTTGTAGGCGGAAGAGACACCCCTGTTTGAAGGCAAAGAACTGACACCCTTGCAGTTTAAAAAAGGAAATCTGTTCCACTGTCCACAGCCTCTATCACTGTTTATTTGGAGGAGGAAGAGGTTTCTCACTAGCCAGTTTTCAGCATGCAGCTCTGTGAGTGCACATCCACTGCCTGGAGAGACATCCTGGGCTACACGTTCATGACACAAACTCCTCCATGAATCCATGTCAGTATGAGTGAGACCTTCAATCCTGCCTTCCAAACCACTGAGAGCTGGTATAAGAAGAATGCAAGCCAAAACTAAAGGTGAAAAAGAAGATACAGGGAACTAAAGAAAAAGAACAAGATGGCAGGACAAAAAAAATAACATGAGAGAACAGAGAGAAAAGGAGTATTACAGGCTACACAAAGAAAGCTCATAAAATAAGGAATGGAATAGGCATCTAAGAATCAAACGTGGCCAAGGCATAACTTTCCCTCAAAACCTGGAATCATTGATTCAAATGAAGACAAGACCTGTCCTGAGCCATTTTTCTCTAACTCAAAGGAAGCTAGTGGTGGACTAGAGTAAAAGTGGAGACAGAGTTAATGCAAGTAAAGGGAGAAGGAAAGCAGTGAACCTGCGAAAGCATGGAGAGTAGTTGTTTTACCAAGGAAAAGAGGGCAAGGGGAGACAAGGACATTAAATTAATATGTCTTGGGGTACAAGTTCATAATAGAACAGTATGGGCGGAGTAAGTGGCAGCATGAAAATAAATCTGATATGAAATGTGTAGTGAATCTGTAAATGAGGAGCAGGATGCCATATTAAGGGAGAGATACTTGATTTACATCTTCCTGTTATCAATTTCTGGTCTGAATGAAAGGACTACTCTTTGTTTTCTTTCTATCAATGCATTTATAATACATGTCAGAAAAGCTTTCATTGTATGCCACAGAAATCTAAATAAAAGCAATGTACAGTGTATCAATCCTTTGTCTTGTTACAGAAAGACAGCATTAAATGTGGACTTAATGTATCTTTTTTCATTATTGTAATTAATTTTTTATTACAATGATATTAATTTCTTTTGTACAACAATAATATCCATATCCTTTCAGAAGCTGAGTGAAGAAATAAGTGCTGACAGAACAAATTGAAGTAATATATCACACCAGTGATATGCCATCTTTCCTTTGAAACATACTTGTTCACAATCTCAATCTATTAAATTGTCCACAATCTAATTATCTAATCTTTAATTTTCCTATACATACGATGACAGGCATTTGATCACATTTCAAGAAGAACAATGAGTAATAAATATTAAAGGACAATTCCTGTTTTAAGCAAATTGCTGATTAGCAATGAGTTCTGTGAACTCTGGATCCCAACAGAGAATGGAATTTCAGAATGAAAAACACAGCAAGAAAACAAATGCTGACCACCACACAGCCTGACTGTCTGGATGCCAGGGATACTATGAAACAGATACGTTGAGATCTTCCATGGTATATTAAACGGAGATCCTCCAAAAAAGCCTAATTACTTTAAATCGTCCTAGCCTATGTGTACTAAAGACATAGAAGGAAAACAGACTTTCTGCCACTCTGTTCTGCAAACCTGATGCTGCTTTTTCCTTTGCTGAAAATTTGCATGTTTTCTCAGAGCCTGTTTCTTTCTCACAATAAACAATGCAAAGCCCTCCTGCCAAAAAAATGTCCAAATGCTAAACAGTTGCTATTATAGTCATTATTATAGCAGCAACTTTGAGCTGCGTGCTTTTAAATTATAATTATTTTTACAAAAGATTTTTGTGAGTCTTGATTGCAGTAATTATGATTCCATAGTAGTAAATGTCTATTTAAAAAGTCACGTTAGCTTACTGCTCCAGATACATTAGTTTCCTTAAATGAACTTCATACAAATGAGTGGTTTTCTCTGTATTTATCTTACTTGCTATACTAACAACAAACTAGGATTTATTAAACAGCTGATAAATCACTGTTTTGTTATAAAAATAGCTATGGACAAAGATGTCAAATGAAAAGCAGTGTTTTATATGAAAAGTGCTTCATGCAGACAATACCACATGCTAATTTAGGAATGCCCATTCCTCTTTAGTCTTGTTTCTCACCTATCTGCCTTTGCTTTACTTTGCTGTAAGGAAATCATGTCAAGAAAAAAAAAAAGAAAGCAGTGGAAAAGGAAAAAATATTTTGAGACCAATCTGTTGTACAGGCTGGCACATGTGCTAGTGATAAGCCTGTACTTTGTTTAAAGAGTATCCAAAAACACATGATGGAAGAAATGAATCTTCTTCAACAACAGGTCTGGGAATTAGGACAGAAAACAGTTCAGCCAGTGGGATACCCACAAATGGTGCTCTTATCCCGAATCAGGACACATGTGGGATCATTGCTCTGTTGCTATCATGACAGGCAGGGATTGGAGGTCATGATTTAAAGTACCCATGGCAGTGTGTGCTCTCTGCCAGAGCTTCCCCAGGGCACTCTCAGTAGCTCTGTCGATTCACAAGCTACCAAAGTTTAGCAGCTGATCAGAGAAAAGGTTTTTAAAAAAAAAGAAATCGGGAAGAGGAAACCAAGAGGGACCCGAGTGACAAGGAGCGGCAAATTTCTGGCTCCAGTGCCGTGCTCTTTTGTAACTAGCCACAATACTGTATTAACTTTTCAAATGAACCTGTCTCTCCCTCAACACCCATTTAAGTGGTTGCCACTGGCTGTGGGAAAGCCAGAGAAGCCGTAGTGTACAGCCGCTTGCATCTGAAATGCTATTGGCTACCGACGAGATCCCATTAGATTTCTTACAATGACACAGTCCCATCCTATCCCCAATCCTTCCTAGACAACCTTGCCTATTCTTCAGTGAGAATTGCCCCATTGTACAGACAGACATTCACATCGTTGATAAGACAGTTAGGGGAAAAGTTCACGAGCCACATCCTCTGCTGGTATAACTTCATTTCCCTTCCCCCTCCTCCCCAGAGTGAGTGCTGATCTGACTCCCTGTGTTGAAAGGAAACAAGGTTGTCTATTCAGCTGCAGTCAGACATACAGTGTGTGTTAAGGCCCAGACAGCCCATGATGCTGAGTGGAGATACTAAAGGTTCGTGTTTCTCTGCTGGGAATTTTCACAGAGCAGAAAAGTATTGCAGTCTTTTTTGTGTGTAACTTCCGACTGACTACTGACAGAGCTCAAAAGCGTGAAATCACATTTATTCTCACGGCACAAGACTTCAAAATGTGTGAGTAAAAATGACCGAGAGGATTTGTTGGCTGACTTGAGTGAGCAATGTTAAGATTGTAATGGGACTCTAAATAGAAACCCAGAAAAATATCCCTGAAAAATCGAAGTCCTGCTGGTTAGATTGGCCTGTACTATAAGTCATTCATCCTAATCTTAGGCAAAAAACTTTGCTTTTGAAATGTTCTTTTGATGGAATAGTAGCATTTTCTAAAATAATTTAATCCTTACCATCAACAGAACACTTTAACACTTTTTTGGGGGTTTTTTTTTGTTGTTGTTTAGATGAACTTGCCCAATGGTTTGCAACATACCAAAAATAAACCGACCTTCAGCATAACCAGTAGAGGAAGCTTCCTCTAAAATGACCAAGACATGCTTGATTCATTTCATGGAGTGGTCTTAGAAGGTGTGAACTGGATTCCTTTAGGAGAAACAAAACCAGATCATACAGTCTAAGCTCTAAAAGGTGTTTGGGGCACAAAACAAGGTTAGAAGCAATTCAGTGTAACACTCCTACTGTGCAGATTCTGCATATGTCATACTCAGAACCAGCTATGGTCCTGCAGATCTTTTCCTGCAGCTCTTCATACTTGCTAACTGAACATAGCCTGTGTCTTTTTTGATGATTGTATACATGTCAGTATATAAATCACAGCACAATGTCTTCAATAAAGTTGTGTAATAGCTTTCTGTATCAAATCTTAATAGAAAATACAGAACATTTTCCACACTTGGCTGGCCAAAATCAAATTCCCCTCTGATATTTGAAAAGAAGAAAACTCTAAACCTCAATTTCTCCTACTCAGCATGCTCAAAAGAGCCAACCAAGTATCTCAGAAAGAAAGCCATGCCATTGTCCTGTGGAGATATTCAGGAGCCTAAGGCTTAGTTCTGCCAAATATTTGCTAACTTATATGGATTAAATTCGACCTCTTAGAGACCCAGCTTCTTCACTGATTCAACAGTGTATAATGGTAATAAACAGTTCTAAGATGGATTGGAGCTTGAAAGGAGTCATATATTTTCTTATTTTGCTCAACTTAATTGAAGTCTGGAGACATACTGACATGCCATTTACCATGAATAAACATATTTCATAAGAATTTTACTCCAGTTTTACCATTGTGTTATCAGCAGTATTTCTCTGAGCTTCCAACTAAAAGTCCAACACTTCAGATATTAAGCCAATGTTAATTTATAGTGCTGGCTTATTAATGTGAAATCTGTGTTACTTTGAATGTTAAAGTTTATTTCAGCTGGGATCCATGCAGTCATACACCATATTTATTGCTATCTGGGAAATTAAAAGATTTGTTGCTTCATTTCCACTTTTTGCATTTGATACAACTGGCTTCCCTGGGTTTTTGTTTGATAGCTCTTGTCAGCTGGAAATAACAATACTTTGTGTTGGAGCAGCAGCTTCCACTCTAATACCTTTACTTATTTCACAAAGGCACTCAGATACTGTGCAAAGTACAACTACTGACTGACTTTGTCGGCCACCACCAAACAGGGCTTGGGTTTGCCACAACACATGATTTCAGCTGGCTGAATCCACGCTGCTTGGGAGGACAAAGCTCAAATGATAACCAGCCCTTGCCCTATACTTGCACCTCACTGCTTTGCAAGCCACCTCGGGCATTATCAAAGAAGGGCTGAAGCCAAAGGGCACATTTGAGTGATGAGCTACTATGTCGACACAGACAGGCTCATCCAGGCCTTAGGTCATTCCTCGTCAATTTTTATGGAAAAAACCCCCACCCTCAAGCATGTAGAGATCATTTCATCTATGTAAAATTGGTGGTTGCACCGACGGCTGGTACCTTGTGTTACTCTATGAAACATAACAATGTTTTTGTATATTCTTTGCCTTCACTGATTCACACTGAAGTCTACAATGTGTCTAACTTCTAAATTGCTATTCTTAGAAACTAACACTGCTGAAAATGCTTCACATAGAAGAACATAGCCAATAACATTTTAAATTTGTCCTACTACTAACTACAGCATACTAAACCCGCTAAATCTGTTGTATCTATTAAGGGCAATTCCAGTACATTTGAGCTACATGTCATGTCTAGCAGGGTGACATCATGCTTTGAACTCATTTGACTCTTTTTTTGCTGTCCAGGGATATCTAAAATACATGAGGTTTTATAATATAAAGGATAATATTCTTGAGCTGTTGAGTTGAAATCAATAAAATAAATGAATGTCAGAAGATGAGAGAGGAAAAAAGAGAAAATTTTGAACATATTGCCATAAAAGCTCTTAATATTTTGTTTTTCTAAGAGCTGTGTAATAATATCTGTTGTTCTCTTAGAGATAGTAAAAGTATCACTGCTGAAGTTAAGCTGAGCTGTCTGACTGATTATTGTTTATTTTCATTTTGTCTCACTGAATAACTAATTCTCTCACAGGATTATCCTCATTTCCCATAGACTTCCCATTAATGAAAGCATTAAATGATGACTTACTTTTGGATCACCTCACTTGGGGCCTGACCCCGCCCCATTAAGTCAAGGGGATCATTACTATTCATATGAGCAGAGGGCAGAACTATCTGAGAGGTTTTGCAGAAGGCGAGACATACTCCAAAAAGAAAGATCAAACGAGCAGATTGCTAGGGGCCAAAGGTTAGTTAAAAGGTCAGTCCCCATCTACAGAAAAAATGATCAAAGTATTTAAAAACTGCACCACAAAAAATAAAAAAGAGACAGATATTTAAGATGCCAGGTGCAAGAAAATACAGCATGTGTTTCTGTCTTTGCAACACACACTGTCAATATTTTTTCTTCATTTTTAAAGTAAATTATTAAGTTAATTTAGATGTTTTGTTTCTTAAGTTAGATACCAAAGATCAAGATTCCATGGTACACAGATCCATCTCAACCCTATATTAATCATAAGCAAATTTGAAATGATTGTTAGATTATTTTTCTCTACATTATAAATCATTATTTGAATCACATTCAAACTGCAAAACACTTTAGCAAAACCATTTACTCTGACTGTGTGGAAGCAAATCTGCTCTTAATTTTCTTTGTACCTTACTATTCTTTTTGTATCTAGTACATAACTCTTTTTCCTGTATACTTAAAATGACTTCTCTGGAAGCGAATTTAAACATCAGCATCATCTATAAACAAATCTCTATAGATGAATAGATGTAGATTATTTATATATTTAGGATAAGTTTATATAAATTTCAATTTAAAATATTTGTCTTACAAGGAAATACTTGAAATCCCATGGAAGATGCACTGAAATATAGTCACGGAATATTTTAATCTGACCTTACCAATGTTTAAAATGAAAGTGTTCTTCTGTAAAGGAAAGTTCTTTGGGAATTCCCCTGACTCCCATCAGCAAATACCTTTTCAACAATGCATACTTTGAAATGCTAGAAAAACTGAAAGCCACTTATTTCTCAGACGTGGTTATTTTACACTTCATTCATTCATTCATTCTCTGCAATTGAAACAGGCTGAATGGGAGTTGCTATCAGTGAGCTTAAATTGCCAAACAAGAGGCAAGTTTTGCTATGTATTTTGAATATCTACAAGAAACATACAAAGAATTATAACTGATCATGTTAGAGAGAAAACTCTTTCCTTGATAATGCTCCAGTTGCTTCTGAAAGATAGGTCTGGTTCCCCACCCTGGGAAGAGTAGATCTTGAATAGCTGTCTTTAAGAATTAGAAAATACGTGATAGCTTCACACCGTGCCTGTTTTTAGAACAAAGTAGCATGCTCAGATATTTTATCACTTATTTTAAAAAGCACAGGGATAGTGTTATATAATTATGTTTAGACTTTTCAGATGTCCAGTCTGGAATGCCTAATAAAGAAGCGCTCCAGCCTCCCCTGCTCTGTGTGTGTGCGATCCTTCAATTCTTCCCGGATCCTGATTTTGCATTTCTAACGAAGCTGAACTGACAAAGCGTGAAAGTGGTCTAAAGGGGAAAACAAAGAAACTGACCCTGCTTTCACTGTGCCAAGACTAATCAATATTCCAGAAGCCCCGCTCTCCCCTCTCTGCTTGCTGATGTGCGGTTTGGGGCGGGTTGGTTTTGTCTCCTTTTTTT
>VWZQ01010059.1:157935-222809 GCA_013397015.1 Myiagra hebetior | reverse complement strand
AAAAAAAAAAAAAAATCCTGCTTCCACACAGCAGTCTTGTCCTCGGTCGGTAGAACAGGCAGTAATTTAAATATTTAGCTCGGTCTCAGAATGTTTCCACTCCCTAAAGCAGCAAAGTTTGTAGTGCTCTGTTAAAATTCAGGGAGGATATTGCACTGTAGTGCCAATCTTGAAACATATGGTAAAAGCAGTGATCAAAAACCACGAAAATAAACTTGTTACAGCGTGCGATTTTGTTTAAAACATGCTGGCTGAAACCCCTGTGTATTTATATTTTAGGTGCGTCCTAAAAAGAAAAAAATAGGTGTTTTAGCACTAAATTTGTTCAAAATTTGTTGAAATGGAGTTGAACAGCCTATAAACAGAGACAAATTTCAGCAGAAGCACCTAACTTTATCAATTTATTCATTTCTAATTTCTTAAAAAAAACATGCCAGTGTATATTGACTAAGACTTCAGAAAATGGGATTCTCAGTCTGGCAAATCCCTTTGAGGAGGCTCCATTATTAAACAAACTCATACCCAGCAATCATTAAAACAAAAAAACCCCAAATTACCACCTAAAATAAAAAGTAATCTCTTAATGAAAAACATTTAATATTAGAACAATTTAAGGTTGATTCAGTGAGTAATTTCTTAAAATCTTTAAATTTCTTAAAATAGTGTGATTCTTGGGTTGTCCTGCATAGGGCCAGGATTTGGACTCGATCCTGATGTGTGCCTTCCAACTTAGTATGTTCTGTGATTCTATGATATATGCTCATAATTGCTATCAGGACAAACTAAACATTACTCTGCAATGTGAGTTGAAATTACAGTCTGAAGCAACAAGTTAAGTGGGATATTACTTCTGATGTTTTACAGATGTGCTTGGAGTAGTTTACACAGCTAAAAGATGAATGTTATCAATATAAAATTGTCAAAGGCGTATCTTCTAAATAGTGGTTGAGGGATAAATAAACTATTACTGCTGCCTTTTTCCATGTGAAAAGAAGGATTTGAGCCAATGCATTCAATCATTTAAAAAAATCTGAAATGTAGAACAAGTTGAATGTACCAGTTTGAGCAAAATATTTCTCTTCAATGGTTAATGTGAAGGTGAGCTAGATTTTTTTCAAATCATAATGGCCTGATAAAAAGAACAAAAGCAAGCCTGACAGATAGTTTTAAATGTTAAAATGCCTTAAGTTGCAATGATTTGTACAGATTTTACATTTCTATATCAATAGCAAATATTAAAAAAAGTTACTTCTGGGTTTTATAGCATGACAACAGCACAGGTTAATCTCTGAAGGCACAGGACATTTATCTGATCAGTCCATATAATCCTTTTTCAAAGACACGGAGGCTTTGCATCAAAAACTGCTTAGATATTATGAATAATACAAGTTTTACTGAAACATGAAGACTATTTTCTTCTGTGTAAATATATATCTAATCATTCCTTTAAAATCTTACTGCAATGTTTGATATTTCTTGTCTTGCAGGTTTCTCCAGTGCCTCCCACTGTAAAGAGTCCTCTGCTTTTCTGAAGGGATACTGACAGAAGTTAATTCTAAAAGAAAGCTTTCAGCAAGATAAATGACTAAAGGTAACGGAGAAGATCCAAAACCTGGAAGTAGGATGGAACGAATTCAACAAGGAGTCCGGAAACGTACACTTTTGGCAAAAAAAAAAGTGCAGAGCATAACAAAGGACGATGTTAAAAGTTATTTAATGAGGAATGCCTTTGTGCTCTTCACCGTTGTTGCTGTGATTCTTGGTGAGTAGTTTGTTCAATAGGAATATTCTGTTCTCAAGTGCATTTGACAATGACGATGTGACTGGGTGATTTGCATTACAAATCAGTTCCCAAATTCTTCTGCACTGATAAGAATGTTCTGGCTTGAAGAGTTTTGGCTTTGACAGCTGCCTGAAGTTTAAGGAAGAGACATTAAATTATTCTAGTTATTCCTAAGGAAAATTTTGCTGAAAAAACCCAACCAGAACAGCTGTTTTATGAATTTTTCTCTTAAAAGATTCAGATAAAATAACTGAATTGAGTGTTTTCAGTTGTATCTTTTCCAACCAAAGCCAGTTGCAGCAAAATGCTCAGGAAGTAACTTTTATTTACCTAAAGTATCAAAAAATGAATACCTTGCAATGATTAATAGAAATTCTCAATGAATGAAATGAAGAGATATTTCTATGCAAAGGCGTACAATAAGTAGAGCCTCAATCTTTCCAGTTTTCCCTTGATAATAGCAAACCTAAGTTTATTCTCTCTCACTCACTCACAATCTTACACATGCATCTTTCAGATGCAATTTGGGCAACAATGGCAATGTTACTTATTCAAAGGACTGAAAGATAGGACCTGATTAAATGCCTTTCAAGAGTATATGGAGAGGAATCCAGTACATCAAACAGCCTTTAAATTTGGAATGCACCAAAATGTAAATTCAAAATATTGCTACATACTTTGAATTAGCATTAGAAAGAGAATTTGATGAGAAAAACGTGCAATTTTTAAACTAGTTTTCCTTTAAATGATCACATGATCACTTGTGATAATTCTTCTTTAACTAGAGATTTTCCAAGTGGCCCCATGTTTCATGAAATAACCACTCTTTAGAGGGTGAGCAAGAACTTTATGGCTTTACTGTATGACTTTCACTTTTCTCATTAGTTTAAAATACAAAATTGTGAATCAGCTCATGATAACAAAAAACCGTATGTAAGCACCTAAAGATAATGGTATATATCCTTTGCCTGCGTAGGGCCTAATGCCCTTCATAACACTGTTCTGTATAGATCTGCTTTTTGTGTTTCTACAGCTCTTCGGAAATTGAAATTTTAGGGTTTTACCATTGTTGTTGCTTGATGCCACATCAGCAGTGTTACTTTAAATTAATTTCAGGTGTGATGGTCTTTTTCTGGGAGACATTTATATTAATTTGCCTATTGGTGTAATAAAGTACTTTGTTGCTAAAGCAGTAATGCGAGTTTCTGATATTTATAAACGGTATTTGATAATAAGTATTTTTAATTCCTGATGAAGAATTTTCTCAGCCTAGAAGCCCTATTAATATCAGGGGTTAAAAAATTAGGTGTTTTATCTACAATGGTCAGAAAAGGGACAGCAAATTAAGGAAGTTTTGAAACACTGTCAAAGAAGACAATTCTTTGATTGTTACTTTTCTCTACAGCATGTGACAAATTTTTCTGTTATTCCAATTTTTTCTCTGTCGTCTACCTCCAGTGTGGTTCCCACAAACTTGTCAATGTGGGAAATGAAATGTAGACTGCACAAGCTGGTATTGCTGGTTCCAATTAACTTTGGATAACTGCTGAC
Organism: Myiagra hebetior; assembly: GCA_013397015.1. NCBI lineage: Eukaryota > Metazoa > Chordata > Aves > Passeriformes > Monarchidae > Myiagra > Myiagra hebetior. The sequence goes on along the minus strand of VWZQ01010059.1, from coordinate 219,475 downwards.
ACTCTGCCCACTTCTCCACTACCACATACAGCAATGGCAGAGGATCAATAGATACTGGAACACAAGTTGGGGACCTAATGAAAATGTGTAGCCTAGGATGAGCTGGCTGCTCCAAGTCTGCTTGGTGAAATTTTGCAGTACATATGTATGATTAGAACAGTAATTTCATGGTTAATAGCTCATAAAAAGGTACGATTTGGGGCTTTTGAGAGTTTTTTGCTGTTGGGGAAATACATGGAGGTCTGGAACAGATGGCTAAAGAGTTTGGAAAACACTCACTGGTTGAACTCCGTCTGTCTAGTTTGGCAAGGACTAAGTTGTTATCATCACTTAGTTGTTTGGTGATCTGTGGAAACCCAGATGGTGGGCTTGATCCGTTTCTTAGCAGACAGTAATCAATGTTGCAGAATTAACCCACCAATTAGGACTACTGGCTCTCCCATCTGAGATGCTTAGATGTGAGTCCAGGTGGAAACCAAACTGTACTCAGGTCAGGGTTGAATAATTTACAAGAAATAATACTTAATGCTCTGTAATCTGACAGTTTTTAGAGCTGTCAGTCCAGAAGTTTTCATAGAGATCAAACCCAAGAAAAGAAACATTTTATTCAGAGAGAGCAACATTTCTTCGGACATATTTCCTTCACACCTCTTTTATCAAGGGATAGACATGAAAAAGCCTTTTTTAATAGAGCATTTCCTATTTCTTTGCTAAGGAGGATTGATTCTGATAGAGGTTAAGTGCATAGGATCTTATCTTAGTTCCAGTGCTGTAGTTAATAACGGGGACTTGGGCTTGTGTCTGTGGAAACTCGCCCTTTGTTATGAAATGGGTAACTACAACTTGCAGTTCTTTCTGATGTATGCGGATATTTTGCAAACAGAACGAGGTTTTTCTGGCACTCACATGACAAGGTGAAACATAGCCATTTACACTAACTTCTGTTGTTACTCTGATTCTTAGCTGAATTCTAAACTAAATTCACTAGCTCCTACAGTACCAAGCCAATTATTCATTAAAAACCTATTGATGAAGTTGCAAGAAGCTATAATTCATGTTGAGAAATACTTAGAACTATTCTCTATTTCCTAAAAAATGCATGTAATATCCTTCAGATTATACCTTATGCATAGGTAGGGTCTGTCCAGCACATCGTCATAATCATTGTTACTATTTTTAGCAAAATTCAAGCTTTTTTCAAGCCCTTCGAGAAGCTTTAAGAAAAGCATAGTCAGTAAGTGAATTATGATACAATTTTTCACATTCTTCTTGTGCACATAAAGATACTATAAATTAGTTTTCTGTGGTCAATCTTGTCAAGACCCAATAGATGAGAACAATCTTGTGAGACAAATTTGTGAGGTTGACCACTGGCAAACTGAGAATATCCCCATGACCAGGAGCAATTTAAGGTAGGGTAAGGATCATGGTGGCTCATGGAAAATCAGCAGGAAGTCTCACAAACTTTGAAGTGCAAGCCAAATTACTGGCAAAATCTCAGGCAGTGCCCTCTCTCCCACGGTTCTTAGAATCATCATCCTGTCCCCAAAAACACCTTCCTTTCAAATACACTTCCTTTATCAGCATGTCTTCATTGTTATATCCCATTTTCTGAAAAACAGTGCAGGAACCCAGACTCCAACAGGACTCTAAATGTCAAAGAATCTCCTGTGGGTTCTGAGCTTGAAGGAAAGATCGAGACACAGAGAGTTACTGAGCAAAGATCCTCAGAATCTGTCTGAAGAGAAATGCTGTTTTAATTGAGAGGCTCAGTGAAATAGAGTCAGGTTGTGAAGCAAGTGCAATGAAAAGCAGTTTCTGAATAGTGATTAAGCTCCAATTCGCTAGCTAAAATCCTTTTGCCAGAGGTGCATGTTGCAGTTGTCTGCTGGGACATTCAAAGGGGAGGGGATGGATCCCATTCTATTTTCTGACTACCTGTTTCCCCAAAGGGAGGAGGGAATGCAGGCCTGGCTGTGTCATTGAAGCCAGGCTCCTGTAATTGCCAGCAATCTCACAATAGGTGTGAAATGTAGATAAGCCCATACAACCTCTGTTCTGCAACGCAATGCAACTTGTGGAAGATTCCAAAACTCCCTAGCATGTTTGCAAAAATCCTAGTTAAAAGTACAGGAAGAAGACCGGCAAGATGAAGGCCTTGCCAATGTGCCTTGTGCCTGAATCAAAAAATCATAGAGATAAATAAAGCCTTGAAGGGATCCCTCATGACACTGAAGGCAAAAAACCCGCAAGGCCCTTACAAAATCTGAACAGTGAAAAGTTGTGCAGAGGAGCAGATTCTCCTATCTCTGCAACACTCCCTGTCTGAACAACAGTTTAAAGACTTAAGAGCTGAGTCTGTGATACGCAGGTAGACAAAACTTGGGATAATGCCCACGAAAAGGACAACCTTGTGTGTTGAAGCAACATCTTTTCTGCTATTGGCAGATCTCTGTATCCACTTAAGGGTGAGGCTGACATACCCAGACAAGGATATTTGACCCCACTGTATATTGACATTAAACACAGTGACATTTCCTAAGGCAGCCTTGGTAAAATTTGCAGGAGAACAAAGTGAAGATCCATCACTGAAGGAGAAACGGCTGGGGCACTTGAGTTTTAGATGAAAGAGTATGTTAAAACACAAAGAGAGAAATTATACTAAGAAAAAGAATAAGATATATGCCAGAAAATCAAGATAGTTGGCTACAGCAAAGGAGAAATTATTTTTATGCTGAACTCAAAGGCTAACTCTCTCAGTGCTCTCCTAAATAATCTGCCTAGCACAACTGATTTCTCTCTTGGGTGACAAAACCTTCCTAAGTAATACTCTGAAATGTTTGTTATCAAAACCTTTTTTTTTTTTTTTTAAAGTATAAAGTAGTTATAATTTTGGAAGGAGAAAAAAGCATAGACATGATAAAACTCAGGAACACTTAAAACTTCAGAAGAAATTATTCTTTTCTAAAGGAAGAAAATGTACAGAAATGCAAAGAACTTTAACTCTGCTATTAAGAAGACAGCGGTAAAAGACTGTGAAATATGAACAGTATTCTAGTTTAACAGTTACTTGCAAAATAAAATAATGTTACTATAGTATCACAATCCACATTTACCATTCATTCTGGTGTTACTGAAATGAAACAGCAATGATTGTTGGACTGCCATACGTGGCACAGAGTAGCAACAATAAACTTGGCTACCTTGTGAACAATAATTAAGCATTCTGGAGACAGCAGCTGTGCATAAATGCACAGCGAAAATGCAAAATCTGCCAAATATCAACTTACTTCTATCCTAACACACTAAATTGTCTGATCAGTGGACTTACTAAGTGGTGTTCAAAAATAGTGTGTCTGGCTGGTCATAAAACAGTCCAGAGAAACATACATTCACTGCACTCTTCATACAGATTGTCAAAAAGCAGCTGAGATTCTCAAAATTATCTCTAGAAGTCAAAAATAATTGTATTTATGTAATACTGCTTCTTACAAGGCTGTCCTATTTCAAGGCTCTCCTAGGTAAAATGCATGGCAGTAACTGCATGAGACATTTAGGATGTGGTTTCTCAGAGATTTTACAAGAAAATTCTCTGAATGCCACTAGAGTATGGCCATCATGCTATGAGAAGATATGTTACAATTGAAACAGTAGTTATCTCAAAGATTCTCAAGAAAACTTTTGTACTGACCCCAAAAGGGGACTGAAAAGACATTTCAGCATGAAATAAACTGCTATTAGGGCTTGCCAGCCCTTTCCATTTTTCAGTATACAGGGACTATATATTTTGTGAAAAGCAGCACAAAATCATAAGCAAGATGCCAATGATTTGTATGCTAAGTAAATATTTAAAATTGTTGGATCCTTACTAGCACTTGTAAAGCTAGAACAAGCTCTCACTGGAGATTAAATGCTTTTGACTTGGCCACAATGAAGGTGTGGTTGGAGATGGTGTGTTCAGTTGTTCATGAATTCCTGAAAATTTCATTCATTTAGTTTAAATTTCTCACACAATTTCTTGAAATATCCAGGCATCTTAAAGTTCAAGGGATTATATTATACCAAAGAAAAAATGGTTCTACAAAGCCCTTATCTTTTTAAGTGCATTTGAAAAACTGTACAAATAAATCCAGTATCAGAGAGAAATTAACAAATGGGCTAGGTATCTTAGATGTTAGCAAGGCTGCTACAAAAAAGTAAGCTATAAATGCAGTCACCAGCATAATTTGTACCCTACTGTAGCATAGACTTCTAGATCAGTAGCTGAGACATACTGACATTTTCATTCTTTCATGCCTCATTAAAGGAAAATGAGACATTTTTGAACCACCAGAACAATATAAATAATCCATGTAGTCACATTAATCTTGTAAATCCTCCAACCATCCTCCCAATTCCTTTTGTTTCCTGTGCATTTCCTTATGATTTTGTATTTCATTTCATTTTTGATTACAACCCGGTAACCTTACGGTAAGGAAACTTACAACAAGGCAGACACTGAGGTGCTGGAGTGAGTTCTGAGACAGACAGTGGAGCTGGTGAAGAGTCTGAAGCACAAGGCCTGTGGGGAGCAGCTGAGGGAGCTGGGGGTTTTTAGCCTGGAGAAGAGGGTGCCCAGGGGAGACCTTCTCACTCTACAATTCCCTGAAATGAGGGTGTAGCCAGGTGGGGATTGGCCTCTTCTTCCAGGTAACAAGGGACAGGATGAGAGGAAAAGGCCTGAAATTGTGCCACAGGATGTCCAGTTCAGATATCAGGAAATTTTCTTTCATTGAAAGGGTTGTCAAACACTGAAAGAGTCTGCCCTAGGAAGCAACGGAGTCACCACCCCAGGAGGTATTGAAAAGATGTATAGGTGTTGCACTTAGGAATGTGGTTTAGTGGTGGACTTTGCAGCGCTGGGTTAAAGGTTGGACTTGTGATCTTAGAGGTCAGTGATCTTACAGGTCTTTTCCAGCCTTGATGGTTCTATAATTTGATGAGATTTAGCGTATTTTGTAATAGGTTTTTTGCAGCATATTACAATTCAGTTTAACTGCAGCTTTGGAGCAATAACGCAATGCAAGTGGTGATAAAAAAATACTTAGTAAGGAGCTAAGAAATTTCCCCCTCCCATACCAATTTCTCCATCTCTGTTGTTCACAGAATATGCTATGGTGTCTACAATGTATATTAGAGAACATCTAGGTTCCTCATTAACAAGTCTTAAATTATTCATGGATAAAACAAATGCAGTTGGAGTGGGGAAGAAAGTATGGAAAATAGCAAAAGAATAAATGAAAATTATTTCAGAGAAATTTTACTTAAATCTGGATTATTGTATTTATTATGTCAACCCATCAGACTTGAATCTCTATTGATAGTGTTTGCACTTTCAATCAACACAATGGAGCCACAGTGTGTGTAACCCTTTAAAATCCATACATGAGGAATTTATTTTGACTATATATTTTGTGAGACTTTTTAAAATCGAAGAGTCAAATAATACGGTTGATGAGCTGCACGACAGTGAAAAGGAAGATAATTAAATGCTGGAAAAGAGGCAAAGAAAACCAGAAGGATAACAGGAAAATCAGGACAAAATATTACTGCTACTCATATTCTCGGGTTGTTCTCCCATGTCCTTTCTTTTAACACCAGTTATATTCACCTTTTGAATTCTTGTTCAATTCTCTACATTCAAAAAAAATGCAATGTCTTGCTTGAAATTTGACGTCTGTATATTTTCTATTGGCATGGATAGAAGACCATAAATAGAAATGAGCTTGAGAGTTACAAAGTGTGTGCTTGTTTTTACCTCTTACTGTTACTTGGCATAACTGAAAATTAATTTTTTCAAAACAAAGTCTATAAAAGATGGGGCTTAAATTTTAAACATTATTTACACTGCAACATAATCTGGCCCCTCAAACTGGCATTTACTAAAATGCTTTGGTTTTACCATGCACAAGGGCTAAATGAAAAAAAAAGAGTAGAATTGCCTTTGTATTACAGGACCAACAAACAGGGAATTCTGGGAGTACTGACCAAAGGTAGTGGACAAATAAGTCTACTACATATATTCTGATGTCTTTTAAAATAATTTTGACTTAAGAATCCATACATTAAACAGACATGAATGTGCAGTCAAGTTCTTCAAAGCCTAAAATTCAAGCAAAAAAAGCTACCTATGGAAACCAAATCTCAGAGCTCTGTGTCTTCGCATGGAGCTAGATCTGGGAGACTCAACAGGGTAACCACACAAGTGCACAGCCTAAGCATGTAACTGCCTAAAACTTGCCAGGAGAAACACAGACAAACAAACAAACAAACAGGTTTGCATTCTTACTCCCACTCCTTTCTGAGTCAGGACCATGCCAGACATTTTCACCCAGTGAAGATTCAGAAGCCAGACAGTCCTCACCTTGGGAATGGTGTCAGCAGCACTTCAGGAGTTATTTTTTCCTCTCAAAAGGCAAGTTACAGGAAGAGGGAATTCCACTATTCATTTCAATGTTGTGTTGCTGAGCAGAGGGAAATGCAAGGCTTCTAAGGACAAATACATATGCCAAGAGAGCAAAAGGCAGCACTGTGTTTAACCTAGTGATTGAAATGCTCACCTATAACAGGAAGCCCCAGGCTGTGAAGTGAACCTGGGAGCAAGAACAGAGGGACACGAGGTATCCCAAATCCAGATAATTCTGTGCATTCTGTGTAACAGTTGTGTTCATTTGTTAGTCCCTCAGGACTTAGCCTGAAATTAGGCAAATAGGTGTTTGGGTCATGGCCGTTCTGAGAAAAATACAAAAAGAATGTTGAGAACTGAGGAGTCTTCCAAACCAAATGGAGCAGTGCCCAGTAACTTTATAGATTTCCAGAAGTAAGCTTTTTTTATCTGGAGGGACTTTAAAGGTCACAGTTTGGACTCAGGTATTTCTGTGTAATTACCAGGTGCAAATTTCCCTTTGCCATTTTTGTGACCTTTAAGATAGGAAAATTCTACCACTCTGAATAACTACTAACAGTGAGAAAAGAGGTGTCATTAACTATATGGAGACTACATCTAAATTAATCATGTATGCTACAACACATCTTTCAGATGAGTTAACTCACAAGAAGTAAGGCATGATACCTTTTTTAAATCAACTGAAATAAAACACTTCTTGAAATTAATGTGTTGGAAGAGGCTGTTGGCAAGTAAAGAAATAGATGGGAGGTTCTATTTGGGAATAGTTTCACAGTCGTACTGAGGATTTTAGGGATGAAGTGGCTCATAATGAAACAACTAGGGACTGAAAACATCCCATTATCTTTTTAAAAAGATGGTAATATGATTCCATTTATTTCAGCCGTGAACCTGATTTTCTTGTGGAAAGAATTCACTGAACAACAGAGCCAACATTAAAAGAGGTGTTAGGGTAAAGCTTCCACCTGATTTGGCAAAAGTCTTGTATTCTACAACAGGAAATTTTCCCTCTCAGTCTATCCAGGTTGCTTGTACGTCTCAGTAAAACACTAGACAAAAAGGATTCTTCAAAATCTTTTAAGAAAGTCTGCCATGTGATATGTTCCATGATCCAAATAGTTCTGGCATGAGCATATCTTGATTCAACAAAATACTTAAACCTCAGTGTCAAACAAGTCATTTACAGATTTAGACTATCAGCACTAAGCTAAATTAACAGGTGATTTTGTAGGAATTAAGAGGTGGACTAGTTCCATAGAGATATGAATGCATAATTTGAATGTCCTGCTAATGATGGTGCAAAACTGCATATCAAGACAGTCCAGCCTAAAATGAATTTTTTGTAGTGTGTGTCTAAGCTGGAATTAAAAAAACAAAGGCAACTCTCCATATCTAACTTCAAGATCTCTGTCAAGCTACACTAGAAGTTCCTCAAAGTAGAGCTCTGTTTTCTGTGCATGTCTGCACAAAGTCCTTGGACCTGAGTGATCTCAGTCTCACTGTCTGCAAGTCCTTAGTGCTATTATACTGTAAAAAAAGACAAAATAATATGGATGGGCAGCTGAAGCCATAGTAGGGAAAAGTAGAATTCAGGGCTGGTAAGGAGTATGTCAGCTTCCAGCTGAGGAAAAACAGGAAAGAAAGAAATGTAAAGGCAGGAAAGGTAATGTATAAACTTTCAGAGCCCAGCTTTTTTATCTGTTTTGATCTATATTTTGTGGGAGTAAATGTAATAACTTTAGTCAAGAACGTGAAGCAGCAAAGTAAAGCCAAGCATGGAGGAAATAGTTATTACAGTAACTTTGCAAAGTACTGAATAGTACCATAGTACTAAATACTACTTTATAAAATACAATCTGACATATACTGTGAATTCCTGAGCTTTTGTATATGCATAGTAAGAAATTATTCCTATATGTTCATGGAATTATTTGGGTTTTTTTGCATCAAAAGTATTTTTTACTGTAGTTCAGAGACTAGCAAGAGTACATAAACTATGCATAGTTTGTCTTTCAATGAAGTCTCTTGTCTGAGGATGAAATCAGGAATAATGTCCCTATTCCATTAAGAACAGTCTGCTTCAGTGCCAGCAGTGAAAACTCCTCTTCGTTCCAAATCCTCTACTAATGCCCTGCAATTACTTGTCTTAAAAATAAAATTTGAAAGAAAGAAAAAAGGAGAGAAATCAAAGATGACAAACAAGGGATAAATACAGAAACAGTTCACGGAAAATAAGTGAAAAAAATTTTAAAAACATTTAAAGGCAAACAGAGAAGTTGAAGTTGGATAAAAAGAGACCAATTTTTTGGACATGTTCTCAAGGGAAGAAAATTACCTCCTAATTGGGGAAGACAGGCAAATGAGCCAAACAACTAGAGACAAAAGGGAAAAAGTGTATGAGTGTAACACTAGGGCAAAGAAATAGCAAAGGACAAATTTCAATGATTTCTAAAAAGCCTTTCTAACACCACTCAGAAGCTGTTATAGCCTCAGATTTGGTGTCCAGTTTAGGCAGCAGCTGATCAAGTGGTGGTTTTATTCATTGCTTAGTTACATCAGTTCTTACAGCTTCAGACTCCCCTTTCCATTTGCATGCCTTCTGTCCACAAAATCCAAGGAGGAGATTCTGCGAGTAAAGCATCATGCAAGTGCCCAGCCATAGCTATGAATTTGTTTCAGGAATTCAGGCTCCTCCAGAGTGGGGCAGAAGGTGGCAGGCAGAGTGTTTTACTAATTTTGAGCTGGGAATAAAGTGCCCATGTATATCGGTAAATCTAGCTCTGAATGCCCCCAATACACATTTATTATAAAATGCCTCTGCGTCTTTGCAGATTGTAACTGAATACTGGTGTTGGAAGCCTGGTGTGGGCCTTTTGGGAAAATAATCTCTCTTACAGGGTAAAGCAAACCTTCGGGGTCAAGTTCAGGGGGCAGGTGTTCTTGAGGTACTGTGACTGCAGGGCTGTGGCTCTGTATCTCCCCAGCACAGCTGTGAGCACCACGGCTCTCCTGTGGCCCCTGAGCAAAGGCAACACTATGACTTCTCTTCTGAGGCAGTGGGCAACTCTCTGACATCAACGTGACTCTTGCTTTGCTCTACACTTGCTTTTCTCCGGCCATGTCCCTTTTTGGAGATCCCAGATCTTTTCTGGATCCCAATCATGTCTAGGATATCTAGCTCTGCCACACTATTTCTCCCATGACTCCTCTCACGGTATGTCTTAGGCAAAGGAGAGGTAGCTGCTTGTGTCCAAATTAACCCATATTCCACCTTAGTAAAGATTCTAATAGAGCAGCTTGGAGCACAGGTCTTAGGCTCTATTCTGCAGTGTCATCATGCAGTTAAAACCTAGTATTTATGTTCAACAAAATAGTTTCAAAGGGAACATAACTTCCTACCTGTATAAGAAAAAACAGAAAGTAAGGAGGGAGGGGTGATATATCAGATATACCAGGGGGTGAAGATTCAATATAAAATTACATAACAAAAACTGTGATAATCAAAGTCATGCTGAGCAAATTGTGTGATTCTTGTGGCAAGGAAAGAAATTAAGGAAAGGATTTTGTCGGCAACTTGAAGTATTTGTTATCACTAGAGAAATAATTTACCTGTTTGTCTCAAGTAAATACAGTTGTAGACTTATCTGAAACTAGCTGTTAGAAGAAAAGGTGTCAGAACAAAATGGTAAATTAAGCAGAAACAAATGACCCAAAGAACAAAAGCAGTCATTCCAGAGCTCTGCAGGAATGTAGGAATGAAATGGCTGTGCAGCTAACAAAAATATACAATGTCCCATTAAACTGGTAGAAGCCTGATTCCCTTCATGGCTCTTGCCCAATTGCTGTTATAGAACAAAATGTTATTTACTTGCTGGTTACAAGATTTTCTGGAACTGGGCCATTAACAGCTGTTAGTTTAGAACAGCATTCTACTCAGCATAAGGTATACTTTTTCCAATTATTTTTGAAGCTTTGTATTTCCTGCTGGAAAAGCGAAGGTAATTCTGTACCTCGTATACTAAAGAAAAGGGTATTGATATGGACCTCATTTAACACTGTTCCGAGATTTACAGTAAAAAGCAGAAGTATATATAACTCTCAGTGGTGTGTTCTGATTGAACTGGCAAGCACTGATAAAGCAGTTCTTGCACCATCATCAATGTAACACATAGTCATTTCCTCTTGAATATTTTTAAGTGATGTTTGATCAATTGAGAATTGCAACTGTCAGAATTTTGTACTTCCTGCTTGAAAATACAGCAGAGAGTGTGGGCACTGTAAAAAATATAAGTTTGAAATAATTGTATGGTCTTAATTCCTGTGTGGTTCTGAAATAAGATAGAGACCAGAAGCTCAAAAGATATTATTTCAATAACTTAGTCTTAAAATAATGAATTATTTGAAGTAATAAAAAGGAAATCCTCTCTCTTTATTAATTTTTATACATAATTCTTCTAAGTGAGCTAGAAGTATCGACTTAAGCTTCCCTAAAGGTCTTGAATGAATGTTTAGATGTGGGTAAAACCCCATCTGCCTTCTTCTAAGAGTTATGGTTTGGGGTTTTTTTTAATTGATGTGTTATTTTAAACTCATATGTAAGTGTGCCACCTATTTCGTATGTGCAACACAAAGAGTCATGTGAAAGAGCGCTCCACTATTGTCACACCAAGGCATTTTTGTGAAACAGTTAAGAACTTCGTTTTCTCCAAGGAGGATTTTGAAGCTCATTTTCAAATTCAATTTAGGAAATTGTGTGATTTTTTTTAATTATTTTTTAAAAACCAGGTATCTCCTTAACATATCTGTTCCCAAAAGCTCAGTATTACAGAAGAATTTTTGTCTTGCTACTTCAGACCCTGATTTTATTGTTTACTTCACCACGCTTTGATGCTAATCCATATAAGACATTTTTTATGGAAGGTTGTGTGTTTCTTAGCCATACAAGTATATCCATAGTTTTTAAAGCCTGACATGAAGACTTTATTTTTTCCTTTCTGGTACCCAACATCTAGAACTGAAGACTGTGGGCCATTCATCAATATGTTACTATTTTTGGAATAAAGATTTCCAGAACATACCGACAATTTTGTAATTTCCATTCCATTATCCTAACTGCCAGAATTATTTTCACCTGCTCCTTGCAAGTTTTAAATCCTCTCTTAATTGTATTCATACATATTGAATTTTATTTTGAACATCCACATCAGTATAAAATCAATGCAATAAAATGGTTTATCTTGTTAGAGTATTTTGATTGTCATCAGGATTATCTACAAATAAATATTTCCATAAATTTAACTGTATCACTGACAAGAATAGCTCAAAAATCCTTTTATAAGTCTAAACCGATTTGCTTTTTCATTATGAACTGTATAAATTATTTAACAATATGTTTCTGTTATACACTGTACACATGTATAGAATTCAGCTTGTTAACTTACGCAGGCACTACTAATTTTTGTCCAGAAAAAGCCTAAATTCTGTTGATAAATCTACTCTTTCCTGAAGTGCAAAAATGGTACAGTATTAACCATTTGAGAAGTCAGGCTCTGGTAGTGTTGATTAGCTGATCTTTTCTGTTACAAAGGGTAGACAGAAACCTGCACAACAGGTTGTGGGAGCTTGTTTCACACAAGGCTTTGTCTCATTACAATTTTCAGAATTAACCTGAAACTTGAAACTTTTACTGAGAAAGGCCAGTTCCAATACTTAGCCTTCCCAGTCTTGGTCGGGAAAGGTACTAAGCAGTAAAACTCCTGCTACACACAAAGTAGTGGATGGCTGATGGAATACTGCACACTCTCCAAAGGTTTAGTGCCTCCTACCAGGTCTTGGTTCAGGATTTTATTTTGATGCCTTGTCATTGTGCCCATTTTTAAATCATCATTATATGCTGCTATCTCAGTATTTCAAACCTGTGAGTGTTGGTTCTAAGAAGTGAATTCAAAGAAGACAAAGCTACCTTGCCAAATTTAACTTTTCTGTTTCAAGAATTTTGTTAATTCAACTTTGTCAGATGGGATATTATACCCACAATCCAGTTATTCAAACTTGGAACAGAAAATGAAGTTCAATCTTCATCTATCCTAAGATTGAGAGGGACTGGTAAAATCATGCTGTTCTGCATTCATTATCAAACCTTACAAAAAGGAAATAATTTGCTAAATTTCTTCTTGAGCTACTAAGACAACTGTGTGAACACAACCAATTTTCAGAAATACCTGTGGAACAACTGCTACACTGTCTATATTTCAAGGAGGGAAACTGAGTCAGAGAAAGGTTCTCATGTCTTGGATACGACTGCATACAAATCAGTAGCAGTGCTAAGACTGAGGCTGAAGAATTAGAAGCTGTTGTGTGTTAACCCATTTCAACATAATACACTACCAGGGCACATTTTTTTTTCACATTGCAGAAATTCCTTCTTTAAACTGCAGTGCTGGGCAACCCTGTAATTATGCATAGAGCACATTAGGACAAAAAAAGCCAATATTTTTTGGCTCAACAGGTTCACATGGAACTTCAAAAACTCACTCTCACTACCAATAATATTCATTCAAACAGCCGCCTTAGGTCACTTTGTGCTGCTTGGATGGCAGTGGAACAGATAATCATGCCCTTATAGCATAGCATAAGGACTAGTTCTTATAGCAGCCTCAGAAACCCTTACCAACCTCAGCGAGGCTTTGTACTAATGCAGGGATTAATTCATGTGGAACTAATTGCAGGACTGTGGCCTAAGTAAGAAACCGGTCTAGCTCTATTTGCTTGTTACCTAGTTGTCAAAATGTAGTGCTCATTAAGTGCAGAAACAAAAGATCCAGATGGATTCTTTATATCTGAGAAATGTGTTTCTCATATAAAAAGAAAATAATGAGTAATGCAGCAACAGAACTTAAAACTTTGTTGAAAAGAAGAGGAACTCTTACACAGGTCTTTTAAACAAGAGTAATTCAGATGTCATTCTGCTATGCATTTTATGATGTAATTTTGCCTAAAAAAGAAAAATTTATGCAAAATGCACTTTATCTACCTGACACTACAGAACATGAATGAACCAAATGCCTTCCAGTCCTGCCACTCTCTTCCATAAAGTGAACTCCATGCTTGGTGCCATTTGTATTTTAATCACTTTTCTCTCCATCCTGCTATACTATTCTATCTTCTGCTCTACACAAGAGATTTCTCAACTCCTCTAGCTTAACCAACTTACTGAAGTCCCTAAATCATGATCAGACAGAGGTCACTGAATTGAGAGTTACAGCTGTTTCCTTTCACCAGCAAATGTCAATAATCTAGGGTAGGAGGCACGACATCATATTTTAGCTAGCAAAATTTGTCCTGAAGGTATTATGCACTCTATGGAAGTACCAATAAATAAATCTTTAAATAAAAGCAAAACCATAAAGCGATTAAGAATTGGAATTAGAGTTGTCAAAATTGTTGAATGTTACAGCTCTTCCAGGATGTCCTCAAGTTCTAACAAGATCTAGAATGGAGCTGGAATGCTCTGCTGCCTATCACTGAGGAGCAGTTTCATAAAACATTTTAGGAAATCTGAGTCTGCCTATCTTTCAAAAAGCGCAATCCCCGTCTTCTCCAAAACACGTTTCTATCAGTGAAAGCACCAACAAAATAGTTGCCTCAAAGAGCTGACCTGGCTAAAAATGTACCCAGTATAATAAATTCTTTAGCAGCAGGATCAATACTCTGATCCAGCTTTTTACACAGTCACAGTTAACCCAAAAGCCAGTACTAGACAGTTGGGAAGACCATGGAGTCATGAATGGAAAGGAGAGATAGTTGAGTTTCACCATCTGTATGATTAATGTGTTTCAGATAAAGCCATGTGTTATTTGGCTGGGTATAGAAGACCTACATCAGATAGGCACCAAGCCATTTAACAATTGCAAATTGCAACTGGTCATGCCAGCTGACCAAATAATTAAATAGATGTGCAAAGCTGTTGGTGCCAAGTACAGGGCGAAATTTTCAAAGCTGTAACTGGGAAATTTAGGTTGCCACATGTCAGCCCATCTATGGCTTCCATTGGTAATTGTATCTCAGGTATCATTTATCTGTTCCCAGCAAGATAAATGGATCCAGGCATTCCCTTGCTCCTGTCCCTCAGGCATTGAAACCCACTGCTTAATTATCCAGTAAGGCCTTCCAGCGCTGATCATCTTCTTCTTTGCAAGTGTCAGTATTCCTGAAGGCAGGCCTGTGTGGAGCTGCTTACCTCCCACTTCTTTTTGGCTATGAGAAGACCAAACCACAAGGGGAGTCTCAAATACGTTTGTCCTGATTAACCCCTTCAATCTGAAGCACGTCTGCAGGATCAGGCCCCACAGAGTAAACAGGCATGGACAAGACTTCTGAAGACTGGTAGTTAGTGTGTGTGTGCATTGCATATATGATTACACTCAAAATCTCGGAATTCAAGACACTTGGTCACAGTAGCAGGGATTGTTTCCTTTTCATTAGCACTCAAGGTATACCTTTGACAGCAATCCTGATTTTAAAAAATAGCAGCACAAAAATCTTTCTGAATAACTGTTCTGATTCTGGCCAGGAGAGGGTTAGTTTTTGCAGTAGCCAGGAGGGGAGCTTGGCTAGGACCCAGAGGTTATTCTATACCACCCAACATAATTTTTGGGGTGAGGGGAAGGGGCCCCTTCCAGGTCTTGGAGCACATTGGGGATTTCTGAGTGGTGAGCAGTTGTGTGTGAATCATTCGCCTCTTGTACACTTTGTATTAGAATTATTACTGTTCTTTTTCTTATTTCATTTCTCTCTCCAGTAAATTGTTCTTATCTCAGCGCATGATGTCTACATTTTGTGCCTCCAGTTCTTCTCTCTATCCCACCACCGGGTAGAGGGAGCAGAGAATTGAGCAAACTGCCTGTGGTTTGCAGTGTTTCATTGGGAACACTAAATTGGGAACACCATTCCTAAACCATGACATAATTTCAAGTTTTCAGTAGGACTACTCATAGTAGTAGATGACACTGGAGAAAGTAAATCAGTGTAGTAAAAACTGTTACAATTAGATATGTCAAGTAAGTACTCTACAGATGCTCATGTTCAGATGTTACTACTACTTTGAAAAACTGAGTAATGGTATGTTTTTCCTCCCTTCAGGTGTAATCCTGGGATTTTCTCTTCGATCGTATAAGATGAGCTATCGGGAAGTGAAGTACTTTTCGTTTCCAGGAGAACTACTCATGAGAATGCTGCAGATGCTGGTCCTGCCACTAATTGTCTCCAGTTTAGTCACAGGTAAACAAAAATGAAACTAAACAAAACACACTCACATTTTTCTGTTCTTTTAAATAATTTTATGAAGATGCACACACCAAAATCTAAAAAGTAAACATTCTGTAAGTGTTATAATCTGCAGAAAGATGTACCATTGCTATTGCTGTTTTAGTGACAATGTAATAAGATGTTTGAATTAATATACAGAGAAATGGAAAGACTTTTTTCTGAATTCCAAGACAGACTAACTGTACAAGTTACTATATGTGGCTGCTATGAAACTGACTCTGTACTCCACTCTATCCCCTTCCTTCTTGAACAGATATTTACTCCACAGTCTTATTGTTATCAAAGATAACATATCTCAATAACACAGTGCCAAAACCCAAGAAAGTTGAAACTGTTGATTGTGGGCAATAACACACGCCTGTAACCACAGATATGTAAAACATCTGTCTGCCTCCTAGAGTTCCAGCAACAGATTAGAAAAATGGAATCCTATCATAGAATGGTTTGGGTTGGAAGGGACCTTAAAGGGCATCTGGTTCCAGCTGCCCTGCCATGGGCAGCGACACCTTCCAGTAGACCAGATTGTTCAGAGCCACATCCGACCTGTTCTTGAACACTGCCAGGGATGGGGCATCGACAGCTGCTCTGGGCAACCTGTGCCAGTGCCCCATCACACTTAGTAAAGATTTTATTCCTGATATCTAATCTAAACCCACCTTCTTTTAGTTTAAGCCATCTCCTCTTCTATCACTACAAGCCCTCTTATAGGCCCTTCAGGTACTGGAAGGTGTTCTAAGGTCTCCCTGGAACTTTCTCTTTCCCGGGCTGAGCAACCCCAATGCTCTAAGCCTGTCCTCATGAGAGAGGTTCTTCAGCCTTCTGATCATTTTCGTGACTTCCTCTGGACCCACTCCAATGAGTCCATGTCCATAGGTGATAGATGGGATAGAATCGAAAGTTTGGAAGAAAATTAATTCCATCAGTTCTGTTTCGTTATCTTCTGGTCAGCAACTCTCTTAAGCTTTGAGCACTCTTTACCAAGTTGTTCCTCTAACTAGTGATATATTTAATTTCTTTTGATGATATATGCCTTGGCATTCCACCCAAGGTTCATGGAAGACCTCTCAGATTTGTTATGAATGTTCAGGATGTACCTGCGATGTATTTATTCTATCAATTATCTGAAGAAAAGAAGGCATGGATTTTAGTCTGTCAACAAATCAGCTTGGAGAACTTAATCAAACCACCCACTGTGCAGTCCTAGGACCTAAAACACCAAATACACTACCTTTATTGACAGAGGATCCAGAGATTATAAGTTGTTCCCTGATTGTCAAATATGTTAATATTAAGATCTCTTAAAAATGCTAATGAGCACAGACTCATATCTTCACAGAAACCAAATGTCATATGTATGAGTATAAGCTGTTAGTGCAATGGCAGAAAACTAGGGTATTCACAATTACAAAATCATTTGCCTTCTCATGTTCCATAGAAAAAGTGAAGTTTGTTTCTGTAGACACACATTATATGGATACTGAAAATTAAATGAGCACTGAAACTAGGGAGTGATTTGTAAGTTTTGTAGGGGAAATGATGGTAGGTTTTATTCCCAACCAGTGCATAATTCTGTTACATGTCATACTTTCTCCCATCCTCTTGTCCCTTTCACCTGCAGAACTCCCTGGGTTGGTGGGACACTGATAGAAGAGCCATTAAAAGTAGAAAAGGAGAGATGTTTACCCTTTTTCAGTGCCAACTGAGACTGGCACTGCTGCTCAATTTTGCAGGATGAATTGTTGCAGGAGAATTTAACTGATGAATTCTCAATTCCTTGTAACTCTGCAATCACACCGGTTCTCTCAGAGAGCTCAAGGTAAATCAGGAAACTAGGTAGATCATCTTATAGAAGGATTTGAATGATTGTTAACAATCTAAGTAGAAGCACTTTGATCAGCTAAAGATCAGCAAATTACAGAGTCACAAGCCCCACAAGGAGCTGGACTTTTGATAAAACAAGCTCATTTGCTGCGTCACCAGGTCTCAGTAGAGATTTTGTGAAATATCAGAAAAAACAGTTTCCAAGTAATCCTATTTTGAAAAGAATCTTCATTCTCTGGATTCAAACAATACCCTTCTTTTTGATGTGTTTTTCTTTCCCTTTAAAGCCCTTTATCCTTTTTTATGCCTTTTTTTTAATAACAATCATTTCCTTTGTTATAGACAGGCATTTGGCAAAGAGAAATCTTGTCTATCGATGAGATTTGTCTTATATCATACAAGTGCCTTGTAATATTAAATGGATTATACTTAGAGTTTCCCTTTGAAGTAGAAACAGTAATTTTCAAAGTGAGTAACAACATTTTAAACTTCCTGTGTTGGGTAGGCAACAATCAAAGAAAACTCAATGCAATTCACAAATAGCAGATTTAATTTCTTTTTAAAAATCATTCAATGGAGCAGGACTATGCCCTTTTTCATGGGAATAAAATGCTTTTCTGAGTTTATTCTAATAACTGTGGAAAAAACCTGTTTTCTACACTGAACAATACCTCATTTAGCATATGAATTGTTTTTTAAAAAGGATGTTTTTACATATTTGCTGCAGAACTCTCATACACAAATGAACATTAGTGAATATCTAAATAATAATTAAATATAACCTTTATAGGTGTATTATTGTGCCATTTGATGTATAATTGGATTCTTTTTATACACATTATATAATTCATTGGATAAAAGTCTAATACTGCTCAAGTCAATCTTAAGACCACTCAGTGTCCATTTGGCAAAGCAAAGTGGATGCCTCTTAACTAATCTTGAAGTGACCCCTCCAGGTCTTCATGCTGATAACATACTTGCTTCTTCCAATTGTCAATTATTTGAATAAATATTTTGCTGTTTGCGGGAGTGACAGTGCCTCCTAGTTATGATATTCTGGGTTCCCTTTTGTGTTTATGCAAGAGTGATGAATGCAACTGTGGCAAAACCATAACCTATGGTCTCTGTGGTATTAGAAATGGGCTGGGGATGGTTACATTCCCTTGCAAACTTTGTGAATGTCAAAGAAATTAGAGTAAAATCAAACTAATACTTAATGGGCTGTTATAAAAATAAAAGATAAATTGAGAAACTGAAGACTTCTGCTATACAGGTAAACAGTTCTGATGGTTATTCACAGACCTCAGGAAAATAAACTATCCAAGGTGAAGTCAACCCAGTCATATTTCTTTACCCCTTGTGTCTGTATTTTATGAAAGAAGCAATGCAGAATCACATTCAGAAGCTTTTAGTCACCTTTGCCTTATGACTAACCATCATTGCACGTGGTTCAGGCAGGTATGCAGCTTTCTCCATGAGATTCTATCTTCTGACGTGTGTGTTACCAGGCATGTACTAACATCTGCTTGGGAGAAAATGGAGGTTATTTGCATACCATTCACCATCTTTTCATGTTTATAGGAAAATATGATTATATGCATGTTTATTATTTATTTTGGTGGTCTAGACAAAAATTCAGCTGCGTACTCTATGTTGGGCTTTATTATCTGCACTTTTTAAAAAGAGAGAACTCATAAGTCAGCATTCCCATTGGGATCTCATATAAAGTCAAAGACAAAAGTAAAACATGGTGTATGAGAGGTAATATAGATTAAATTCCCATTTGGATTGTATTATGGTCAAATCTTTAATATTAATTTAAATATGAATACTTATACAAACAGAGGACTGAAAATTTTGTTTTGAATTTGCAGCAGTTATAGGAGAAAAAATATTTTATGCTTTCTCCTTTCATTACAGCTTGAAGCATCTAACATGAAAATTGCTTGACACAATTATATTAAAAAACACATTGTCCCTAAAAGGTATATAAAATAAATATGTATGTATATGACAACAATTCAACTCATCATGAAATTGGCAAAGCTGGAGAAAATTGCACCAGCAATAAGAGCACTATGCATTCATATTTTTGAGCTGTTACAACAAGATGATAATGAAATTGAAAATCCAGTCCTTAAAACTATCCCACAAGTTTTTTCTGCATGTTTCAGTTATTCACTGAATATAATGCTGTCACAATGAGGTATCTTTTCCTAACAAAAACATTTATTTCCTGAAATCCCTTCCACAAAAAAGATTCATAACCGGTCTTTATAAAGAGCATATCTTGAACATAACATTTGTGAGAAATATTAAAGCTAGAGAAATTTTATGAGGGTTATTTGCAAGTATTTTGTACAATTCTAGTCATAGTTCAGTTTAATAGACAGGTTCTTTTCTTTCCACAAAATTGTGAGAGCTTGGAATTCAGTTTTAGGGGATCACTATTTTTAAATGCAACAGGGATTAAATTCTGTGCTATTCTTTCAAATATCTTTGTCTGATAAATCGTGGCAAAGCATAAAAAGCCAGTTCAAGACCTGACACTAATTTTTCCTGCACATTGCAGAAACATTAAATCTACAGTTCATTTAGTAACACACATCGAGGTGGGGAAGGAGAATAGAAGTATAGAAACAGTGAAACTGAGGTCTGCTGGCTCACTGAAGATTATACAGCAATTATAGAATCAAGCAAAGATCCCATTTGTGAATACCAATACAACACACTGTGCATTAGACAATACTGGTTGTCCAAACTGTTGATGGGAGTAACACTAATGTGGTGCAAATGAGTCTTAACCACTTACCAGGATTTTGTGTGCAAGATTCTGTAGGAACACAGATGATGAATCTCCTTCCAAAAAAAAGAAGGTTGTGTGGAAAAACAGTGTAAAAAAATGAGTAGAGAAGCTTTATTTCAAAGAAGAAGAGCATTTTAATATGCAGATTTCATAATGTCTTAATTTATATTCACTCCCCTTTCTAATTCAAGTAATGCCATAACTTTTGTTAATGGGTTCTGGAAGACATGGACACTTCCCTGCCTCTATGGGGTTTCAATAACAGGCAACAACACTGAGTACTGCAGGAGATACAAGTGATTTTGTTTGGGGCAGACTCAGAGACATAAGGTTTTGTCCCAAAACTTTATGAAAACGTTCATAGTAGTTACTGCTACAAAAACTATAGAAAGTACTGACAAAGAGCAGAAAGCTGGAATTTCCATGAATGGATGCTCCCTAACTAACCTTGGATCTGCATACGATGCTTTTGATTTCAGCTATCATAGGAATGCAATGAATGGTGCCTGTTAAAAACATTCAGTAAGGAATAAAGTCTATCCCCTCAGTGGGATAAAATAAAGGCACACAAAGTAACTCAAGTAATAAAGCACTCTCAGGGTTCACAACTAACAGACAAGTTGTTGCTGCAGTTGCTTAAAATTGCCTACAATGAAATAAGAGTAATGTTCAAACAACAAACCTTGAGATGTTCTCCAACTCACTCCCTTACCTAAGTCAGGAAAAATGCAGCAGCTGGACATGAACATATTCAGCTGCAAAAATCCCAGATTTTTCCCAATGCTACTTGTGGATGCAAAATATGGAAAATCAGTGTTGTGAGATGTTGTATAACCTTAGGCAAATCATGTTTTCCTTTCGTATCTCTGCTTTTTTTCTCCCTTCAGCTGTAGTACTGGTGAGGTGTTGTTTGGGGTTTTTATAGCTACTAGGCAGAAAAGAAGATGACTACTTGTGATGGAAAAGCTCAGCAGATGTATATAGCTATTTTAGTTGTATATATTTAGGATTTAAACTGGGTTGTATGACAGGGGACTGTGATACAATGGCTCAGCCTCCCACATCCAGATAGCAGATGAACACTGCCTTCTGTAAATACATAATTCTACAAAACAGTCTATTGTTATTACACTTAAGAAATTAAGTTTTATATTTGTCTTTCTAATATTGAAATGAGACAGTACACGATCCATCATGTGTAACTAGATGCAAATCATATCAAACCCCTATCCTTGAGCAGTTGTTTTTTTTCATTTTGGCAATGGCAATCTCCTTTATTAACATATTTAATTAGTAGCAGTAAACATAAAGGGCCAGAATTTCTCTTTTACTCTCTTAACTCCTTACATCAGAGCACAAAATAGGGAGGTGTCATAAAGAGACTTGTGCACTACCTCTTCAAAAAAGAGGCTGTGAAACCAACATGTGTCTAGGTCTGCTGAATCCATAGTGCTTGAAGCCTCTAAGTAGCTCCTGTGTTCTCCTGTCTCCTGGCTGAGAAGTGTACTGTGGAAAAAAGGCTGTCACCTACTACAAGGTTCCAGGTGCTGTCTCCTATCAGCTACAATATTTATGGTAATTTCAACAGATGGAAAGTCTCTCATTCAGGCAGAACAGACCTGTGGAGCCAGTTATGGTTATCTCAGGAAAAAAAAAAAAAGGAGAGACCTAGCAGTAATTCCCTTTAATTCTTTCTGGCAGAACAGACAGATAACCAGTGCCTGTGAAACATCTTAGTACTTACAGATAAGCTGGAAGGTAAAAACATTAGTAGAAGCCAGTCTTACACTGCTGTGTTTAAGAAAAGTTTAATAAACACAAGCCTTCCTGGTTCAGTTCATATAGTTCATACACAAAAACCAAGAAGCAGTTAAGCAGTTTGGTCAGTTTAGCTGATCACCAGAGCAATGAATCCATTTTCCAAGTTCTAAAAATTGGCATATTTTCTGATTTTCCCAAAATTGATTTTTGTGAGATCTAGAAACAGAATTTTAGAAGTCAGAATAATGAATATCCATCAAATCAATAAAAATTTTTACACTGATCTCAGCTGACTCCAGTTACAGGGAAAAGAATTAACAAATTCTCTCTGAGTAAAGCACTTCTTGGATTGTCAGTGCATTTGAGCTGCCTATGTATTTGTATTAGGATCTCTCTGGAATCCTGTAGACATCTCCTGTAGTAGTAAGCCTGCTATGAGTAACCAATTCATGGACATCCTGGATGTATTATTTTTTCATTTACGACTTTCTTTTAATGCATAAAATATTATATTAAAAGTAACTTACCTTCTTTTTAGGTAACTCTTCCCTCTCCCTTCTCCCACCCAAAGCTTTACAAGCATGTCAACGTTATAAAAGCTGAATCGCACAGCAGCTTTAATTTTATGCACTTGTACATTTCATGCACACATGAGTTCATGCATTCATGTAGGTATTTGCATATGCAATTTACATAACTGGATGACACAGTTATTTAATTTGAACATCCACCTACTTTTTCACACAAATAAAGGAAAACTCATGCTTTGATTTCTGTGTGTGCAAAATAGAGACCCTCTTAAAATGTGGGCATATAAATTACTTAGTTAGTAGAGATCCAGTTATCTTGTAAACAGAATAACCTGTTGGGTTTGACCAGTTGAAGAAATGCTACAAATACTGATTCATGTTCAGAAAAAATTTCATCTCAGACTAGCATCTTTATGGTAGATTCAGGCCAACAGTAGCTAAAAATATGCAAACAAAACTATTATGAAGACTTTCCTTTCTGTACCTGTATTTCTGTGTAAAACAAATGTGTATCAAGTCTGGCATATAGCCTTTAATAATCATTATTTGTATAGGCACTCAAAGGTGAAAAACCTGGAACCTTCTTATACTGTTATATTCCACCGTCTTTAAGTGAACATAGGCAATATATGTTTCATAATTATGCCAGGCAATTCTGAAATATTTTGGACAAATATTTTTAAAGTTTAAAAACTGAATTTAAATGGCAGGCAGCTACATTTTAAAAAAAATATATATATAAGAGAAACAGGTAGCTTAGGAAGCATTCAGCACCTACAAACATCAACTTTCACATCAAAACATAAAAGAAATGATGTGTAGATTCTGAGCATGCTGATAATCAGAATCTACAGTTAGGAAATAAACTACACCCTGCATTTTGCAAGGCATGGATGTTAGAAAATCATAATGAAATGTCATGAGTATTTGTAAAAAAAATATGTCTGGGTGGAACCTCTTCCTCAAAGACTGCTATGCATCTTAATCTGTGCAAATATTAAAAGCAAGGACTTCAGAAAGGTTCATAAAATTAAATTATATCTCATTATTTCTGAACCATTTCTGAAATAATTTGGCAATAGGGGATACACAGAAATCTATCTTCACAAGAGCCTGAGAGAAAATTCTAAGTGAATTCTTAGTCAGATCTGACTAAGAATTAAAATGCAATAGCAGCAGAGGTTAAATTCCTGCATAAAATGACAGTCTGTATAAGATAAAATTTAATTATACCATAAAAAAGAAAACCTAAGCAGGACAAGGAGCATCCAAAAGCAGAAAGTACACAGCAGTGTGGTTTTTGAAGTCTTAGTCTCTGCGAGCAGCAGTGCTCAAACAGCAGGGGTGTTCAAGAACAAAGTCTGCAATAACTAAAGAGAGTAAAACTAGAAAACTCGTCTAAAATAATTCAATTTTGCTAGTGGCCCTTAATTGAAGGCTGATTTAAACTTCATTGCAAAGTATAACTTTAGTTGCTGCCCAAAGTATTGAATAACAGGTTGTTATACTTTTATTCAGTTTGCATTCTGCGTGGGATTCCAGCTGAATTGACAATAGGGAGCAACCTCCCACCCACAAAGACTTAGTTTTGCTTTTATGTCTCAGTTCAAATGCATAACATCAATACTTTGCTTGCTGACAAAACAAAAATCAAAAACTGTTTGAATGAACACATAAGAATTAAAGCATCTTGACTGAGCACTGGTGGACCATTGTAAAACCACACCGTCTCTTTCTTAACATTTCAGTCAAGGGCAGAAGGACTGAAAATGTATTAAGGAAAACTCAAAATATTTTTTTGAGTCTAATACAAATATGTGTTGGTTACAGAAAAACAGCAGACCTGAAAATTTAAAAACTCAAAAATATTACAAAATGTAAAATCAGCTACATTAGTTTGAAAATGGAAAAGACTTGGGTTTATATTTTGTACAGTAAAATGTCCAAAATGGAAAACCAACTCTCAGCATTTTGAGAATTAGGACACTGAGAGCAAGCGTTTTGTTCAGGATATTGAAGATTGAAACTGTAAAGAATGATGTCTGCAATAATGAATGAGTCTGTGATAACAAGACAGGTGAACTAGAATGGTGCCAAGAGCAAAGTAATACACCTGGGAAAGGGAAACAGGCTACACATATAGCACACCTAATCACGAGTTCTCAGATGGGCATTAGTACAGGCAAGAGCTCTCAGACCTACTGCGAATAGTCCAGAGAGGGTGACAGGGCTTATTACTGGAATTAAGTTCTAGTAAAACACAAGGAGAAATTAAACAGACTTCATTTTTTGGCTTGCAAAGATACAAACACAGAACTTGCTGCAAAAGTCCACAGAAATCATGAGGACTTTGTAAAGGCTTAGATGGAGTAACTATTTGTATTTATGCGTCCTAAGTATTTTGCATAATATAGGAAAAATAGCGTGTCAAATGAAATAACAAGAGCATGCATTTATATCAAAGAAAAGGAAGTACTTCTTCACACAAGACACAATTCAGTTGTGTTGTATAGCAGCACAAGCCAGAAGTTTACAATTTGAAACTAAAATTAAAGGCTTCACAGATACAGGCATCACTGGCAATTAAATTTGTGGAACTAGCAATTTAGCAAGGCCCTAGATCCCACTGCTCCCTAGTTGCAGGGGCGGGGCAGACAAGGGCAATTAACTCTATCTTTTTCTGTTCCTCAGAGTCTTTCAGAAGAACTTGTTGTCAGATAAATGTGAAGACAAATGGGTTGGCAGATCACTGGATTAATTTATTTCCCACGGTTTTATGTTGGTTTTGCACTACTTAGAATTTCTTATCAGATTGACAGGATCTCTTTGTTTTCACTTGCTAAGATTTCACCAAACAATTACTCTGAGGCATTGACTACTGTACAGTTTCAGCTTTCTGACACACACGGCTCTTCAACAACCAGTTCAAAACCAAGGAAAAACCATTCCAGTATTTAAGAGTCATCTCACCTTCAACAGACATTAACTCACTCCATTGGCATGAAATTAAAACTTCAAACTAAAACAGCTAAAGGAAGCCATATGTCAAGTAAGAGGGAAAGAAATATGAACAACAATATCGGCAGCTTTTAATTATTCCACTCTTGGGAAATTTACAAATAGTAACAGTATAAGAGCCACTATCAAAATGTGTCAAAAAAAAAAAAAGTGAAGAGTTCCATACAGCATGGTTAGGTACACAAAGGTTTTATCAGCTTTCACTTTCCTACTCCTTTCACCTCCTTAGTTCTTCCTTGAACACCGTGGTCTGCGTCCTCATTTCCTACATGCAAATACAGCACAATTCCATCGTATTTTCTTCCTTGTCAGCCTGTCTTTGCTGTAGCTGCTTGTGAAAACTGGAAGAATCTAATGAAGAAAGATCCTGAAGCTGGATTTTGGGCACACCAGGAACATTACCGGAAGTATTTGAACACCAGAAGAATTAACATGTATCATTGTTTCTTCAGCACTGTGAAATGGGACAAAATACAAAATACTTTCTGAATAACTGCATCAGCTACATAGGTCATTGTAGAACATGAAGAAGGTTGTCACTTTCAGAAACAAGGTTCTGTGATACTATTATAAGTTCCTCTAGCCTTGTTTTCACCCTGATCTTTTTTTCTCTTTTTTGATGATGGATAGTTGTTGACCCATAACATATTGTTTCCACTAAATTCTCAAAGGTAATTGCTGTATCTCCTACAGACATGTATCTGGATTATAAACTTCTACAAGGCAGATCCATCATTATCATCATTACTGGAGACAGAGGTACTGAAAGCCAGTGTCTTGATAGCATTGGTGGAAATTCCAACTGAATTCTGAGCAATGGAACTTGAGGAAAGCAGCTGTGGACTACAGGACCTACATGCCTTGGGTCTGGATTCCACTAAGATGTTGGATTGTCCAGAAGAGGAGGAAGGCTTCCCAGATAATTGTTCATCCTAGTATTCCAGCCACATGGCACAGCTCTCACTGGTGGAGAATGAGGAGAAAACAGAAATACTCAGAACAAAAATTTCTAATAATTTGTTGAGACTACAGATATAACTAAGGACTAGCAATACCTGGGATTTGAGATATATGTCAGAGAGTCACAAAGCAGTTCCTGCATCTGCTAGAACTCTTTTCATCCAGACACTCCTGGTAGTGCATATTCTTTTTCTTTACTTACAGGTTGTTCCTGAATATATTCTATATCCTCCAGTTTAGATCTTGAGAAATGAGCTCAACAAAATATAAATAATGCTGTTGTATATGGTGTGGAGAATGTCTCAAAAGATAACCATTGCAAGTATGTAAGAGCTGGCCTCATCAATAGGATTGTTTTCTAGTTCATAGCTCATTTTTATAGTTGTTAACCTTTCACAGAGACATGGCTGCACAAGGCAGAATATCTGTTCCTTATTCCTTTGTTGTCATGTTGTCTCCAAATGAATGCCTGGGACAGTCACGAACATGGCAAAGTATTTGCTGCAGCCTAGAATGTCCTCACAGAATTGCCAGTCTTTTTCAATTGGGTGGAAAGTCTCTTGGTGTAAACTTTTTCAGCCTCACACAGTCAGATCTATTTTTCTTCTCACAGGTGAGTCTAGGGTTCAGCTGTTACACTGCTGAAGTTTGATGAAAAACTCTTGTGACATAAAACCAGTCCCAGAAATGACTGGGGCTCTGTGATGTTGGCTTATTCCAGAAAGCAGTAGTTTGGACCAAGTCTGGGCATACTCTGCCACTTTTATGCACTGCATCATATAGTTCACTTGGCCCTCCCTGATGGCACGTTTCTCCATGTCACAAGGCCTTTTTCCTTTGATTCTGTCTGGGACTTGATCTTCCCAGAGAGATTTGACTTTATTTGACTGAATGATGCCACTGATATACACTGCAGCAAAGCTATATAAATTTATCTATACTCCAGTCTATTACTCTCTGCAAACCAGCAAGTGCCATCTGGATTCCAGAAATGGAGAAAAAGAAATTTTACAGGCCTTTACCTGTCCTCAAGGTAGTCCTTTCTTGAGTTGTCTGTCTGTTTCTCAGGTCAACAGAGCTTGTATTTTCGGTGTTTTTGATCTTGGACAAACACACATTGCCTTTCCAAAGAAAAGAGGGATATGTCCAAGCAGTACAAACACTGATTCCTCAGAGGTTTCCACACTTAGTAAAAAAAGGCAGTTTAATACTCCCCAAATTTTCAGTTCCTTCTACTGTGGGCTCACTCATGTGTAGCAAACTAGCAAGAAAAGCACCTGGAATGGCAAGCTCTTAAATTTTGGTTCATTGGGTCACCAGATGCAGAAGTTCTGTGTATTCCTTCTTATCAATAGTATCTTCAAAAGACCTTTTTCTATGCAGGAGTCTATCANAAAAAAAAAAGGAGGAAAAATAACTATAATGTAGAAAAGAAAACATAAAGTTCTTTACAGTTTCCCACAGCTGAATAGCAATTCAATTCTAATACGGAGGCATTACATGCAAATAAAGAAAACTCAATATTTGTGCCAACAGAAGCTTTCAGATCTTAATGCTGTTCTTAAAGAACCATCACCTCTGGAAGTCAAAAATCAGAGCAAACTAAACACCAGATCTCCTGGTTGTAAAAAGAAGCTCACAAATAGATCCTAACTATATTCTGAAAACTCAAGAGCCACACAACAAGGAGCACTTGTTTGAAAAAAATTTGGGGTTTACCATATTCCAGTATTTGGAGAACAGGACTTCTGGTTCCTGATTTATCAGATCTGGTATTCATCTTCCAGTAATATTGATCTTCTCTACTTCACTGAAGAGATTGAAGGGCTTCAAGTGTATCACAAGTTGTGAAGAGGTTTTTGGACTAAGTACATTAACACAAATATTTATTTAGATGCTTCAGTTCTTTACATTTCAGAATGTCAGAATCAGACTTTGGTTTGCCATAATTGTATGCTTATACAGATTAACTCTTTTTCAGATAAATATGTTTCTTCATTCTCAGAAAATGATACAAGTAGCTCCTTACTGGTGGTAGATTAGAAAAAAAAATACAACACAGCACTAGAAATACACTGTTTGCATCACAGTTAACAAAATGATTCTGTTTCTTTCCTTCATAAGTAGCTCTCTCAGTATTAGAATTTTCTCTTTACTGACATGAAAAGCTAAATACTTTATTCTGTTGTTTCACCACCCACTTCTAACTTATTTCTGAATACTTAGATAATATCAGAGCTTCTCCAGTGAATGTAGCTTCTTTTCAGAGCTAGAGAGAAAGTAGGTTTTGGTCAAGAGTTCACCTAATGAATGGCTATTTCATTAATGAATACATTCTTGCACTGAAAATTAGCTTTGTCCAGATTTTACAATTTCAGTATGTCCTAATTCCCCAAAGTCTGAAAACCAAGTCAGAGAACATGTGCTTACTAAGCCTGGCTAACATCTGTCTCATGGCCAATGAACCTGTGCACAGGACCATCCTCCATTAAGGAAATAAATCTTTCAAATTCAAGATAGGATGATAACTAGCTTGTTAAAAAAAATAGGCTAGTTTTCTGTTCTACAGAACATCACAGTCCAGTAATAAAAGTAACCTTATAAACCCCTCTTTTCTCTTTCACCTATTTAGTTTGAAACCAGCTGATATTTTCTTTGATGCCTCTGACCTCTCACAGAAATTCATATTCTGAATCTTGCCAACAAGCAGATAATGCCCAGATGGCAACTGTATAGCACTTGAATTGTGGATACCAAACCCTCTGCTTCAGCTGTACTTAGCACTGTAACATCCCGAAAGAAGTGTAATAATATTATTAAAAAGTACTGATTGCTACTGTCAGGCATTCCAGAGAAAGTATTAACTTCTTTCCATTGCCTCCTGCAAGTCTGTAAGGTGAAGAAATACAAAGAAAAAAATGTACATCTTTGATGTTGCAAGGCTGTAACTGAATCAGTGACCCAGAGTTCAAGAGGTCATTGAAACAAAAGAGAGAAAAGAAGGAAAACAAAAGCCTGTTCACATGAAACTCCAATTCCACACTTTCTTAATGAGTTCTCAGAAGAGCCTTAACATCATTACTGAATTGTGAAAAAACCCCACCAAATTATAATGACAATTTAAAACATAATAGACTAATTGCAGCTAAAGTAATGACTCCTTAGTATTTGTATGGCATATTACCAGAGGACCTTAAATTCACAAATAGAAACTATTTTTTTTTAAACTTGATTTGATTGTTACTCATTAAATTCTTGGGGGGAATTTAGAATGTAATTAAGTTCTGGTTTACTCCTATTAGAAAAAGGAAAAATGTTATCATGTTATGCTCTAAGTTATTCTCATTTGTTATTTCATGTATTAGCTAATGGATTATAAGTCGGGTTTAAAAATGCTACTAGTTCATAAATTTAATAACGTCTATACAATTTTTTCAAATAATTTCTGCATGAGATCCCATACTCTCTAAATAGACTTGATTATATATGATAAAGGAAGTCTCAGATTGTTTCTAGATTCTTTATCAACACAGGATCCAGTTTTTGATAAAAAACTTCATATGCATGATTTCTTTTATCAAATGCAAGTTCTTGTGGTTCTTTAAGAATCCCAAAGTAGTTTGTATTGTCTAATTAGTTACTGCTGTGCAGTTTCCAGTTCAAATAATGAGTTAGAGACATGAAAGAGCTCTGTGTACTTCCTTTTGACATGGATAGATATTGTGTAGTGGTGCATCTTATTTGTGCCTGAACTCTCAGAGGAACTGAGGCATCACTATATTAGGTCCTGCATGAATGTCAATACACCCTTGGGCATAAGGCCGTTCAGGACAAACCTCCCCAGACTGAGATGTTACACCAAGATCCCTGTCATAGGGAGATAACTCAGATAACTTTTATCGCTATGGGGAGCAGAATAGCAGCGGCACAATGGAGTTTCTCTCAGAGAGTTTTATGTTGCAACAATGCAGATATCACCTCAACTTGGTGGAAGTTAAAATTATACTTGAAGTGTGAAAGGAGAGAAGTCAGCAACAAAGGGTGAATCCATCAAGAACAGCGCATGTAATCATACACAGTGCTGCAAAATAGAACAAACTGAAAAAATGCATGGCACATGGGGAGGAATGTAATAAACTAAAAGGATTATGAGGACATGTAAACACCAGCAGAGCGTGTGCAACATAGACAAAAGGAAAGCACTAGCTCCATGAGCAGGTCATGGAAAACCAATGGGTAAAGCAGCAGCAGATGAATGAACTGCCAGCTTGAAAGCAAAAGGAACACCTAGAACTTTTAAGCTGGACAGAGATGCACAAATCAGTGTTGTATCCCTGACAAGATTTATTTAAAAAAAAAAACAAAAAACCAAAGCATAGCTATTTTGGTTATTAATAAACTGGTACAAAAATAGATAGTAGCTACTGCAACAACAGAAAATGTGGAGGGTTCTTTAGTGAATGAACAGCTACTAGTGCAACTTCAGATTATCCAAAAAAGCAAGTCTCACTATACATACCTAAAGGCAAAGTTACTCTGTTTCCAAATTATCTTAGCAGTGCTGAATTTACAAAGAATGATCTTAAGGTTGTAAAAATTATGCTAAAATTAAAAATCCAAGCAGAAATCCAAAGGACAGGTTGTTGCCAGATCCATTAGTCACACAATACCACCAGTTCAAATCTTTATCGAGTCACATCCAACTGGGCAAAGCTTCCTTCCAAATGATGGTTGCTGCATGAACTCTATAAAATTAATTCATGTAAGTGTCTCTTCAGGCACCTGTTACATATCCAAGATGTAAAAGGAAATTATTTTTTGCACTAGACTGCACTACTAGCTACTGTTCCCTTATGGACACTCCTAATCACCCATTATTTTTTCAGTAGCAACTAATGTACATCCTGAGTGATTTAGTATAGTAAATAGTTTGCAGCTTTGTCACACTCTCTAGAGCCAGTCAGATAACAGAAGCACTGTACATTTGTGGAGTGTTGTTTAATAAGTGCTGCACATACAAAAACATGTCTGTGGAGAACTCCAGGCACAGCCTGCCAAAACCCAGACCAGCATTTTAGCAGATTAAAAGTTTGCACGTTTTTTGAGAAATTGCATTATGGATTTTTATGGAGCACTGAGTAATATGCTCAACACCATCCAGAAAGCAAATGTAACTGTATCGCTTGTATCTTGATAGGATGCAGTGCATTTCATGCTTAAAGCAGGTATTTTTGGCAACATATTCAGAACAAATGAAGACTATTATTTCATCCTCTGGGAATAGGATAAAAGTCTTACGACTACTAGCGTATTTATTTCATTCTTGCAACAACGTGCACTTTAGGATTTAAACTAATTTAATGTGCTTTGGCTTATCAGCTACCAAAATAAACCTGTTCCCTGATTGAACTGAAACAATTTACCACATTAAATTATGCTTTTTCATAAACAAATATACTTATTTCTTTCACTCATTTTACAGAACATAATCAGCTTTATGCCCAGCATAAGAATCCCATTTCCAGGAAAGCTTAGTCCAAGTGTCTGGACATAAAAGGGTGTCTTTTTAGAATTGCGCTGCGCAGGTAGCAGTAGTGTTTTGTTACCAAAAAAAAATTTTTGAGCTGCTATTTTCTGTGTTCCTGGGTCTCTGATTCTTGGCTTGAAGACAGTCGGTTCTTTGTACTCTGTTATTACAATGAGGTAACCAAAGAAAGAGAGTCTTGGTTTGAGACTGTCAGCTGTTACTAATCACTGCTCCATGGCTTGCTGTGAATCCCTGCTTGCATCTCCCTCCTGCTCTGCTTAGCACACATAAAGAAGATAAATTACTCCCTAGTTTCCCTTCAAAAAGCATATTGTTTGTCACATTCCAATACTGTGAGGAAAAGACAGAATAATGCGAAGAGTTAAATGAGTATCTCAACAGCCCCACAGCAGGGTCCTTCTCAGGCAGATGTGTTTCAGGAAATGTACTTTCCTACCGCTTTTCAAATGTATCCTGTTAGATTGCAAGCCTGAAAAGCAAGCCAACTATACTTTCAGAACAGAAGAACATAATCCTGCAGGAGTTTTCATGTAGTAATGTAAGCATCACTGACACTCAGTAGATGCACCAAGCGTGCCATATTGACTTACTTCATTTTACCAGGAGGTGTTACACTTTGTTGTTTATAAATATTTTAGCAACAACAAGCAGAGTATGGGGTGGTTTATGAAATTCTTCCTTGCCCTCAGTGACTCATACTGACAGAGAGAAGAATTTAAAAGGAAGAAACATAGAACATTTTGTGTTGGAGGGGACCTTTAAGGTCATCTGGTCCAACCCTTTGCAATCAGCTGGGTCCGCTTCAGCTAGATCAGGGTGCTCAGAGCCCTCTCCAGCCTGACCTTGACAGTTTCTACAGACAGGGGAGACACCAACTCTCTGGCTGAGAGTGTTTCAACTCCGTCACTTTAAAAAAGTTCTTCTTTATATCTAATCTCAATCCATTTACTTTATTACCCCTTGTCCTGTAATAACAGACTCTACTAAAAAGTTAGTCCCCATCTTTCTTCCAGGCCTTCTTCATGTACTAGAAGGTGCTAAAATGTCTCCCCACAGCCTTCTGCTCCTCAGACTGGACAACCCCAACTCTCAGCTTGTCTTCAAACAAGAGGTGCTCCATCCCTCTGATATCTTTGTGGCCTCTGGACCTGCTCTAACAGATCCACATCTTTCCTGTGCTGAGGACCCAACAGGTGGATGCAGTGCTCCAACCCCCTGCAGGTGGGGTTTCCTGAGGGCAGAGTGGAGGGGGNGAGCCCTCTCCAGCCTGACCTTGACAGTTTCTACAGACAGGGGAGACACCAACTCTCTGGCTGAGAGTGTTTCAACTCCGTCACTTTAAAAAAGTTCTTCTTTATATCTAATCTCAATCCATTTACTTTATTACCCCTTGTCCTGTAATAACAGACTCTACTAAAAAGTTAGTCCCCATCTTTCTTCCAGGCCTTCTTCATGTACTAGAAGGTGCTAAAATGTCTCCCCACAGCCTTCTGCTCCTCAGACTGGACAACCCCAACTCTCAGCTTGTCTTCAAACAAGAGGTGCTCCATCCCTCTGATATCTTTGTGGCCTCTGGACCTGCTCTAACAGATCCACATCTTTCCTGTGCTGAGGACCCAACAGGTGGATGCAGTGCTCCAACCCCCTGCAGGTGGGGTTTCCTGAGGGCAGAGTGGAGGGGGAAAATCACCTCTCTTGACCTGCTGGTTATGCTTCTTTTGCTGTCTCATGTCCAGCCTCTCACCCACAGCACCCCCAAGTCCTTCTGGCCAGGGCTGCTCTCGGTCTGTTCATGCCCAGCCTGTGCTGATAGCGGGGCTTGCCCTGACCCAGGTGCAGCACCAGCACTAGGTCTTGTTAAAACTCGTGAGGTTCCCATGGACACACTCTTTGAGGCTGTCCAGGTCCCTCTGGATGGCACCCAATCCCTCGGCACGTCAAAGACCTCTCTTGTTGGTGTTATCTGCAAAGCTGCTGAGGGTATGCTCAATCCCCCTGTCTCTATCATTGATGAAGATACCAAACAGTGCTGATCCCCTCACAGACTCCTGAGGGACCTCACTCATCACTGATCTCCATCTGGACATTGAGCCATTAACCAATCATATTATTTATGCACTGAAATAAGCAAACTAAGATGAGAGCAAGGTGGCAGAATACCAAAACATGGGAATTGTTAGGATAAAAATTGGTGTTGGTTTGAACCTCAAGCTCAGTAAATTTTTAACCAATACTGTAGACTGTATTTCAGAAGGCTAAACTTGATGTCCCAGAAAATACTTTCCATCATGGGTCACTGTCATATTTTTTATAACAATTAAAATGCACTGACACCAAAGAGTGAGTTTCATAAAGTGAAGCCGTTCTACTGAGCACTATCAGTGATGAACTACGACAAAATGGTCTTTCACTATTCATGGATAATTGAAAGGTAAAAATCACTGTAAAGCCACTAGAGATTATTTGGACCCCTTCCATTTACATCACTCAGTGATGTTCAAATATTATTGTGCCATGGTTTCACAAAAATTCTCCTTCTAAGGACTAAACTGTGGCTAAACCAGCAGGTGTTTGCTAGTTTTCTGCCCTAAACATTCTTTCCTTCTGCTTCACTTGTAAAAGTTCTGGTGTTCACGTGACACAATTCTGGGATGATTCAAAATGACAAACTGTCAGAAAAAACTAACCCTACAAAACCCAAAGTTGGTAGTTTTCTGGTGGCAAGGATGGGGCAGGATTAAAAAGCTGTGGGGCAAGGCTAGTAATTTAGGAGCCACTCTTAGCCATTTAATTGGCACTTTGAATTGCATTACTATATCCCAGCCATGGGTTTCATTAGTCAGCTTGGCTTAATCACGGTCACATAATTTTGGATCAAATACAACTGCTAATTTTCCTCTGACATATTTGCCCAGATACCTTAACAGAACTGGAAAAAATAATACAATATCTAATTTCATTGTCTAAGCATTCGTATTTAAACAAGATAAGTTAAATTGAGATTTGAGAGAAACTTGTCTCATCAGTTCATGTAAAAAGGCATACAGGGCTATATTTCAGATATGTAATTTATGTGGCTTCAGGAAGTCATTATCTGTATTGATTTAATAGTAATTAACTTCACCAATACTTACAATTCTTTGAAAACGTTATTGTCTTTTTTCTTTGCAATTTTATTATTTTACTGTTACTGTTATTAAAAATCATAATCTAGAGTTTGGATAAAATTTGTACCTGATCATGTGAAGGGCTCAATTGTCAAAACCTAAATTTAACTTCTGTTTTCTGGGAATGCTCAGCACCCCAGAGAACACGTTCAGCTGCTATTAGAATAAAGCTTTAGAGCTTAATCATGTTAATTGAACTTGGGCAATACCTCCACTGTCTTTACCTAACTGTTGCTTTTCCTTACAAATTTTCTGTCAGCGTATTTTACCGTGACCTTGCACAGTGTTATTCATGTCCACAAATCCTCATCAACATACACAAAAGGAATTGTTCTCATGGTCTCACACTGTGAGTTTACTCATCACACAGAGCTTAGTGGATGTAGGGGGTGGGAGTAGCCCTTTTGAGACTGCTTCATTAGGAGAGTGAAAGACAACCTTTAAGAAACAAAATTAGGGCAACACTCCTGAGTCAACAGTTGCCATTATTGCTGTTCCGCCATAGGAATCCTTAACAAGCAACTGCAATTTCCTAATGAAGAGACCGTAAAAAGTAAACAGGAAAATAATTAGGAATAAAAAGATGTTTGTTCATAATGTTTTGTGTTTAAAGTCTTAGTATAAAATGTCTAAAGGGAATTTATATAAAAATCTCTCAATTGGCAAGGAAGTGCCATCAATTCAGTTCCAATACGCTGAATAAGGAAATAATTCATTGCGGTCATAGAAATCCTCCTGCTTTTGTATCAAGAAGTCAATATGCATAAAGACCAGAATGGACAGTTTGTTCTACGTAGTCAGAACTGGTTGATTATTTTATGCATTTTTATCAACATATTGCTGCATCTTGGCTGAATCCTGGCCTGGAGGTGTTTGGTCCTGTACCCTGGGAACCTCAGCCAAGAGCCTGCACCAGGGCTCTGAGCACACAGTCTCTCCTCTGCTGAGCAGAATTACCACTATCCTGTGAGGAGCAGCTGAGGACTTTGGGCTTGTCCGGTTTGGAGAAAAGGAGGCTGAGGTGTGACCTCACTGCTCTCTGCAGCTTCCTGAGGACAGGGAGAGAGTAATGCTGATCTCTACTCCCTGGATCAAGTTACAGGACCAGTGGGAATGGTTCAAACTGCATCAGGGAAGATTCAGACTGGACCTTAAGAAACATTAATCCCAGAGGGGGAGGTGGCACACTGGAACTGGCTTCCCAGAGAGGTGGCCAATAACCCCAACCTGTCAGTGTTGAAGAAGTCAGTGCCTTTAATAACTTTAATTTTTGGTCGGCCCTGAAATCTAGTTGACCCAGATGGTCATTTAAGCCCCAGCTGAACTGTTCTATATTTAGGATGGTAATCATTATGCATCAAAAGGGATTTTAAAGAAACAAAAATCTAAAAACATCAGGGGAAAAAGCTTAAAACCACAAGAATTTTAGTGCAGGAAAGTGAACACATAAGCTTAGGTTTTTCAAAGATCATTAAAGGGCAGCAAAAATATTCAGAAGCAAGGACTTTGATAAGCAGTAGCTGAGCACTTTAACAGTTTTCAAACTGAAATTGTAGGCATATGCTCATGTGCACACGCTCTACTCTCAGTGACAGTCTTCCTTGCTCTAAGGAAAGATAAAATCACCAAAAGTACTAGAATCAACCCCACATAATGACTGTTTTTCCTCAGAGGGTTGCTATTTGCTTTAGAGTGTAAGAAAAGATATTCTATTTTAAAACTGATATTTATGGGCTCTCATTTGTTAGCTAGTGATTAATGTTGGGGCCAAATACAAGCCAATATAAGCTTTGCTTACTAGGAGTTTACACACAGAAATAGGGCTTCAGTCATACCAGCTGCTGACCAGTTTCTGTTGTGGGAAAAATGCATTGTGCATCTGATCGTGTAATATGTATATTCCTTCTTTCAAAAAAAAACCACCAAAAACTTCAGGTATAAACTCTTAAGTAGTGTAATAGGAAAATTAGGCATAAACTCAAATCTCAGACTGAAATAGCTCACTGAGGACATTGGACTGTTCTGCAAAAATCAGTTTATTCAGTTGTGCTAATTAAAAGGAGAAAGTGCTCTGAAGCTGTAGGACTTTTAGCAGAGGTTCTACGTTTCAGCTTTAAAACAGTTCCTTGGGATTTATTCTTGAACAAGCAGATTCAAAGCTGTTATTGGCTTAAGCATTATCTAAAGAAAACATGCTCAGTATATTTTACCTTTGATCTCTCAGGAGTGCAGTACTACCCCTCTGCATTAGTGTGCCCTAGTGTAGTCCAAGATTTCACATGGCTAATGTGCAGCACACTTTCAATATCTAGAAAATTAAAAACAGCAGCAACTCCAGATTCAGTAAATTCTAGAATTCTGTATATATAAAATCATAAGTACAATATGAGTAAATGCAATTGACACAAAACTAGTCATAATATAGTAGCTATTCATGAAGATTCATAGAATCAATAGCTCATGCCAATTTACAGAACAGTGATCACATCAGGTGAGCAATCAGAACTACCAGATTAGCAACTCTGAATTTTTAAAGTCATCCTAGCTAGACATTTTTCTCCTTTTCTCTTTAAATTTTCTCTCTCTTTCTCATCTTATAATTATATATTTACCTTCTCCTTGCCTTTCCTATATTTTAAAATGTTTTCATTTCTTTCCTAACACTTTGATTAAAGAACAACATAGCACTTTGCTTTGTGACACTCAGGAGGACTCCTTATCATGTCTTTATTTCATACACAGCGGCACTTCTCAAGAGAGGGAAGGGGTAGGTGAAGGAAGAAGACAGGGCTAAAGGCTTGGGTTTGTTTGCAGTTTTACAGACTTGCCTACCCCTTTCTGTCTTTTCTTCCCTTCCTTCTCCCTGGCCTCCCTCCTTCCCCATCAACACTTAAAAAATCATTCCCATTCATGTTGTGTGAGCGCACACGCTGGGAGAAATTACAGGGGCTCTGCTCCAGATCGCCTTGACAACTTCAAGGCATCCCAGTGCGTGGGGACTGGTGGCACGGCAAAGTTTCCCAGGCCCCCTGGGGAAGGGGAGGGAGAGGAAAAGAGGAGGCAGAGGTGCTGGAGCCAGTAGCGTGTGGAGGAGAGAGCAGCGAGCGGGATGAAAGGGGCACATACATCTCCTGCGGGACAATGGGGGTTTTACTGGCTGACTGTGAAAAGACACACTGAGGATACAATGCTTTGTGACACATGAAAGCTTTGGGGACCTTTCCAGAGTCCCATTCAGTTCTAAGAAATCTTGTCAACATCTTAAAATGCAAAGAAAACAACCCCTTTCATTTTCTCATGTTTTAAAAACAGATTTAAAATATTATTTTAGGCAATTGTTGTTGTTGGTATGCTGGAAGCTTTTGCAGATCTCTGAGTTCCCAATAATTGCAGTGGGAGGGGAGACTGCCCGGAAGGCCCACAGTAAGGGGTCTCAGAGGTGAGCACTTGCTTCCTCCTCATAAGCTTTTGTTCATGCTTAAGCCTGTCATCCCTCTGCTTTGACTGCTTTCTGCTATATGTGCCATGAGCAGCTACAGCTCAAGGAGAGAGGAATTGCTGTTCCGTGTGTTAAAGCTGAGAAATAATTTATATGATAGCGAGAGCAAGACTGAAACTGAGTGACCTAAAATAAGGAGCGCTGTAGTCCCAGCCAGAATGCACACCAGGAGACCAGGCTGGAAAGCAGCTGACAAGACAAGAGCATTACTTGCTCCCTGACATACCACTTTCACATGGTTCACCACGCAGTCCCAGAACCAGTCCAAGAAAAAAACAGGATCACAAAATCTAATCCTTCAAAGCAGCAATCTTTACTGGTAAGGTATGCCCTACACTGACTCCTAGTGATTTTTGGAGTGTAGGAGACTCAACCTACTGTAAAGGGTGAAGTACAAAAAAACCGTTTGGTTAAAGCACAGGCAGGTGTGCCTGGAAATCCTCTGAGACTGACAGTGCTTAGCCTCTGGTCCTGAATCTATTATCTGTAAAGGGCAGAATACTGGGAACAGACTGATTCAAAATCTCTGCATTTCCAAACACTCCTACCAAATTGTATAGGTTAACTTTTCATGCTCAGGTTATAAAACAAGTTTAAAAAAGGTCTTATTCAAAATGAAAAAACAGATAGACCTCTGTTGCTACTTTAGAAAGAAAAAGTAAGATCAGAAAAAACCCCAAATAATATATACAAAAATTAAGTTGACTGACTAATATTTAAGCATTCATTTTTAAATTTCTAAGTTATCTTTTATTTTAAGTGATGTCTTAATACTTTAAAAATAAAATATTTAATAAATTCTGTCTGAGATAAATGCTGGGCAATTCAATAGCAGATCTGAGATTCTCCAAAAAATAGTAACTTTATTTCTTGCATTGGCTAACCATATTTGCATTATTTTATATTTACATTGCTTGAGAACTCTAAAAATATAACCAATCTTCCATCCACAAATAGGAGGACTACAGGACTTCTCGTTTGTAAAGTTAAAAAAGCTGCTTGTTACTTGCTAGTGTTTACCATTTTCCTCACAGAATTTCAGAGCATAAATATAAACTTACCACGAACATTATAATCCAGTTTTGCAGATGGAAAATCTGAGTAGAGAAATGAAGGATCAAATGCTTCAAATGTTGTCTTTCCATGTTCAGTTTCTTGCTGTACCAATAACACTCTGTCCTTCCACTACAATGGCACACATAAACCAAGCAATTTAGTGTGTGAAGCTAGAGATGCAATTCCTTTTGTGGGTACAAATCTTACTGTCTCTGGTGATTTCTGCCAAAAGGGCAGAAAATGAAGAAAGCTGAACTGGAAAGGTAAGTATGAAGCATGTGATTGGTGTTACACTTTGAAGATTTGATTAGAGCCTGGGACACATCCTTGACCTCTGCTACATCAGGCACTAGAGCACTTTCACAGCTCCAATAGAATGTATCTCCTCCTTTAGAAGCTAGAAGTACATTACATCTACAATGATTTAAAAAGCATTTCGTTTTGCTAGGCAATGATTCAAATTTTGTATTTCTGTATTATTTATATTCCTGCAGTCCTCTTGCCTTATTTTAAATGCTTTCTCCTCTGAGACAGACAGCCAGAACAGAAGGTGGTCAAATTTTTTTATATGTTCAAAGGTGGCATCTATATAAATGTGTAGGCAGCCCATGGAAGTATGGGTTAAGCAATTCCATATAGGAGGAGATAATAAAGCTAAAAGATCCTTTCATAACCCCTTTTTTTATTCAGCACTTTGAAAGCTTGATTGCAACAGGAAGCCTGAGTGCTGGTTTGAGACAGATGGCACAAGCCTCCAGATGGAGTATGGACAAATATTGAGGAGAAGAAGCAGTGGGACATTTTGAGGAGAAGAGCTAGCAAGACTTAGCTGCATCTGCTGTAAAGAGAAAGAGCATTTCCATTTCTGACAGTCCTCATGAGACATTTCTTCTCAGAGACTCGGAACTCTTTCCCTGACAGAACTGCACCTTCACTTAAAAAACACATTGCAGCTATTCATCAGTGCAATCTGATGCAAAAACACTATAGAAGATGCCATATGGAGCACCTTAATATTCACAGTAAATCCAAACAGAGCCAAGAATTAGGATTAATGTTGCAAGCCCTGCAAAGTTTATGAAGGTCTATAGAGGTTTATTCATACAATGGTAAGGATTTTCTGAAACAGGTTAGCAGCATTTTATCTGTTTTAAAATCCCGTGGCTTGGGACAGAGGTAAACTGAGGTCGCCCATTGGAGATTAAAGAAAACTGTTCATACATGTTAATTGTAGCAATCATAAACATCACCAAGAGTACTCTATTTTCTATCTTACAATTACAAATTATGTGCAGCACATTTTTCAGACTGTTGAAACTACACTGATCAGAAACCATGAATTGTCGCACTGGAATATATAGGGAGTGCCACACTACATCAGAGCAATTATCTTTGCTTTTAATGAAGTGTTAAGAAAGCACAGAAAGCTGTAACTCTTCTAATAGAAAATTGTGTAACTAAGGGTGGAGCGGGAAGACAGTGGCAGAATGAGCTGCAAAAGAGGGACATCTTGCCTTGGGTAGCTTTAACTGTCCTGCTCATCAAAACTCTTCCCACAGAACTATTTTCATTATGTTTAGTCCATACCCTTTACTCACAACTCTATCAGCTGAATGTCGTTGTGCTTAAATTTACTAGGAATTGCTGCCCTGGATAGTAAAGCCTCAGGGAAGATGGGAGTCCGAGCAGTAGTCTACTACATGAGCACTACAATCATTGCTGTACTGATTGGCATAATCATTGTGGTCATCATCCACCCCGGGAAAGGTACGAAGGAAAACATGCACAGAGAAGGCAAAATTGTGCAAGTGACAGCAGCAGATGCCTTTCTTGATTTAATCAGGTATGGCTATGATATTGCACATTTTCTGTACCAATAAATATGACAGTAATACTTAGATTCACAGAGAACAAAAGTAGATAATTTTAGACAGTGACTGCGTAAAGTTGCCAAATTTCTTTCAACTGTGTGATATCAATATCTCTAACCCTTATAATGCTACAAAAGGATACATGGATTTATTTCCAAATCAAGCTGTTGCAGGGGAAGAAACTGCTTTTAATACTGAAAGAAAGATCGATTCTTTCTTTCTTTCTCTCATGCACAAAAGAAAGATCTCTGTTCTTCTATCGCATGGGTCCTTTTTCCTTCTTCCAAAGCACAGACCTTATTACCAAATTCCTCCACTTTTCTTCCAACTCGCAACAGTTTTCTCACTCCACTTGAACCCCTGATTTAGTTATTCATTTTAATTTTGATTTGTAGCCACCAATCTGGGTGCATCTTCTCAGTTTGTTCAGTTATATGAATGGGAAATAACTTCCAGGTGCAGGCAAGTAAAATGCTTGAAATACAGGGCACAGATTGTTTTCTCCTTGCTCAGAGACTCTGCAATACCTCTTTTATAGAGCTAGTATGTCAGAGATGTATTCTAGGGAGTAGGGAAGCTGAGGTTTTGAACTCAGGAGCTTTTCCACAGGTAAAATCACCAAAATCTTGTGTTCCGCTAACCCATTTGGAGAATCCAGAGACACGGAGAAAGGCCTCCAAGGATTGTGCTGCCAGGAAGGGGGACTACAGAAACCTCCATGAAGAGGTTTGCACTCAGATTCCTCAAGATTTATTCAGTTAGGCTGCTTCTAAATCGCTCAGAAGTGCACAAAAAGAAGAAAACAGAAACAAACCCCCATCTGCAACAAATGTACCCACACATGTATATGTATTATTATTATTATTATTATTACAGAATACTCAAACATCAGAAAGATTTGGGGTTTAGCCACAACAAGACTAAATCAAGTGATAAATATCATAAAGTACTAGGCTACAGAAATGCAAAAACTGTTTGAGACCTCAATATACATTAATTATTATTAAATTATTTATTAATCTGGATTCATAAAGCATTAATAAGTACAAAATTAAAAGTGAGTCTTGTCCCATAGAGGTTTGTACACTTAGTAATTTAGTTAATGTACTGCTCCATAACCAGACTTGCTTTACAATACTGAATACAGAGATTCCAATTGCCAGGAACTATTCAATCCTACATTTCATCCTAGTAAAGCTAACCAGGCCAATGCTACATGCAACAGTCTATTCACTGTATCTGTAATCACATAGTTGTCTTAGGATTCCTTCAAAAATTATCTGGTCAATTCTTTTATTAGCTGTGTCCTTACTAAAGGAATTATTAGTGTATTATCACTTCTCATGTTACTTTCTTTCTCTTTCACAGAAACATGTTCCCTCCAAATCTGGTGGAAGCTTGCTTTAAACAGGTAAAAATAATTTTTTTGTTTCCAAATAAAACATGAAGAAGTAAGCAATTAAATGTAACCACATTTGCCTTAGGAATATCACATTCTTGTACTTGCAGAAGAAACATAACTTATATATGCTGCCACATGCTCTCACAAAAACTCCTGAACAAAACCAACTCCTGAACTAAACCAACTATGCTCTGTTTTCAATCATATTGAGACAATGATGCCTGCTATAAGAAGTGAAGAAAACCCACACGGCTTGGCAAATCAAAAAATTACTTTTTCAAAATGTCAAATTCATAAGTTGACAGCAAGGTTCATTAAAGTGAACTCAGGATTTGCTTCTCTAAAACAGTGTTATGTTAAACTGGGAGATACTGAGATATTCACCATCTGTGCAAAGACTGGAAGACTTTCAAGAATGTCATGTGACAAATACTCATATGTTCGAAACAGAAGAAAAAATTTTGTGGACATTAACAAAAAAAAGCAAATTAAGAACTTCCTGTCACCTATGGTAAAAGTCCATAGGAGTGCTTTTTTCTATATTGCTTCTCAAATGCCTCTGTTGTTAGCTTGGTCTTAACCTTAGCTGCCCTATGGAGAAAATAACACTAGCTAGTTACATTCTTTTTTTTTAAAAGGAAGACATTATAGAATCAGTGAAACCTAGAATGTATGTTTTCATAATCTAATTGCTTCATATTGACCTCACAGACAATCTCGAACTGATATTATTTACCAGCTACTGCTGTAGCAATAAAAAAAGCTGAAATGTGGAGGTCAAGAAGAGCATAAAGTATAAACTTTCCAAAGTCCAGCTGAGTTACATCTGGCAGAATAATTGAAAAGAAATTGTAACATTATCTTTAGTAATATAAACAGACACCAATAAAAAGGAGTGACTTTCTGCATTAAAGATTTCTAGATTAAAGATTAAAAAGCAAACTAGGCCCAGGTCCAAGACTAAGAAATGCCATGCCTCTGTCTTCAGCAAGGATGTTGATGAACTCACAGTATAGAAATGAAAAACTCTATATCTAAACTAGAAATAAATTCAAACAGTTTAATGTAATAAAGTACAGAAATGATACGATCTGTATCTCAAAATAATGAAATAATTAGAGCATAAAGTTACAGATGTAGCAGCAAGTACTTTTCATAAATCTTTTAAATTTGTAAGTTATTATCTAGAGGTCTTGAAAACAATCAAAGTTTCTTCCAGATTGCAGTTTCAAAAATATTTGGGAAATTATTTAAGCAGATAACAAACCATTAGTTTGATCTCAGTTATAGTGAAGGATATAAATGCCTTAAAGGAAAAAGTAAAGACTTCATAATAAACAAAAATTAAAAGGCATAAACCACATAAATTAGAAAAACCACAAAGGTTTCTGAAACATAGTTTTTAGAGAGCTAAATAAGATACAAAATGAAATGGAAATCACTGTTACTGAATTTAAACTTGAAATTAGTAAAGTTTTTAACCCTACATTATTTAAAGTTGAATTCCTGAAAGCATCTTCATTTAGGAGTTATAGGAACATTTCAGCAGTTTTCCAATACAGTTTAAAAAATTCTTTTGATAAAGTATTCCACTGCAACAGGAGACTTGGCTCAGTGACTAGCAGTTCTTAACCCATGTTCTTAATTAAAGATGTCTCATA
Source organism: Myiagra hebetior (assembly GCA_013397015.1). NCBI lineage: Eukaryota > Metazoa > Chordata > Aves > Passeriformes > Monarchidae > Myiagra > Myiagra hebetior. The sequence continues at coordinate 174,603 of VWZQ01010059.1, read as the reverse complement.
GATTCTGTTAACATTAAATATAATGTATTTCTCATGTGTTTTACATCTTAAGGGGTTTCTAGAAAACAATTCAAAAAACCAGGACATATTTAGTGAAAGTTTTTACTGACTTTCAGCAGGAACTGAAAGTACCAGGATTTGTGAAGTACCAGGATTTTAAATTTGTCATACTATTATTTTTTCAACTTGGTACCAAACCCTAGATTTTATGTAAAAGTTATTTTGTTATAGTAGATTTATTAAATTAAGATCTGAACTTGCAAGTATGTGTAATATTCATAGGCATCCAGATGATGTTGTACATCTGAGCCTATAACCTTCTTTTCAAAAAGGAAGTTCCATCCATTTGTTCATGCATTTCTCAGAAGATTTATGAACAAGAATGATCCATCTGGCAAAAATCTGTTTCTGTAACGCTGTGTTTGATGGCCCAAACATCAAACACACAGAACTACCCGTGGCTGTCCACACTCAACAGTGTAATACTGACCCACAGCGTTACACACCTGAAAATAATCACTGGAATATGCACTGCACATTTTAATCACATCCTTGAGTAGATCAGATGTGCACATTACAGCATCTTTAGGCAGGTTTCTTTCCTAGTTTGTGTTGGAACTCACTGGAAGGTGTGAAAAGAAATGAAACTGTGTGAGGAGCATAACCAAAGTGGGAGAGCTGTTAGGAGGAGCTGGGAAAGCTTTTATGGGATTGCTGCTGGGAGACAAAGAGTCCTGAAGGGAGACTGGAAACTTAGGACCTATCCAGGAAATATTTTCCCATATGTTCTACTGTTCCTCTTTCAGATTAGTCCTTTGGATTCCGTTTCCTGTTTCTTTCCAACAACACTGTGAGGCAAAGCTGCCTCTGCTTGCTTTTACTTCTCCTCATCCTCCTTCTTTGCACATTTTCTTTCCCAATAGATCTTTTCCTCTTCACACTTGGCTGACATGAATTTTCAAGTATGATGGAGAGTGGTTTGTTTCCCTCAGGACCCTGGGATGAATTTTGTCATGTCCCATAGACCTCCATTCAGTTTCATCAGGTGATTCCAAACCTTTGTTTACAGCAGGAGGGACTTTGCTCCTCCAAATTCCACCTGAACATTCAGGGACTTGACAGATGGAAAGCCTGACTGCCAGACAATGAAGACCGAGATAAAGAGCCCATTGAGTACCTCAGCCTTCTCAGACTGATTCTTAAACAGCAGATTATTAATCTAAATAACATGTTTTCTGATGCTGGTTATTCCCATATGACATGTGATCACATTTCGTATGACCTTCACTATGCACAGAGCATACAAGGTTTTTGTGATTTTTATGAGTAACGAGAGAGTCTGAATATATGGACTGCAGCTCGATATTCCACACTTACCTAAAATTAGATTACTTTGTTCAAAATTTTCTCAATGCCCCTGCATTCACCCCCAGTTTAGGGATATCTGAAGAAATCTTTGGGTTTATCATTCAGCTCGGGCAACTATCTCTTAGTTTTTCTTTCTTTGCTAAATTAAAAAATGTTGTCTAGCCTGGGGCTGAGCAGTAGTGAGCAGTCTGCTTATTAAGCAGATACAGCTGCTTAGCTACTTGTTCTTTGTGCTGTGCTCTGGGGGTCTATCAAAGGGCAGAAGAAACACAAGCAAACCTGTGGAATCAAGAGAAACAGAATCCATCTAAAAATTTTGAGAGGGTCATTCTGGTGTGAATAGGTAGAATTTGACCCCAGCTGAAGCTTAAAGAACTGCATCTGATAACTGCATTCCTTCTGAGATATTTTTGACTACATATGCTTTCCTAAACTTGTTGTTATCAACGGAATAGGAAATGTTAATCATACACTGAGAAATTAATACTACCAATATATGGTGTCTCTTCCTCATGATAATTTGGGCTAGTTAATATATATTATAGTTTAGGGTCTTCAGCTCTTATGCAGAAAATTTAGAATGCTTTCATACATATCCATATGGAAAACAAAGAAAAAAACACTTAAGAAGATGGATTATCTCTGTCTTCATTTCTTTTAAACTTTTAGGGTTGCATTTAAGCAAACTTGTTCCTTTTAAAATCAGTATTCTTTAAATGCAGCATCATCATACAGACTTAGCAAAGACAGTACTAATTATGCTATCTCAGAGTAAATGTCGACAGTGATTTATGAATTTTCAGAATATTTACCTTTGCAATTACCTTTTCTGCAAGATAAACCACCAGGATGTGCTGCTGCCAGGTTATAATGTTTCTTCCTTAAAAGTCCTTCAATAGATCCAAGTCAAATGACTGTAGGTGTCTTGTATCGCTAATAAAAACAAAATAATAATGAAAGTGTAAGCAACTGGTTCAATGCATTATTCAATACGATAACTATATTGTCTCTTTCATAGTGTGCTATGTTAATTAAAATTAATTTTCCAGTTGCTCATTACCACCACATCTTGTAAAAAAAGTCCAGAAATGCATTATTTTTGCATTTCACTTGCAGATATGATTTTTCATAGGAAGCTGTTCAAATTAATGCATTCAAATAACATTTATCTTGCTCCTCAATTGTTCTTTATACATAAACTTAAGGAAAAATTATGAGTATTTTGCATCTAAAATCTTACTGGGCAAAAATACCTCTTCCTAGAGACATAATGCACCAAATACCCTCAGAAATGACAGGACTTCAGTGATGTTGCCTAGCCCATCACATATTATCAGTGAATGGACCTCTGGTCTCTCTTCTGAGACCCTTAAGTCTACAATTAACAAGTATATTTTGTCTAATTTCTTCTATTTCTGAAAGTTGCAAAAGAACACGAATCAGTTGAATCACGATGTGATATTAAACTGTCAGTTTGAGCTACATTAAAATCTGACAACTCTGATTGCCACTGAGATAGAGATCTGCTGAAAAAAGGAATGTTATAAAAACTCAAAAAATTATTTCTTGCCGCCAGTTACTCTGCAAAGCAGTAATAATCAACCTTTCTATTAACTCATCTATTTCAAAACACTTCCTAACATCTTGAAGGTGGTTCTTCACCGAGCCACTTCCTATAAGCAGTCAGCTTTTTCACCATTTCACACACAGAAAATAATGTTTTGTGGTGGTGTTTTGCCTTTAATGTAATTTGGAAAAGCAATAGTAAGAATAAAGCTCAAGCTACACCCTACACTGTTTTCCTCAGTAGATACATGCCTTGTGTTTCCTGTATCTGGTTTTCCTTGATTTCTTTTGCTTCACCAGGAAACGTCTCATGACTTTTGATAGTCATGACAACTTCGGGCATAAGACAGATCCACAGAAGGCATATCCACAGGGATCTTCTGGGGCTCAGTCAGCTACAATGAAGGAAAGCAGCTCAAGTAAATAGTCCAGAGGAAATAAAGTTGCTCTGCTTCCCATTAAAATTTATCCATTCCCATTTCCCATTCAAAATTATCATTTTGAATCTTACTCTAAATAAGATGTTTCTCTACTGCTCTGGAAGGGGTTCCAGAAAGACTATTCTCCCTAGTAATATTTCTGAATACTTAAGTCTGATGAATAAGGAGAGCGATCAGATAAGACCTACATCTCTGTGGCCCAGTCTAGTAGACAAAATGGAAAAGGACTTTGCTGAGGGGGTTCCTAAAATCCATATTATACCCCTAAAGAGATTTAAATAATAAAGAATTAAAAGCATGTTCCTGCTGCAACAGAGTTCCAAAATGAGCACAAAATTTCACGTCAAATGCTTTCTAACACAGGTTTTTGAAGGCAAGAATCTTGGTGTGATTGTGCTTTTTCCCTTATAGATCCCAACAACTTCTCAGTCTCCGATAATTTTGTAGCGCCATGGGCAACTCTGACCTAATTTGACGTGAGGGGGGCGAATCTCAGACAAATAAAGACCATGCTGGCCCTGGTGGAAAAGTGGTTTATGACTTAGCTCATGGCCTATTCCAACAGGCAGGCAGCACACATCCAACTCTGTCGAACAGCTGTATCACACGTGCTTTTGACCCACTCAGGTAGGAATGAGAGAAGGACCTGAGGGTAATAGAGGAGAGTCAGTACCAAGTAAGCTGTGGTGTGCTAGGGAAAGCGGGAGGAGAATAGAAAATTTCATAAGAAGTTAGGTTTTAATCCTAGACCTCATTGTTACAGAACCCATTAAATAGTTTGCTTTTCTACTTTCATTTAATCTGTGTGCCTGCAAGTGCAGCATACTTACATCCTTCAGGCACTTGCATTAAGGAATTTGTACCTAAGGTTGTTTTCCTACTGAAAAACAGCAAAAAAAATATAAGTGTAACATAATTACCATACCTGCAGATAGGGAAGGGGAAGGGGAAGGACTTCTGTACAGCCCAAATTGTAAAAGATTTCAACAAATTTTATTCAAGACTCAAGAATACCTGACCTTCATGTAGGTTTGTTCTGCTACATGCTACAAGAGAAACTTTCCATAAATGTCCTGTAGCAGGTTTTATTTGACATTCTGAAAGAGTTAGAGCCTTTAGAGGGATGCCTCAAATATGCTGAAAGGAGTGCATAAAACTATTAGGGTGCAGAAAGTAACATGAAATCAGGCTAGTGTTGAAAGATGATGATACTCAGGTTTCCCATCTTGGTCATAATTACTTCATTTCACTCAACTACTTCTGAAGTGTTCAACAGTCTCCAGATATCAGTAATGATACTAAAACTTTGGGACGTAGTTCTCTTTTCTTGGTAGCTCCAAAAGAATAAAAATCCAAATCTGCTGAATAACCTTGGCACCAGTATTCTGCTGCTTTAATGGACTAATTAGCATCCTGAGATACATAATAAACATGTTACTAGTGATACTCAGTATGCTTTATGCTTTGGACAGAGCTGCAGGGCTTTTTGTGCCCAGACGGAAATATTCGGGATGTAAATTTCTCTTTGGGAAAACATTAGGGGGTGAAAGAGTGGTTTTCAAAGCAGACATTTAGGACCATATTGATATTTAGAAATCCATTTGTCTGTTCCATAATAGAACCATTTAAAGTAAGATTCTTTCCTTAATTAAGAAGTGTGGTGATTTGTACTGCAGAGTAAACTAATGACTTTGCCATAAGAAAAAGGAAAAAAGAGGTATGCTATACTTAAGTTAGTTTCAGTCTAATTTTTTTTAATACAAAAAGATGAAGAAATAAAGAAACTCCAGACCACAAGAAAATATTTTCACTAGACAAAAAAGACTATAAAATGTTGGAATTTTTTTGTAGGGAAAAATAGCAATTTATATAAAATACAAACTATGAATCAATAATTTTGTTACCAAATATAGGAGCATGACAAACCTGCATCTTTGACTTTGGCCTATTTATGAGAAAGTGGTTTCTAGAAGCTAAAGCTGAACATTTAGCTTCAGAAGTTATTATGAATTTTTCTTGCTTTCAGGAAATCCAAGTTTTCATCATAGTATGTTTTACCTAGAAATATTAAGCAAAAAATTCAAATGCCCTACAATAGTAAATAACTATTTAAATTGTGATGACTAAATAATAATAAAACCAATAATCTTCTTTGCTATGATTCGCCGAATTTCTTTATTTTATTTTTGTTTTAACAGTTCAAAACCAATTATGAAAAGAGAAAGTTTAAAGTAACTATTCCGCCCAATGACACATCCACCGTGACTTCCATAATCAGCAACGTGTCAGAAGCAATGGAAGCTCTCACCCGAATGAAAGAGGAAATCGTTCCTGTTCCAGGTTCTGTGAACGGAGTGAATGCCCTTGGCTTGGTGGTGTTCTCAATCAGCTTTGGCCTGGTGATTGGGAGCATGAGGGAGCAAGGTCAGGCATTGAAAGACTTCTTTGATAGCCTTAATGAGGCTATCATGAGATTGGTAGCTCTAATCATGTGGTAAGTGCCTCTTCGATAAATTCCTTTTTAAGCTACTAAACAATATTTTTTCATCAGTGAACTCGAGAGCTGTAACTCTCTGTGACAATAATTTGCCCAAACATACCAACTCTTTCAGTGGATTTCACTTTGGACATGAGAAAAATCAGAGGCTGTGGCAGAAGTTTGTGGCCTTTCACAGAGCCATTCACGTCTTCATAAAGATAGAAATCACAGCAGTAAGCTGTTGAAGTTTCCTTATGTCCTAATCTGAATTCATTAAAGGGAACCGACAAACCTCTCCTGTAATCTTATTTCTACACAGCAAGACCTTGTTATCATAATTTTCCAACACAACTGGTTCCTGTAGTTGTGGGTTGTATCCATATGTCCTTGCATTGTAGCTGCACTGCTCACACATACACATAATTTTCCTGCTTTCTTTATTGGGTTCATTAGGAAAATAAAATAAATACCTTTTCCCTCAAGGTATGAAATCTTTTCAAAATTCCTTTCATTATTCTCCAGGTAGAAGGTTAACTATGAAAAGACTTTATGTCTTGTTGCCTTCTTTACTACTGAAGAAAGCCCAAATCAACTCTAAGAATCTAACACATATACAGCCACACTAGATATGAAACCAAAGTAAGTGTATTTGCTCCAATAACTAAAATCTTTTCTCCTTCACAAGCACATTTAAAATGATAAAGCAGAGGATTCAGATAAATTTCCACATGGGCTTGATGATGTAAAGGAGAGCTGAGGTACAGAGAATAGATTCTGTTCTGTGGTATCTTACCATGAGAAGACAAGTGAACATTTATAGTAATAAGGCTGTACCTAAAGTAGTGCTGCAGCAGAATTATGTTCAAGTTTCATGCTCAGCACCAGCTCTTTTTTCACCTCTAGCTGTGCTTCCTGAAAGGGAAAACCAGTTCATCCCACCTGTGCCACTGTCCCACAATGCAGCCAATATTTGTCATACAGATTTCTTCATGCTGATGAATATATGTATTCAGTGCCCCACTGGATGGAATATAACACAGCCAGAAGTGATGCCTGGAAAATAGAAGAGATCTTCCCAACAACATTAGAGTGAATATAAAAATGAACCTTTACTTGGAAGCTTTTAGGTACACAATATGGCGAAAATCGCCCGTGGTATAGTAATTCCACAATTTTTATAAGGTTAATCGATTAGTATACTTACCATAGACTGTCCAGTTAAAAGGTTAGTTGGTTAGGTAATAACTCCTGGGGTCCTGCCCCACTAAAAGAAGTCCAGAATTTTCTTTTACCCCACACTTGTTATATCTGGTCCATATTCTGGTTGGAAAACAGAACATCCTTGTAGTTGCTTCTCTTCTTGGAATAAGACTAAATGATATTTAGGAATGCTTTAATGAGGTTAGCTTCTTGCTCCTAAATGTAGGGAAGAAAGATAAGAAAAATACTAGAAGCTACAACCATGCTTTAGCAATCTACAAAACTACAAATATATGAAAAATATAAAAAGCTAAAAACCTTGGGCATCAGAAGCCACTTGAAGTCTTCAGATGTTATCAGACTTCTATACAGGTTCCTTCCTCAACAAAGTGGGAAAGAGCACTGGAATAGAACTGGATGTTTGGCGTAGTCTAGGCATATGTTGGTTGAGCCTTCATTCACATAGACAGAATTTTAAAAGAATTGGCTAAAATAGCTTTTAAACTACACTTGAATTCCAAGGAGAATTCATTTCCCTACCTGTCCAAAAGGCATCCAAATATGCATCTTGAAATCCTTACCAGATGTTGAATCCATTGAATCCCACCAGAAACATTCGCTGCTGTGTTTTAATCCAGGTTGAGCTGTTCAGAGTTGAAAAGTTCTTGAACTGCTCCTGAATAGGAGCATCCTAACAGTGAAATTCTGCATTTATGCATGTAAACACAAACAGTATGGATGGGGGACTGAATCTTACCTTGTTTTGTAATCCTATTTTGATTTCTTATTTGCAGGTATGCTCCTCTTGGAATTCTCTTCTTGATTGCTGGAAAAATTGTTGAGATGGAAGACATGGGTGTGATCGGTGGTCAGCTTGCCATGTACACTGTAACAGTTATCATCGGTTTGCTAATTCATGCTGTCATTGTCCTACCTCTTCTCTACTTTGTGATCACTCGTAAGAACCCATGGGTATTTATTGGAGGCTTAATCCAAGCATTAGTCACAGCTTTGGGAACATCTTCCAGGTATAACACAACATTTTAAAGCCATATTGTTTTATTAATATTACTGGTTTAAGAAACAATTTTGCCTAACATTTGGTGAACTCTGTATTCACTTGGGCACTGTGTTTCAGTTCTGCTGCTCTCTGATACTGACTTAAACTCTGTTTTTTGTAAGAAACCTTGAAGAGGATGAAATTAATCTGTTTGGTGATGCAGACTATATGGCCAGAACCCTTGTGACTTTGTAGTCTTGGTGTTTGCTATTTTAAGTAGTTTGTAATGGCTTGATAATGAAGAACAGAGCTGGATAAGGATATGCATGGCATAATGGAGCAGCAAACAGAAAAGTCCAGAGGGGATTCCTATTGGCAGCTGACATTCTGTGCTCAAAATCCTGATAAAAAATTATGGATACGGAACCTACAACAGAAATGTCTCTTCTTCTCTTTGCAGATGGTCATAGATATGTCATGTGAATTAAAGCAACTGTTTGAATGTGTGACAGAAGGAAACATTATTGCAGTAAAGTGTAAATTTCTATACCCTTTGACCTTTCATAAAACAGCTTCCATTTTAATAGGTTTTAAAAATGTCTCCTAAAGACTGAGGGTTTCAGTCAGAGATTCTGTAACGCTAAATTTGAATCCTTGCTGTTTGAGATTATTTTGAAGTAAAAACCTAGGCTGATGCGAGGCGGCATACTATAATGCAAGTGGATTTAAAAACCATTTAAAATTCTACTGTAAGGTGACTGTCAGCAAAGATATTTTTCTAACACAATCTTCCACAACCCCTCTTCTTTTTTTGTCAGCATTTTATCAATTTTGATAGAGTTTTCAAAGACTAGAAAGTCTGCTAAATAGTTAGCAATGAAGGTTTCACTGGAATCAAGTAACCTGAATTGCTGTATCTTGAAAAACCTGTTTACTTTGGTGAGATCAGATGTAAAGATACAGGCCTGGCTTGGACAGAATTAACTTTCCTCATAGCAGCCCATATAGTGACACATTTTAGATTTGTGGCCAAAACAACAGCGATCACGCACTGACATTTCAGCTGTTGCTGAACAGTATTTGCACAGTATCAGGACTTTCTCTGCCCCTTGCTCTGCCCCCACAGTGAGTTGAGGAGTTCACAGTGCGCTGTGAGGGCACATGGCCAGGCAGATGAACCAAACCAGGTAAAGAGATACTCCATGCCACATACACCATGCTCAGCAATGAAAGGGGAAAGAGGATTTTAGGAAGCCTGGCCACCTATTACTTCAGAACTTGCTGGCCACTGGTCTATCCATGGGAGGTGGTGAGTGATGCCTATGCATCACTTGTATTGTTTAGTTTTCTTTTGCTCTTCTTCCAGACTTCACCCTCACTTATTAAACCTTTTTTTCCTCAACCCTTCCATTTTCTTGCTTTTACTGTTCCTTTTAGTTTTGCCTGTCCCATCTAGGTGTGGAGGCAAGTGAGTGGCTGTGTGGTGCTTAGCTGCTTATTGGTGTTAACCCATAGGTGGAAAAATAATGCAACTGTTGATCAAATGCCCTTTCCAGGGAAGCCTGCAAATAAATAAGATAAAACATGCTTTTTACTGGCCGTTTGAATAGTGCATTCTGTATACCTTCAATGAAACAACGTTTAGGGATGATTCAATCACAGCTCCATGATTCAAAAGTGAGAAGCGGGAATTTTAAATAGATTCCTGTTCCTGGCAGAGGAATGTTGTGATGTAACACTGAATTTAGACATTTTTAGTCTAGGGTTTACATAAAGAATGGCAGTAATTACCAGCTGGAAGAAGTTACCAAGAGCACTGGGAGAATCCTCACCATTAGAAATGCTTAAATTCAGCATTTGCATTTAAAAAAAATGTTCAGGTAAAACACATAAAAATTAAGACAGAAAAGTCTCTCCTGTCATTATAATGTGTGACACTCTTTTCCTCTTTGTGGAATTTATATCATATATTATCCTCTTTCTTTTTGTTTCAGTTCCGCAACACTACCTGTTACCTTTAAATGCCTAGAAGAAATAAATGGAGTGGACAAACGAGTGACAAGATTTGTACTCCCAGTTGGTGCTACAATTAATATGGATGGAACTGCTTTATATGAGGCTTTGGCTGCAATTTTCATTGCACAGGTCAACAACTTTGATCTGAACTTTGGGCAGATTATCACAATCAGGTATGGAAACCACTGTTACCTCTGTGATGACCCCTTGCTGGTTTATGTGGGGTTAGACAAAAGCATCAAGAGCCAAAGACAAGAACTGCTACAGTATCAGATTATCTCTAATTTACATCTTCTGCACACAAAAGGACCCCCACCATGTATAATCCTTTAGATAAATTTTTTTTAAAACTGTAACATGACACACCCATTACTGCGCTTAATAAAGACAACAAAAGCAGGTTTTAATTGATTTCAAATTTTTCTTTCTTAAGAACTCACGCAGCTGTTGGGACCTACAGTCTTATATAATGAGTACCATTTAGTTTATAATGCATGTACAAAGCTGAAGCATAAAATCATCACAATGTTATTGCTAGGAGAGGTAGTGTGTTCCTGGAGTCAGGAATAGGAGCAGTAATACATTTTTATTACATCAGCTGATAGAAGTGGTGAAGACAGGTTATGTTTTCAAGCACACAAGCCTTCTTGTTTGCAATAAAACAGCAAACAACCCACTAGTTAGCATTCAATGATAACTGATCTGCTTTAATTTCAGTATGCTTATCATGGTTTAAGGGAAAAGGGTGATGGGTACATGTGCAGAAGAAAGGAATGTCAGCAAGATGGTGGGCACTGTGGGACAAAGACACATATCTATCACTCAGGAACACTGAAATTTCATATATAGTTCTTCTCTCCATAAAACCCACCAGTTTATTTCAATATTCATTAACATAAGGCAAAGCTCTGCCTTCACCTTCCAAGGCAATTGTTTCATACTCATTATTACTAGAGCTGCTCCCTGGAAAACCACCTGAGAAAACAAATCCTTCTAAACCAGGTGTGAACAAGCATATTTTTACAAAGTCAGTAGACTGTATAACTCAGATTTTCTGGCAGCTTTCAGTTTTCTGATGGCAGAACGCCAACTGCTGGAGGACAGAGACCTCACCTGGCACAAAGTTATAGTGAGATGGACAGAGAGTAAAACTTCTTGTGTTCAATTTGCCAGGACAAAACTACCTCCTCAGCTTTTCTTTTAACGTGTTTGAGCTTGTGGAGTGAGTTTTTTTCAGTGGGTGCAGACATGTAACTTTAACACTTTTGTCTGACCTTTGGCATCTAGTAGGGTTATTACCACCTAAAAAAATCATGTTTCAAGGCTTCTGGATAAAGTTTTAGTGAAACACTTTGAATCAAGAGTCATACTCTCCTCCAGCTATGGGGTGTTCAGATAAGGGACTAGGCTCATCTTTTTATTTTCTACTGAGCAAATACCTTCTTGCTTTATGTCTGGTTTTAAAGTTTGACAGATGATAAGGAGAGTTTTTTTACAGTTAATTGCTCTTGCCATTTCTTTGCACAGCATCACAGCTACAGCTGCCAGTATTGGGGCTGCAGGCATTCCTCAAGCTGGACTGGTCACCATGGTCATCGTGCTCACATCAGTAGGTTTGCCTACAGATGATATCACTCTTATCATTGCAGTGGACTGGTTCTTGTAAGTATTTTTATGGAGCTGCTAAAGGCTTAGACCATATTTAGCAGTGAAATAGCCTGGGGCATTCTGGCTACACTACAATGTTTTGCTGTGGAGGGAAGTTGGATATAAATGCTAAAAAGGATCACTATTTCTTGCTATTAAGGTATTTTCTTAGAGCAGATGATGAAGGGTGTTGCTTAATGACGGTTCGTTTTGCGTGCAAAAAGTTTACTTAGAAACCTATATTGTTAGGATACTAAGAACACTTCCACATACGCTGCAATTAAATAAGCAAAGAATTGCTTTAGTCTTTCATTTTTTGTCGGATGGCAATGAAAACTTTTCAGTCAATTAGGTTCAGAACTGGATCAGATCCAACCAACTCATTGCAGCCTTGATCTAACCCAGGAAATGCTCATCTGTTTACCCCATGAACACAGAAATGAAAAATAATTGTGTTACTGCCACCACAAAGTATTGCCCCTCAGTTTTTCCATTCATCTATCTGTAGAAGATGACAGACACCTTGAGATATTTATATATTCCCTCTAGGTCCAGGAAGTACACCAACAGAAGGCTCCCTCCAGCCTCTGTTTCATCTAATACTTATTATTTAGCTTTTACCCTTCAATCTTCTCAAGTGTTTCCTGAAAGAAGTTGCCTGTGCTGTTATCAGATCATAGCATGTTCAAGTTATTATCTAACCACCTGATGTAGCTGTGTGCTTACCTACTGACACTGCCAGTCACTCCTAGTCAAGCTGTCTCCTGCACCTGCTGGGCAGAGCCCGCTGAGAGGGATGAATTTTTGTAGTTTAATTTGAGTCATTCGTGCACTGTTCCACCCTGAATTACACGTCATAGTTTGTGGTCAGGAGACAACCAAAACTAACAAGGTAGATTCTTGCCAGCTTACATGTTCAGAGGAGACAAACCTAAGCTCTTGATACCTGAGAATATCAAAATGCCTCCAAGAAGCCATATGCTCCCTTTGCCATCATCACATGACTCTTTCATGCTGTGAAGTTGCTAAGAGTATTAACGTATTTTGTGACTCCGCATCCCACTATATTTGTTAATTTCTGGAGAAGAAATCATGGTATTAACAGTTCAGATAAGGGAATGCACATAAAAAAGGTGATACATCTAGTGGCTGCTTAAGGGCCATTTTAGCAGCTAGTCTGCCTACTTCCTTGAGCAAGGGATGAAATTAACTCACTACTTTTTCCTTAGGGATCGTCTCCGTACCACTACCAACGTCTTGGGAGACTCCATTGGAGCAGGAATTGTTGAACATTTATCACGGCACGAGCTGAAGAACAGGGATGCTGAAATGGGTAATTCTGTGATAGAGGAGAATGAAATGAAGAAACCATACCAACTGATCTCGCAAGAAAATGAGAATGAGAAACCAATAGATAGCGAAACCAAGATGTAGGCTAGAGAAAGCGTGAGTTCAATGCTACAAGTGTGAGAAAACACACACTTTTTCCGGCGATTTGTATCTTGAATTCACCAACTTCATCTCTTCCTTGATTTCTCCCTTTATGCTCGCACTGGAAAGAATTAATGAAAATGTATTCCAAACTAGCAGTGATCATGGTATATGTTGGCTTCCCACTTAAAAAAAAATTAACAGGCAACAACACTGGTCCTGCTAGACATATGCTAACTGGGGATAAAAAAAGAGATTGTGTATATGTTACTCAGTCCTGTGAATCTTTTTTTTTTTCTTTTTTTTTTATGAACTGGAAAGTAAAAACAGATAACAGAGCCTGAAAATGGTTTTATTTTTTTAAATACCTGTTGCAAAATTCCTAACATCTATAAACACACAATCAATACTTCTAACTTGTTAACTGCATCCAGCTAAGTAAATTAACAGGACTTTTGCTATTTTATCTCATTTTCTTTCTCTAGTGTTATATTATTGTTCAAATACTAGCAGGACAATAAAAAGCAGGAGATTAATTGAGGGGATAAAAAGGGGGAAGATATATAAATAAAGAAAAGAAAATACCCCCAAATCAGCACTTTTACCAGCTGAGATGAAATATTTCTGAGAAAGTTATTTTATCTAGACAGTTTTTCAAATTAGTTTCAGCTGATCTTTATGAAAATTTAGCCTAGTTGGCTCCCACTGGCTCTCAAACATTTACATATGCATGTATGTATTTCCAATCTGGATTTGCTCCCTTAATTTCAACATCACAACCCAGTTAAACAATCTGTGTGGGTAAGTGTTTGCAGGAGCAAGGCCCTGGTCTGGAACAGAAACTGTGTCTTCATCCCTGTCTGGATAAAAAAATTTGCACACTCTGGATGCACTAATGAGCTACTTAATAAGCAATTATAAGAAGGCAATGCCAGCCTTCTGCAGAATGTGCAGAGGGTGAGATGTTCAGATCTTAAATGGGCTGGATTCTGAATCTGAATCCCTGAGGCCAGCAGAGGTTTTCTGATTGGAAACCTCCCAAATTCTTGATCCACTAATAAATTATAGAGGTATTAACTGGACTCACATTTTTCCATCTGGAGAAGGCTCCCTGTCTTAATGTGAAATTCTGAATTCCTGGAGAGTTTATTAGAAGCACCTGAAAAAAAAGAGAAAAGCCTTTAGAAAATAAAAATAATGGGTAATTTTTGTACTTTCTATTAGGAAAAGATATGCAAAGTGAAAAATAATAAATACTATAATATATGTTGAAATTTTAATTAGAAAGGATTTTAAAATGAAATATTATAGGTAACTTTCAGGAAGTAGATAAGGAAAGAATGAAGAAAGGGAAACAATGCACTTGTAATACAGCAGCTTTTTTGTTCAATTCGAGATTATTCCCTGAAGAAGCCCTTTTCTAGAAATACAAATTATGTACTTTTTCCTTTTTGCCTTGTATTATTATAGAGGTTAAACTGGAAAGTTTCATAATGCAAATGCAGTTGAGAGAAAGAAAAAAATTAACAGAGAGGCACAATAATGTTTAATCATCTATTAAAATATCCAGTTTTCTTCTTTCTCCCTCCCCTTGCTAAAATAATTCTGATGACAGACATGAAGGATCCCTTTACATTGTCCCAGCTGCTACTCAAAAAACATTCAATATGTTGCATCTGTCTCTTAAAGTCCATAAATAGGGTATACAAGTAACTGTAGTGAAAATATTAGCATGCTGGTCGAAGACAAATCTTTTCCCAGGAAAAATTGGGTTTTTAGGACTGAAAATTCCTGTCCATCTTCTCCAGTTGAGTAATCCAGACAATATGAGCAAGAACTCTCAAGTGAATTAAGTGAGCAGGGTTTAATATAGGTTATTGAGCAGCCAAACCAAGAAAGCTCTAAATGAATCTCTAAATGAATGACTGAAAGAAAATANTTTTTTTTTTTTTTTTTTTTTTTTTTTTTTTTTTTTTTGGTTTTTTTTTTTTTTTTTTTTTTTTTTTTGCTAACAGAATGCAAATCTAGGATGCAGACAGGCATTTTCTGATATATAATTAGAGATATTTTTATATAGATACTGTATTCAGAATGTGTGTATAAACATTAACTGTAGAATTTATGGCATAACATTTTAAATTTTTGTTAAGATTTTGTTTGGAAATACATTGCAAAGACAATGTAAAAGGCTGTCTTTCTATGACATCAGCTGAGAAAAATGAATTGTGTCACAAAGAATGTGATCTTTTTTATACTAACTTTGTTTCTTATGGAAATCAGGTATTATAGAAAGATTCCCTTCCCCATCCCGTACTGGTTCTGCATTGGTATGCACCCAGAGTGGATTGAGAAACATTACTTTGTAGATGTATTTTCAATAAAAATAGTTTTACATTACTGCTCTTATTGTGATCTAGAATTTCTTTTGAAGGCTCTGTAATAGAAGCTTCACACAAACTCAGAGATGAGAAACTCAGAGTATGGGATTTCAGGAATTTCAGGCCATTTTGTACAGCACGGCATTGATATTACAGGGCTTCCTCACTACAAATACTTGCTTAGTCTCATGATCAAAAGTAAAGAAGTAAAGTGTGGGAGGAAGGAACATTAAGAATTAAAGAAGCCAGTGTTTATCCCACCAAAGTTCATTCAAATTCAAGTATATAAATGCATATTAATATCTGCAAATTTTTTTTCTAAGTATTTACATTTCCAGTGCTTCAGCTACTGCAAAGTTGTCTGTTCATTTTGGATGCATAATTACATTACAGCTTTTTAAAATTACAACCTTCTTAGACAATCCACTGTTTTGCTCATGAAAGCAGTTTGTGGTGCCAGGTTCATTTGGCAAAAACTTCAGCTAGCTGTTATCATCTAATGGAAGTGAATGTCCCATCAGAGGTACTGGAAAGGTATAAAAGATACAAGTTGAATCACTTGCAACTGGGAAGTTGTGTTGTTTGGAGCAAATGGAGACAGCAGGGAGATGCCCTGCCTTACTGAACATACACCAAAGAGTGACCTCTATGAATTTGTCTGTGGTGTTTTAAGTGTAAACAAATTTTGTAAAAGAAATCAGAGAAGAAAAAAGTTCAGAGAAGACATGGTGTTACAGAGCACATGGGCATAACTTTTCACAATTTTTTTTCCAGTTATCTGCGTGTTCATTCCCCCAGTTCAGGTAAGTATCTTTGTGTCTCTGGAACTACTGTCATGATGGAAAGAGTGTTGACATGTTGCTAGCTCCCTGCCTGCTTTGGGGGGGCCGCTGGGCTTGTTGGTGTTTCGGACCCCATTTTGAGAGGGGCACGGAGCCCCTCCTTAGTTGCTCTGGCTATAAATCTCTGGCTTATCAGAGCAACTCTCAGGAGCCGTAAATTCTTTCATTAAAGCGCTCTTCCCCGGCACAGCTCCACGCGTCAGACTTCTTAATTAAAGAGATGGTACTATCAGCGTTTAAGGAGGTTTATTACTAAAAATAACAAACAGGCATCGGTCTCAAGACATAAAGGTTTAAGCAA